>CM073779.1:36442589-36851583 GCA_037158775.1 Hetaerina titia
TTACCGATTTCAGCATGGATGTATTTCTCTTTTTCGACGCTTCAATATATATTCCTAGCTCTAATTATGAAAATAAAATAATTGTTGTTGCTGGTGGCTTTACTTGCTGTCGTAACTGGAACCATTATGCTTAGTCACATCAACTAAATAACGTCAGTGCTGTGACTCGCCTTATAGTAAATTCGGCCAGCACAAGGCCAAGTCGTTAAATTTCTAGCTGAAGGTGAATGCATAGTGAGTGTATATTTTCCTTCCAAAGTGATATCATTTTAGAGAATATGTGTAAAAGTAAATATGACCATAAAAAACTGAATTACAGGGAGTGATGAAAAGAAATGTAATGTACAAATAAAATACCAGTGGTCTACAGCAAAAATAAAAAAACAAATCAACTGAATTTTTCCGGAAAAAGTCGTAGAGTAGTCATGAATTATTTGATTTTTCTTAATTACCGTAGGTGACAGCGTAGAAAAGTACATAAATTCCATGATTTATGCAAAAAATGGGTAGAGTAGGCAAATTGGAGAAGTTGTAACTACGTAATTCTTCAAGTGTAACCATGTGAAAATTTTGAAGTTATTTTAATACGCAACCAGGTTTAGAAATCTTTCAGAAAATTTGATCTTAAAATTGTTATCAAGAACAAAAATTAATGAATGGAGGTGCACATTCATTCAAATTATATTTACCTTGCAGAAATTTATTTGAAGAAGTACCAAAAATCTTTGCAGTTCTACGTTAAAAATAATGAACATGGCGACGTAAAAAATAGTTAATGGTGAACAATAGTGGAACTTACACCGCTTAATTGAGGCGAATATTTTATGTCAATTTCTCTTGCGCTTCTGAACCATATGTATTATAGCGCCAAACGAAGTCCCCAAAATGCACAATGAACAAATCAACGACGTGGCAGTATCACCAAAAGGAATAGTAAAGCAGCCACAAAACATCAAAGCCAAATAAATCCCCGTTAATAACCCGGAAGAGAGCCTTCTGCTGTCCTTTCTCTAGATTTGTAGCGTATGAAACTGAAGTCATCACTGGTTAAGGAAACGTTCATGTAAATCATATGAAGCAGTTGAAACCTTGGAGGTACTAAATTCTAAACTTAAAGGGAAGAGATACTAAAATTTATGTATTCTCACCAGATTTAAAGTGAGATTTCAAATCACCTGACAGGCACCATCTACAGGATGATGCCCAGAAACAGGTCTTTGTGTGGGGTGCTATGAGTTATTCATGATTCACCGTGGTTTTGCGATTACAGCTGATTGCGAATCATTATACCAGGAAATATTTCGGAATGGAGGTTTAAAATGCTTACAAGAATATAATTTAACAAATGCATAGTTATGAAATTTTAAAGGAAAGAATACAACAAACGGAGGATTAAATGCAATTGGCATAGAATATTCTAAGGGATTTGGAATAAATTGGATCGTTCCGGATTCAACGTTATCTCTTATCCCTTAACGGTACACAAATTGAAATACACACGAAATAATAACAAGCTGATGGATGCGAAATATAAAATAAGTATGACTTCATTGGCGAAGCTGCAGGAAAATATCATAAGGGTTGAAATATTATTTCAATTGGTTAGGACACATTTTGAATGAGAAAAATAATCTGGGATTCAATGGCTGGAAGTCCCTTCTGTCACGGTGAGATTAGACCGCATTCCAGTATGCTACTAAATAATGGACATCAGGTTCTCTTCCACGAAGCCCAGACCCTACCAAAGAGTAAAAAGTTGATACTATAAATCCTCCTCTTCCTTGGTTCCATTGAGGAGATGATTCAGTGACGTGCCACCGAAGGAACATGTGTTCCGACTTCACACAAGCTATGTGTTCACAGCTGAGTGAGATATTTTTCCTGAGCGTAACTATAGAAATATTAATAAAAACACGTTACTAAATTTATAAGTACAACCAAAGATAGAAAGAACGCCAGGTTTTGTTTTTGTTCAATAAATAAACGGAAAGGTCAAATTGCTGTGTTGAGTGAAAGCAGGAAGTTATAACGATTAAAAATTGGCTCTGCTCTTAAATTTTTAGGATAAAATGTTCTGTTAAAGCTTAAAAAAAATAAAACCGAGTTTTCAAACTTGTTTTGTCGTTTTAGGTTCAATTTGTCACCAAATCTTCTTACCCCATTAATAAAGTGCCTGACAATTATGTTTCTTGGCAATAACAGTACCGAATATGATTTTTACGTAATTAGTGCATTGTACACTCATCACTCGTGATAAGAAAACATCTTGTGCATCAAGATACTACTTGTAGTTTCATAATTGTTGCCGCAAGTTCTCATACTACAACTTCCAGCTGAAATATTTGGCAATAAAACATTCATAACGTAAGTATTGTTTGCAAAAGCGATGCCTTAAGAAAATATTCATTACTATAAAACAAAATTTTATCACTTTTATATAAAATAAACTGTCGGAATATACAACAATACGTCGTTACTTTCAAATGGAAAATTGAGTTTGTCCCAGGTATTTATTACTTCAGAAATTAAGTCAATTTTCAATGTCGTTTTCTATGTGGTCATGCCGTTGCCAAGACTAACTTTCCACTACCGAAAAAAGGTCGGTTTTATGGCCGATCAGAGCACTCTCAACAAAAAGAGAAATAGAGAAGTTCCAATGAGGTAAAGTGCATGAAATGTATTTCAAAATGCCAACTCGTTTCCTCATGACTTAACAGAGGAGGACGTTGGCCTCAAGTCGCTCAGGAGAAGCGTTTTGGTATAATACCCTAAGCATTTTAGAGCGGTGCATCGAACTCAAGTGAATATATGAGACTGAAGAAGAAATTAGAGCTTGCTAGAAATTAGAGTTGAAGTTCATTTATATTATCTTTATTGGACAGTACAACACACAAGACAATTTTTTATGTCAATTATTCTAATGGACATACAAAATTGTGTTGTGTATTGTACTGTCCAATAAAGATAACATAAATGAACTTCAACGTTGACAGTTTTAAATATCCCATTTTTAATTTCCCAAAATCATAACCACCCTCCACACCCAAAAAACCCTCCCTGCCACTCTTCTTCATGGTGGGGGTGAAGGATATGACGTAGCTGTAGATTAAATATGTCGAGGATGTAAAAAAACTTACGAAAGTAATATAACATTTGGACGGTACAATAGAGCACAAAGATATTCATAGAGAACACTAAAAGAACACTCGCATTTCAGAAAGTTTAAACTTCCAGCCTTCTTCAAGACTGACCTGAAGAGGGCCTCAGGTGAGGTTGAAAGCTTATACTTTCTGAAATGCGAGCGTCCTATTAAGTGTTTTCTATTTATATACTTGTGTTCTATTGTGACGTCCAATGGTTTTATATATATATATATGTATACGTATACATATACATATATATATATATATATATATATATATATATATATATATATATATATTTATATTTATTTATTTAGCGAGGATTTCTGCCAAATTTAAATGCCATATACTCAAATGACCATCGGGTAGCGAGTTAAAAATTGATCGAATACTGCAATCACTTTTTCTTTTCTGATGCTAACGTTTTTAACGTAAAATTCAACTTTTTTCGACCTACGTCACTTGATATTTTTCATATCGCTATTTCTTTTATTTCTCCTTCCATTTTGATCCCAGCTAATCTATTATGCCTCATGATTTGGTCAATTTGTCTGGTTCTTTTTGTTCGTATAGTGCACCCTATTTTCTTTACCAGTTTGTCAAAATTTGTATTCCACTTTGGTCCACTTTACCAACTGCTCATGCATGTATATCCGATCCAAGGACTGTCACTCATAACATGTTTTCTTGCGTTGCTCCCTTGTTCGTAAACTTCACCACTATGAGCGTGGAACTGATTTGCTTCTTAGGGGGGGATTTTTCTCAGGTTAATATCCTTCCACCTCTTTCCACATTGGTTTTTTTTTACTCTATAGGCAGGTGATAGATTTCACTAGTTTTTAATACCGTTTCATGTTACCATGAAACCTGACAGCACCCTCCTTCGCCTGTATGATATGCTGTAATTTTCCATTTTCAAGAGAACAATGCTGAAATCGAAATGCCAGTGCGGGTACATTGCTTCGCCAAAATCCTGAATTCCCGGTCTTTTACGTGTCCCAGTTTCTTTTACCGTAATATTCATTGAGAAGTCTTTTGTGTCGTGAATTGAGTATTTACGCCACACCATCATAACAGAATTCAGCGCTGATACAAACGAAATCAGCCCGCTCTGTCTCCATACCCTTGCAGTAAGTGTTGGATGGAGTGAATGTGCGAACAAATTGTCATTCTACTCTCAAAATGATCACAGAGCGAGATCTAGACCGGAGTTCATCGATGGATTATGGATAGCGTTGAATCCCAAAACACAGACTCCTGGTCTTCTCTCATCGATAGCGTACTGTGAGCACGGAAGCTCGTGCATCCCCGCCCGGAGTGTGAGCGGATGCGGCGGAGAGAAACGGTGAAAATCCGTACACATCTTCACGCCACCCTCCGGATCACTAATCTGCATCATATCGTTAATTAATAATTTTCGATGCATATCTTAAACGCTCCGTTACATTTTTACCGATCTACTTTATTTTTATATATCGGAAGTTGTTTGTGCAATTTTTCATGGTGCATTTATTTCGTTTCTCGAACAATCTTATCAAAGAAGGGTCATAATGGTAGTTTTGCGGACGTAAGCATTTACGAAACCAGAGTAATTGAAGCCAATGAAAATTATCCTATAAAGTCTGATACAAACTTTTCCTTTTCTCATTCCAACTATCGAAACACCTTTTCTATGTTCCGTGTAATATTGAGACGTCTTGATCTCAAATGGTGCTACAAAGATGTGTTCTTCATTTAAGTTTGTGATAGACTTCGATAGGATTCAACAATGCAACAGAGGAATTCATTGGAATGTATTCTGCCTGGTAGTAATCGAGTGTTGCAAACATTCACTTTAGAAACATGTACCTAATGTAGTAGGTAGCAACTATTCATCATGTTAGTTTTGTACGTAAGACTTTTATCTAAACAAAATAAAAAAAATGTTGATGACCTCGACGTAAGTTTTAATAGTTTTCAATATATTTTACATCGCCGGAGATACACGAAAACGTACGTTAACTTTAGGCGAATGGTCCATTTAACGGCCAACTTCGATAATATTCTACTCTACTTGAATATAATTTTATTATTTATCCACTTGTAATATTTTCGATAGGTTACGATGGATACAACGCACCATTCGGCCATGTCGTGCGGCACTTAGGCGTTCAGATGCATAATTTATTTTTCAGCCATTCCTAGCCGTCGATGTGGAGGAGGAAGGAAGGGGGCAGTCTGGCGTCCCTCCCCCTCCTCCTCTCTCCACCCCCTTCCCCCCTCTCTCTCTCCGCGACGCCGGCGACCTCCCCTCCGGACCCCACCCCACGCAAAGGCACCCTCCCCTCGCCACAATCGCAGCCGCATTGCAGCTCCAGTTTTGGCACCATCGCACACTCCGCGAGGCGACACACGCCTTCGTCACACACACACACAGCCAGGCAGAGACACACACATTTTACCCCCACAACCCTTGTACTCTCTACATGCGTCCCCATCCTCCCACTCTGAGCGCATGACAAAAAAAATACTCGTCGGCCGTTCGCCGCCGACTTCGCGTCACCCTCCCAACGGGGACTCCGATGCCGCAATGCCCTTCCGGTAAGGTGGGGTAGGGCTTCGTGCCGCTCGTTTCGCCGCCCTCTGCCGATCAGCGCCGAGTGTCTGGCCCCGGGGGATTCGGGCAGTGTGAGGGCCCGGCCGCCCTTATGGAAAGGGTCCTCTCTTGACGGGGAGTCCGTGTGGTTCGTGGGACGCCCAAATGGGGTTAGAGTTAGCGAGCTCACGGCTTCAGGGGCAGCCCTCTAATGCGTGTCGGCCTCGGATTGACTGGATAACTGACCTAGCTCAACGCTCCCAAGGAGATCGCCAGACGAATGTGGGAGTCGGCGGTCGCAATGAGTCGACCGAAAGTCGATCGAGTCGAGTGAACCGGCCGACGGCAGTCGATACGAGTGGGTATTCGCTCCAGGCGCCAGCCGCCTCCGTAGTTGCGTTCGATTTACCGAATGTGACGCGGAGGTATTCCACGACGAGAATTTCCTTCAAATCCCTTCGATGAAGGCAGAAGTTGAATGGGGAACTGGAAGGTGACCCCTTCCTCGCGAAATTTAGTTTGGGTAGTTCTTTTTTATTCATCAATGATATTTGTTGCTTAAGATCCCAGAGCAATGTTGCAATGAAGTATTACGAAATATGAAACACTCTTATTACATGACACTTTACCCGATAGCAGTCATGCAATTTTCGGAAGTACCCAAATATGAAAAACGAAAAAACGGAGTTTGAAAAAAGATTTATTTTATGAAGTCAGTATGATTGGTTACAAAGCATCTCAAAAAGCCTGGGCATAAACTCTTTCATCAATATACGAGAAAAGTGAGTTATCTGCTGAATTCTATTGAACATTTTTCTTTCGTTTATCGGTTTTCTTCATTCCTTTGTTAAATTTCAGTCTATTAAATGTTAAAAATATGGATAGTGTTAACGTATAAGTGTAATTCTCCATGCGTACAATTTATGAATTTCAGGCATTCTTATATTTGCAATAAATTCGATTATTTTTCTGACTCAGTCATTTAGTATTAATTGCATTTTAAGACCATTACGGCTTAAAAGTAATATTTTAGCTGCATACATTTACCCTTGTATTTTATTCAGGATACAAAATTAGATTCCCAAATTGTTTCGTGAAAATGACATATACATGTTATAATTGGCTTAATGTAACTTACATAGAGGTTATCCTGCTTCTGCTGCTCAAAACCACCGGTTTTTTTAGCATCGAGTCACATGTCGTCTGTTTATGGCTCCCTAAATTTACTGTAAGCTAGGCGGAAATTCTTATTTATCAAATCGATTCCAAATTTTGCTACTCTCATTATATTACCAAATTTTCAAAATCTAATGGCCAGTGTGGGCTTGTTCTTTAATTAAGGCTTCAAAAGGTTTTAGGGAAGTCATTTTACTACGTTTTCCTAGGGGCAGAGTAGGAATCATACGTAATTTTTCATCTTAAATTAATTCAGCCACGCTTATGATGAAAAAATTTTGAATGTCCTCGTTCAAAAAAGAAGATATTTGTATTTACATAGTTTGTATAAAAAGTATCGGGAAAGGTTTCAGCAAAAAAGATTTATTTCAGATATTGCATTAATGCCTCAACGTTCCTCAAACTACATTCCTTGAGCGTCGACACGATTTTGCCAGCGGATTTTTCACGACTCGAAGGCTCCTTGGTAGGTGGATTTCGGAAGGTCCTTAAGGGTATGGGTGTAAAGATTCTTTGGCGGCACTTAGGGTCCCGTGGTGTCTTTTGAGGAAGGATTTAACTTCTTGGGAAAGGAAGTAGTCTGCTGGTGCCAATTCGGGACTGTAAGGGGGTTGGGAATCGTCGCGGCTCTGCTTTTGATCGTCCGTCAAGACTTTTGGGACGAGTTTAGCGCAGATCTTTCCCATTGCCAAATTTCATTGATAACGGTATGCACTCCTATTTATCAATGCCAATGCGATCTGCGATCATGCGCACACTTAACCGACGGTGTAAATTCAGCACCTCACGCACATGCCATAAAGACGCTGTTACCGATACATTTTATCTAAGCCTTGTATTTACTAACTAAGGTATCGTTTCACAATTGTTTAAGCAAGTATGAACATGATAAAAGCATTGAGAATCGGCCCTTTTACTTCACCCTATCTATGTATTCTCCACTACTGAAATAAAAACGAAAATTTTCCCTCAAACAAATGTTCTTGTTTCAATACTATCACGTGTTCATTATTGCTATTCATAATACTATCACAGTAATAATTACTGTACCTATTTAAATCGATTTTTTAAGCAAAATATTTTTTCTTATATTTTAATACAATTATATATGTTTGATTTTTTAGTGATAGAGTCAAAAATTGCGTTCAATTCATATATGTACATTGCGTATTACAACTTACGTATCGTTACAAAGCGGGAAGGGGTTAAAATGTTATAAATGTTCTGGTATAGTTTAGGAATAGAGGCCCCTGTCTAACAATAAAGTAATGATTATGACTCTCTCTGTTCATACCATAAGGTCCGTAAGCAATTCCGTTCATGATCATATTAATGTGAAAATATATTAACTGTATATGTATATAATTGAAACCCCTTAAGATCATTTTTCAAAATTGAAATAAAGTTCAATGTTGTAACTTTTTCATTCGTGGTGAGTTTGTAAAATTTGATGCTATATTATTGATTGCTTTTAAAGAAACTGTCTCAACCCTGAATCTGTTCATCTTAAATACTCCGTGTTGTGTGTACTTCAAGGATATAGAGTTTCCATGGGGGAGAAGACCACCACCACTCGTCTCCCCCCTCCCGATTTTATCTGGTGATTTTGACATTGACTCCAATTTCGTAGATTTCTTCGTTCTTTGTTATCAACTCTTCCGTTAAAATTCATCCTCTCTTAAATTTAACTAAAGTGTACACTAAAACAGAAAAATCGTCTCATGCACACTTTTAATTTAGTTTGGAACAAAACCCTATATTTCGTATTACGTTGGTTACTTCTATTTTGCGGGAGGGTCGTACCTCCCGTGAAATATAAAGTCTCCCTGTGGTTTCTTCCCCCCATGATTCTATTGATTTCGGCTTCAGCTAAACTACAATATCTCTGGGTGTGTCCAATTAATTTCTTATAAGTGTCCTCTAAAGGCTTTTCTCTTTACTCAGTCATTAAAGTGTTCTTTCATTTGTAATTCTTTTCTGTCCATTTATTATTTCTGATTCAGCAAATTTCAAGCTCTCCTGTTGCCCTCCAACCCCTTCAATTATTTAAAGTTACTTTTGCTGACATATTCTAACAACCTCTCGTAATTTATCTTTTGTTTTCCTTTGTTAATATTCCCCTCTGAGTTCCCTTCATCCGTGGTCTTCTGGAAATAACTGTAACACAGAATGGAATGAAATAGCTTCCCTCTCCTTCATTCGGTGTTATTTCGATCTCCCTTTTTCCCTCAATCCAAAGTAAATATATTATGATCTCAAATGGTTTGATACACAAAAAGATGCAAGTTAAGCGAAATGGGATTTCATTATTTGAGCTCTTCTATGAGCGACATCGGTTGTTGGGCTATTTTACGGCTATGTGATAATTTTTCGAACGCCCATAACATACTATACATACTGCACTCTTGTGCTATTCGTAAGATGGATTGATTGTATGTGGGTCACACTAGGCTTATGCGTTATTTGCACTATTTCACTGTAATGTCGTTACCAAACATTTATGCTTGGAGTTCTACACTTGTGTGTTGATCAGATTACGTGCGCGCACGGCGATAAGCGTTAAATCGCAACCGGGGAGATTGAAAAATCGCAAATAAACAGTTCAACTGAACGAGAAACGTTGTTGGCATTTTATTCCCCTCGCCCTGCTTTAGAATTCTGAACCAGTGATTAAAAATGTGACGTGTGATTGGTGCTTGACATTTTCATGTTGTCAAAATGCCATTTCTTTAACATTGTGCATAATGCGTAGGATTAACGTGAGAGTCCTCATGAAAATACCAATCGTGACGGAAATTATGTAAATAATATTTCCTTTGCTTCTTTCACCGTTGACAGTAATGTTCCCACTAATCTTATTCTTAATAAAGTTATGAATTGTTACATGTTTATTCTGCATTAACCAGTGTCAATGTCCTCTATCCAAGATGCTTCTATGACAGTTGTTCCTATATTTCAACCATTCCCGCTCGTCGACTCGTAAGCCTTCGTTCAACTATCATCCCGCATACATTGACCTTTCCCCGGCATACCGAATCGCAGCACCCCCAATCTTATGAAGACATAGAGCGTCAAAGTTATCCATATTGACTCACTTTATAGAGCTTCGCCAAATCTTCAAGGAGAGTTAACTTTATATTTTTTTGTGTGCTCTATCACAATGAAGTTTTTGAAACCCATCAGAGACTGCATAAATATTGACAATACTTGTGCCATTATAATTATGCCACAAGCCCATAGAATGACTCAAAAGTTCATTCACCTACGTAGGCGTAGTGAAGTGAGGCTTTTTCGGGAATATATTTTGCATTGAAAAAAGATGAAAATTGTTTCAGAAATAAATGACTAGAGAAATACTAAGAGGAATTCAAGTAAAAGTATACAAAATATGAAATTACACTACAAAAAATAAAATTGAAAATAAATTATCACCAATAATATTAAAAGTAAATCCTTTAAGGCTTTGAGCAAGAGATTCTGGATAAGTATTAAATGGTTGAAATTTAGCATTTCCAAAGCACGGGTGTTAAAAACTATCAAGGCATTGATAATTTTGTTAAAAGCAAGTAACTAAACTTAGTTTTGTGATTTTACATTGTTCTTTTATAAAACAGAAATATTTTCATATATTACTTAAGATTATTGGACTGCGTCACTCATGCATATAAACTTGGGGTTGGAATTATATCCGAATGGTGCTAGACATCCCCCAAGCAGTGCGATTATGCAGGTATCAAATCTTTATGGCTATGGAATTGAACTACCCCGTATACGAGAGAGGTTTCCGCCTCCGACGTGAGGTTCCCTGGCGTTGACTGAACAACGTCCCGAACCCGCGTCCCCCGAACAAAATACAATGGGTATTATATTCTATAACCTATTATTTACTTTCAAAGGGCAGAAGACACAAAGAAAGAAACTACACTCTTTCTTGGAACTTATGAAATCATCACGGAACCTGTCATACGGTGAGCACGAGTGTCAATACAAGCGGTCGGGTTGATTACCTTGGGGTTGGAGGTGAATTACAAAAAAACTGCTGATTGCGCGGTATCCCTAGAGCGCTTAAACTCAACCAGATCCAAATTTCTCTCTCTTTGAATGAGAGTTCTCAAATCTTCATGCTCAATAGTAGATGGTATTCTCTTGAATTCCCATCGTTTCCGTTCCCGAAGACGAATCTTCCGCTAGAGCATCATGCTGTATGTAATCCAAATGCTAATTCCTGAATATAAAAACTAGTTGTGATCGAGACAATTTTTTCAATGAGATTTTAAATGTAAAAGGATGGCAAGATCTAGGGGATTTTTTTTTCCACACAAAATTTTAGATCTCGATTTGTGTCCAATTTGTGAGTAAATGGCTTTTCATTTTCAGTTTTCCAAACAGGATGTGCTTCAGTGCTTTCTCCAAGTATAATAAAATTGGAGATATTTTTAATTATTGACATTTTATAATAATTGAAGACGGTCACTTTGGGTGTTATTTCTACTCCGATCGAAAAATGCTTCAGGTCCATATTAAAATATTATTAATACCAAAATCAATGCAATAATTTCAGAGTGTAAAAATCATTCGCCTTGACCGGGATTTTTACACTCTGGGTACAATGTGTATTTTTACGCTCTTTTACACTCTCGAATGATTTTTACACTCTGAAATTATTGCATTGAAATAAATGTAAGTAGATGACTCTGCTAAAAGTTACTGTTGCGGCATCTCCCGCAGTTTCTTGAAATTTAATACCTATCTATTTAATGGCTTAATCTTAAAGAGTAAATTTAATATGAATAGCAAACATTAACATGCGAAGTTAATTAAAAATCAAAGAAACATCAATAACTCTATGCATGATGCTTACTGCATTAAAATAGTTTCCCGTTACCTGTTCAAAATTTAATTTAATGCCGTTAATGAGCTTTTTTCGTGCACTAAACATTTTCAAGACAAAGAGGTCCTTACGATTACTTACCTGTTTCGTCCATTAGTTTAGCAAGACTGTTAAAATTAGCTTCGATTTTTTACTTTTCCTCTTTCCTGGACTTACTTCATAAAATCTAGGTTTTTCAGCTTTTGTATGGGCTTTTATCAATGGGGCACTTCTCGACTCTCAATACATAGATTTGAACCCCAATTGCATTCAATGCGGCTAACCCTGGATTGAAGTTCCAATCTTTCATAAGATAATTGATACTCACGAAATATTATTATTAGCAGTCATTATCACTAACCTAGCTAGGATAGGCTTTGGATGGACCCTGGAAATACACAATGGCCTGTTCCTACGATCTAACTAGCATGCTACAAAATATCCTCAATTATAATAATGATCCTAATCCTTAATAATTATCCCATACCACAAATTGCAATAAATTATTCTTTAGCCCTCTATACTTCATACCTCACAATGCATTTCCATAATGCTTATTCTTTTCCTCCCACTACATTACTTTCCCAGCATTCTCTCCTATATTATCGTCTTCAGCAACCCACTGCCTCCCAGTATCTTTTACATCCTGTCTTCGAATTTATCCCAACTGCCGTCTATCTTTCACTACCATGCCTGGAATATTCTCGTTTGTTTTCTTTACCGTTAATTTTATTTTATCCATTCCTTTTCACCCCAAAATCTTAATAGGCACCACCAAGCCAAATAGCCAAACCCAGCCAGCTAAACTAGCCAAGTCTACGTTTATCCTCTTGCCTCAATGACCAAATTTCCGATCCATGCAAAACAACGCTCAATCTTAAAGTCTTCACGAGTCTTTCCTTTACCGCTTTATTTAAAAATCTTGTTGCCAAACTCACTTCACTGTATCCATGCTTCATAACCAATTTTGTGAAATTAGACGTGATGTTGTGATAGGCGAACATTATCGATTTTTAGCAAATAATAATGCACTATTACACCGTTAATATGGAAGTTCTTCTTTTAATGTCCTTACCACTCTCACCTACTCTCAAAGTGCTTCATAAAGAGGATAGCTATTCTACTGGATTAAAGATATGTTTCCCAACTTTAATGTGAATCATAGCGCTCCTATTTCTCGAGAATCTCAGACCTCATGCGCAATTTGCCACCGCGGGTTGCGGCGCCAAAGAAGTTATCCCCCTCACTATTCTCAGCGCTCGCCTTCAATAATTTGTTTAAACCAATCAAGCACAGCGGACGGGTCATTAGAGTATTCTGATTGCGTCCAGTGCTCCCGCAGGCATAGAAAAGGGGCATAAAAGCGACGCAAAAACAGTTGCATGAAGACGTAGCTTAATGAGCGTCCAGATATCTAACTGATTTGAAGAATGCCCCACATACTTTCAATCTTGTCTCCAATCTTCCTATGTCTCAATTAAATCTTTTACGTAAGCATATTAAAAAGACTATTAGATAATGGACATCTCTCTCTTCTTCCTGGAGCTACTCATTCCATTCTTCCATACTCTATTCTCACCTGTCCAGTCTGCGAGCAGTTTCCGGAAAAAATGTGTAACCCTCTAACATGCTATGATATCTTCTAGAAAATGCTAATGAATTTTGCCAAGCTTATTTTGTCGAACGCCTTCTCAACACTCATCAAAAAGGCAGATACATCCTGGTTGTACTCTGTTGCATGTTTATATTTTACTTGCGTTCTCATAATAGCTAATAATAATGCGTCTCCTTACTTAGCTGATATTATGTCTTCTCCATAGTTCTCATTGGCTCTTCTCCATCCTTTTCCTAAATATCATAGGAACTAAATTTGCCGCGTGTGAAGTCAAACTTATAGCCCACTGGTCCTCATTTGCTGTTGCTTTTCCCCTTTATTGGGAGAGCATCAACGCTGGTTAACAAAAAAAAACAGTTCTGCAGGAATGTTTACTGTTACCAAAGCTCTACTTGATTACATTTCCTTAAAGGCTTATTCATCTCGCAATCAAGTATTCCTTGAAGTAAAAATAAGGATGAAGCCGATTCATTGAAAATATTCGTACCTGATAAAAAATGATGTATAAAGATTAATTGTTTTGTTTTTTACTTCAATGATAATGGACTTCCGCTAAGCTAAGCCTAAATTCATCGAACATATCAAGTACTCATTGTTCAATTCTATCTTAATCGGTATCGTATTCACTTTTAATATCTAAAATAACTGAGCTTAGAGCTATATCGTTACCATACATATCTCCTATATGTCCTCTCCAACTTATGAGAACCTCTTCTGCTTAGATTAATATTTTAACTTTTGGATTTACAATGGTGAAAACGTGTTTCCACCTTTTAAATTCTTACAGATATTTCATCCTTTTTACAACCCGCCATTTAGCTCTGTCTCTTTAAACTCTCCCGATTTTTGCATCGCTTTTTCCACTATGTTACCTTTGCCCGATTAGAATTCCCTCAGTTTATTGACTTATTCTTTCTTCTACATAATCCTGTGTTCACGTTCTTCAGTTTCTCCTCTTATCCATCGCAATAATCACATCTCTTTATTGTAACTGTTCAAATTAACTTCCAGATTTTTATCAATTTCCTCGTGGTACACCTTCATTTGCGCCCCGTTCAAGTCTTTAACGTTCTTTTTTCTTTAACTCCATCCATTTTTCCTCACCTCACCCCCATCTTTTTAGACTACAGTTCACCGAATTTTATTGCACTTTTAGCTTTTTGCCAAAGGTATGTGTATCACCTGGAAATATAATCATCCCTTTATCATCATTTTCTTGCACTTCTATGTTAGAAGCATATCCTGTTACCATGATTTCATGTCTACATACGAATTGAGTGTTCATATGCACGCAAATTCCTACGTCTCAAGATTATTTAAGTGCCACTAAGCTTTGAAGGTTGAGTAAGTTCAATGATTTTCTATTTTTGGGAATATTCATTCCTTTATCTTATTGAATTTTATACTTGTTTTCAGCGATGAATCCAATGACATGACCTAGTTTTATGCATTAATGAAATGCATTTATTTGGCTAAGGTGATGCCAGTCGTAGAAATTTGGATCACCGAACGCAAACCATTAATAGAATATTATAACCCACCCCACATAATAAACATTAAGCGGAACGCTAACAAGTGTTTCTTAGGCTGCTGCAACTTTAATCTGACAAACGCCACTGGGCCATTTATCAACCTTAAAATAGAGTATCAAAATAGACAACTTGATATTATAAATTAAGAATCTGTCATAACCCTTGAGTTTGAAAAACCAAAAATAAGTGTCGTCCTGTTTTTATTAAGAGTAACTATTTTTAAAATGACAGAATTTCCTTCATTTATTAATGAGTACTCACTGTGATTAGATTGGGATCATTCCAAAATAGAATTGGCACTCTGGTTCTCATTTACCCACAATCGATTATGTTAAGAACACCAGTAATCGATTTCACCGAAAAATGATACAGATAAAATTCTTTATTTTTTCTCATTGTCATCTACAGAATAATTTTAAAACAATAACTCGCGTAATGTACACTAAATCATGGTGAAATCATAACTGTATGTGTTGTTCTTTAAAGTTTATCGGTAATGACGCTTTGCATTCATGTGGTACATTTATAATCACCAAAATTGTGCATTCACGAGTTCTCGAGTTTCATGGTTAAGCCATCATTTTTTTCAGCATTCGACGATGCTGCTCGCTCCATTGCATTCGGTCTCCTTCGCATGTTAGATGGTAAAGTGTCACCTAAATGTACCATATAAATCTATTTTTTGGAAGGATATAGGCTAATATAATAATGTTTTTATATTGGAGAGATGCGGTTATTAAATCGTTCCAGATTTTATGAGAACTAATGCGTACCAGTTTTTGGTATTTATCATTTAATTATTTGAAACATTATCTTAATTTATGGATTAACGAAATGGCAGCTATGAACGAGAAAAAAGGTACATTCCGCTCATAAGCAAATGCAAATTACTTATGGTACATTAACATTCTGCATACTAACACACATAACCTGATCAACTTGAAGTTAACAGTCAAAAATTCTCTCCAATAATTAAAAGTGCGTGGAACAACATCATGACTTTACCACTTTTTTGTGATACCCTCTTTCTTGCCTTATATAATTAGATAAAACAGGCATAATTCGTAGAATTGACTATGTTCTTACAATTAATTTGAATGGTGCAATAAAAATTCGTTTTTTATTGGAACAGCTAATTGATAATTTATGGAAATTAACAGACATTTCACATGAGTTTCACGGACTGCATATTTCTTTACCAAAGCTATTAAACATAAAATTTAAAATGGCAAATGGTTACGATATTTTATTTAATCTCATTCGAATACTACAGGAACAATAGTAATTAAGGCTTACCCGATGTCATCATTGCCTTATTCCGTGAATTTAATGGCGAATTAACGCTTTTATTTTTTTCTATAATCACTTTTAAAGGAGGAATATAAAACTCTGGTATTTCCAGTTATGTAACCCTTTTCATATGTGTCTATATATGCCCTAGAAGTACTCAGCCTCACCTAGAGATGGCGGTAGTTGTTAGAGAAATATCACTGTATTAAAAAGTACGTAATCTATAAAGCATATGTTTCAAGTTTGAAGACGCGACGTTGTTTAGTATTTGTTTGGCAGCCACCAATCATGAACGTTTTCCGTGAATTTTTGAAAATGGAGAAAATTGGTCATCGTTATGTGATGCAATACTTTTATTTGAAATGCCCCAACCCAACCAATATAAAAGCTGAATTGGGATGCTACTCGGGGTGAGTCTGCTTCTTCGTTTACAACAGTAAAATACTGGGTAGCAGAGTTTAAAGGAGGCTTTTCGATCTCTCAAGACGAGCATCGTATGGTCGACCAAATGAGGTGACGACTCCAGAAGCGGTAAAGAAAATCCACAAAGTGATACTGGATGATCGCCGGCTGAATGTGCGCGAACTAGCAGACGTAGTTAGCATCTCAAAAGGTGCGGTTCCTTGCATATTAACTGAAAATTTGGTCATGAGTAAGCTGTATGCAGGATGGGTGCCGCGTTTGCTCACACTCGAGCAAAACCAGTGTCGTGAAGATGTTTCAATTTAGTGTTTAGCAAACAACACTAGTTTTAGTTTCACAGCAAAAAACAAAATATTTGCGCTGTTTTATAACTATGGATGAAACATGGGTCCATTACTTCACACACGAGACAAAAGAACAATCAAAACAACGGATTAAAAAGAGAGAACCGTCTCTAAAGAAGGCGGAGACCGTATCATCTGCAGGCAAGGTCATGGCACCGGTTTTTTTTGGGATGCGCGTGGGATAATTTCCACTGACTATCTTAAAAACGGATAAGCTATCATCGGCGAGTATTATGCGAACATATTGCAACGTTTGAGCGAAGAAATCAAACAAAAGCGGCCGTATTTGGCTAAAAAGAAAATGTTGTTTCATCAAGACAATGCACCAGCTTACAAACCCGTCATTCCAATGGCCAAAATTCATGAATTAAAGTTTAAATTGCTACCTAATGCACCCTTTTCGCCAGATTTAGCCCCCTCGGATTATTTTCTGTTCGCAAACTTAAAAAAATGGCTCGGTGGTCAGAGATTTTCCAACCGTGGAGAAGTGATGTCGGCAGTTAATGGCTATTTTGAGGAGCAAGGCAATTTTCATTTTAAAAATGTTATGAAACTTATTGAACTTCGATCGGAAAAGTCTATAGAGCTGAAAGGAGATTATGTCGAAAAATAAATACATATTTTTCCTTAACTTTTCTGTTTTCTTCTCCTCTGGTTTTATTGGTAGGAGACAAATAAAGTATATTCTAAAACGATATTTAAGGGCTATTAAATAATATATAGTCGATTCCCTGACTTTCGTTATTGCCTATGTGATGACGAAACCTATCTTGTGGTCGAAAAATCAATCATACGCCCAAGTCCTCTCACGATCGCACGATCGCAAATGTTTAACCATAAAAAGTAATTCCACAAGAATTTCACTTTGAGTACACTGTAATGAGTAGTAATGAGGTTTAAAAACCTTAGATAATGAAATGCGCTAATCCTTTCAAGTTATATAATGAATTCTGTACAGCTCCCAATGGCTTATTTTCGAAACCACAACAGATTTACAGTAGAAAAAAATAATTCAAGTATATTTTTAACTTCAGCAAAATTTCATTCCATAAAACTATTAGTACTCGTGTACAATGAAACATTCAAATACATTGCACGGCATAGGTGAATCGAAGAAAGCTGGTTTTAGTTAGCATACCTAATTGCAGTTTTGAAAGAATTTGATTACCTATTATTTAGTATTTTGATTTACTAATGGCTTTAGATCATTGATTTTTTTCAATTTTAGTTTCTTCGGGACTTATCGTAAAAAACATAGCAAAATCCAAACACTTTTTAAAAAATTTGCTTGACAGACTTACACAGGGTTGGTGACCATTATTACAATTTCCAAAAATATTTTACTTGATTCTTTTATTAACTACTGCCATCTCTCTAAACTACAACATATTATGTGTCATAATTAGAGTTTTCCGAAGAAATGATAAGAAAAAACACCTCTCATAATGAAGTTTTAGCGTATTTTACTAAAAGGATATTGTCAAATATAATCATCAATAATATTACTGCACGCACTTCGTCTTTGGTTTCACATTTCACGTAAGCTTTTAGTAAGGTTTAACTAAGGTTTCACATTTCATATAGGTCTTTCCATTTCAGCGATATAAACCGATGATGTAAGTTTCCTAATATCTAACTCTTGCCTCTTTTGATAATTCCATGGCAGTGCGTCATCTGCGTCAATGCCCGGGCGACGATGCAGACGTACCCGTGTGGTCATCGAGTGGTCTGCAGGAAGTGTTTCGTGAAAACCATCCAAATGGCGGTCTCTCAGAGACTGCTGCCGCTGAGATGTGTCATATGCCGGTAAGTTATTCCCAGAAATACTCTTGTTTGAAAGCGGTAATGGAACTTAAGAGAATTGTTTGCCCTTCGAAAGTAAGCGTAAGTGTGTGTGTGTGCATAGAATAGTTTCTTCCTGCCATTTACCAGCCGTTTGAGAACTTTTCTGAAGGCATTGGGTTGAATTAGATACAAGGAGTCGAAGAACATTGGCCAACTAGCCGACTTGACTACTCATTTCCCTGTGCCTTACCTTGTCAGATATAATAACGGTGCTGCTCCATAATAGAATTATAACCATTAGTCATATTGAACTACCTGAAAAAGTAAAAATTCATTATATTTACCCAAATGACACCGCAGTGAATATTAATTCAATGTGTAAGACGAAGATGTACAATGCCAGCAACAGCATCATGTTACTCTAAAGAATAGGTTTAATTTTCAAAAACCTGTGGAGGTATTTAGGAATCATTTTAATCAGCTTACGCAAGATATTCACATTTCATAATTGCATGATTTTTACATACGACTGCTCTGAAAATTCCTAAATGGCTAAGAGAAAAGGATCATAGCATCAACTACCGGTTCAATCACATATTGAAATTTATGTTCACCGTAGTCTGGTAAAAAGAAACATAATCAGACTACTATGAAATAATATTTTTTTCAATGACGCTTACTATTTTCCGTAGTAATAAATATTGTTATATTTAATTCTTCTTTTGAATTTTTATGCATAAATACCCTTTGTAACACTCTTTTTGAAACTCAGCTGATGCGGTCTTAAAAAATCAAATGATAAGCTGTAATGAGTAACTTTCTTTTGCTTAATTCTTTCATTTTTTCCTATCCTTGAATATTCTACCACCTCTATCGTATTCATAAATTATTTCGTACATGCCATCTGTTCATGAGAACTCTAATATTACTCGTCTTTTTTGTACCTTCCATTTAATCCACATATGATTTGCTCGACGTACCTACTCATCTCAAACCATAGAACCTTGCGATTAAATTTAATTAACTTATCTTTAAGAGTGCTCATAATAACCATGGTAGTAACCAGAGATTCCAATTACCAAAGAATTTTTCGATCTGGTTCTTATTTTCGTGCGAGTTCTAATTTAAATACCTTCCAGTTAGATGAAGAGGCTTATGGCTTAAAATCAATTCCTCAGATGTACAGCTCTTTTTATTAATACCTTTACTGCTTCTCATTAAGAGTGTACTAGCTAAATTTCACATGTTTTAAGATTTTAACAGGTGACTCAACCCAGCGATACAACCGCGAAGGCTTGAAACTTCCAGTTTCAATTAGGTTCGTGGATTTTTTTATAGTTGTAGTAGTTTTGTCGGGGAGGCGACCGACAGACCGAATGGGTGGGGAAGGAATGGTGGAGAGAAACCCGGCGTCGGCATTAGACTACTCTTGTCGAAAGGCGCGAAGGGGTTCGCAGTTTAACGTCCCGCTTTTAACGGACTTCGTACTCAATCATAGTGCTCTCCACAAAGCACCTCAAGTAGGGATCGCGGTGGGAAGCCTGTGCGTTAGCGTCCGCACCATCCCAATCCCCAATTTTTTTTTAATATAATGGGGTTTGTGCTCCAATATGTCATATCTACTTGGCCTTTCTTATTTCAGGAAAATTAAAGTTCCGACAAGGTTATAATGTATCTACGAAGTTAATTGAGCGACCCCGAAAATTGAATAAGATATTATCGCGAATGAACGCAGTCCTCGTAAAGATCACTTATGTTTTGATCTCGTTAGGATTGTTTTATCTCGAATATGAAAGACATCGCAAGTCGTCTACTGTGTTTCCAGGGTTTTGCTACAACTTAAACGTAATTAGAAAAACAAATATTGTTTGAAAATTTAAAAATTAAAAGGGAAGGAGAACAAAATAATCATATGCCCTCTAAAAATCTTTAAAACCCTCATTTGATAAACTGTCTGAATGTATCGAAATTTACAGAGGGAAACCATGGATGGAAGACTAAGCTATGGCTAAATTATAGGGATCGTGAGACCCCTATATACGTGAGATCCGGAAAACAACGGCAACATGAATGTAATCTATTCCGTGATTAATCAGCGGAGTTAAATTGAGCCCAATTTTTAGTCAGAAAAACAACCATGGTGTGTGATTTTTCGGGTACCAGATCTTCTAGGGAAACTATAGATGGCACAGGTAAAGGAAATGGCTCTCCTACCATGACCTGTAAATTTCACACGCTGTTAGGCTTAGTACTGTTTGCTCTAACCTCACCTATCGAACCGACTTTTGGGTTGAAACCTGTAGTTTTTTTTTATTAGATCGAGTTAAAAACCGATGCGTTTATTTCAATCATTAGCTCATTTCCACATCTCTTAGCCCACCCAACAGCCACACTATTTCGCTTAGTGTTTAATGAAACACGACACTACAGCCAAAAATCTTGCATAGCCAACAATCATCCTTTCATGTCAACATCGTTTAATTCACATCCCCAAAAGGAAGGAATTCTAGGAACATTGAAATCCAATGCTTACGTAACGGTTGATATGGCATCGATATTGATAATAGAGCCAGTATATGAGAGGTAGATTAATATAATGCACAAATTATTTAGATTATATTATTAGGGTACATAGAGAAGAGCGTCATACTAAATCATACCATGTAATGACTATGGAAATTGTATTCATGGGATTACGCATGACCATATCGTAAGTATAGAAAAAATTATTGAGATTCAAAGGGGCGACACGGTCGATATTGTTCGATAGACCAGATTATTGTTGTCAAATCAATATACTATATATTCGCTAACTCAACGTCTTGTTCATGGTTGATCATAGGAAAGTAATATCATTCGTCCCGGTCCCACGATTCTTCAAAAACCTGCACTGCTTCGTAATGATACAGCGGAAAGTTGCGTCTGAAGAAGGGGGAACGAAAATTTCACGCCTGAGTTCTTCAACAATTTTTTTATTGTTTCCGCATCCCTAACGTATCTCACCCTGTTTGTATTTTTCCACGGTATATATCCCCAGGAGTGGCAGGCCGTCGTTGAGCCTCGCTCGATGAACTCGCCAAGTTCCCATATTCGTGAGATCACTCGTTTGACTGACGTTTGTGTATCAAAATTTTAGGTCCAAGATCCTGAGGCTGAAGCAGTCCAGCAGCGGACGCAGCGGCAGTGGAGTGTCGACTTCCGGGACCATCCTGATGCCCACGTCGGCTTCACAGTACTCCATGATGTCCCCTGGGGGCTCCCACGGGAACCAGTGGGCTGTCCCCAACTCAGCCTCGCTGTTCTCGATGACATCCGGTTCGTCCTCATTCTCAGGTACGTCGCATAGGACTTCTTTGGGTGGTTAATTAATTTTATACGTGGAGATTGAAATCTTGCTACAAAACTTTAGTCACAAAATTGGCATCACATGCCATTTTTCACGTCGCTCACGTTTTTTGTGGTTATAATAATGGCTTGCTAGCCAAATAGTGGATAATTCTAGTTTCGCGTTGATCATGGGTGTTCCGGAATCTAATTATGATCACTGGAGCGGCCAATCGGGACGGGCGGGCCATCGGATGGGTCCTGTGTTCAAAAACGAAAGTACGAGTTCATTGTTCATTCAGGCTACGTACTGTCAGAAATGGGAAAAATTAAAGTCTCTAGGAGCTCATCGGCGGCGAGAACTGGGTAAATATTACGTTCTTTTTGTTGGCGTTCAATGGGAATAGGACTGCGGTAGTTTACGCGTCACTCTACGAGAGTATGCTCACCAGGCATTGAATCTCAGCATGGCGAAAGTTTTTATATTCTCTCAGCATATTCTGCTGCCTAGACACTAGACAACCGCCTAAACACGTTTAGAGAATAGCGTGATTGTCTGTATTATTTCCACTCTGTTTATAAAAGTATTCCGTATGCCTCTTGACGTGCATCAATAAAATGAGGAGGATTTGTAAAATCGAAAATTACTTTCTGCTCTGTCATCAGCAAAAATAAGAAGCGAGTAAATATGCTCTACTGATTTCAAAGCTTTCGTCTAAAAACCTTCCGGTTTGCAAGCTTTCTGTGGTGATATATGTCATATTTATACTCTAAAAGCAATTGGGTGATGGGTTTGTTAGGTAAAAGTGACCTGAGGGAAATAAGGGGAATAAGTACACAATACAGGTAGGGTAGGGTAACGTTCCATTTGAAAACACTTATGTTAGATGAAAAAAGGCTAAGGTCTTGGAGAAGTAATTTGGGAGAGGGTGAGACAGGTACTAAAAATGAAGTAACATAGAAAGAAATTAAAATTACTAGTATAACCTTATTCAAAAATGTCGAACTAAACAATTTAAAGAATATTAAAATTTCAAAACTTTTCCATAAAATCCACTTAAGCATTTTTGTATGTTAAACCGATGAGTTAACCGGTCGACGTATATTAGAAATAAATATTGAAAAATTAAGATATTTTTTTATTTTATCACTACGTCTATCAGAAAGTAAGAATGGAAGATCTGTGCCAACAGTTAGAGATAACTCGGGGAAGATAATAGTTGACACAGAAAAGAACCAAGAGAGATGGAAGGAATATATAGAAGCACTGTATGGTAAAGAACTTAGGTCGTAGAGGAGAGGAAGACAGCCTAGGCCGAGACATACTCGACGATGAGATAAAAAGTGCATTAAAGAGATGAAACCAAATAAGGCCGTGGAGGTAGATAACATTCCTGTGGAAATACTGACATGTTTAGAAAAGTGTGGGAAGAAGGTTCTATTTGGACTGATTCGTAGTATCTATGAGAAAGAAATATGGCCGGAAGATTTTGTGAGATCAGTGTTAGTTCCTATTCCGAAATAGGTAAAGGCTACATCACGTGAGGACTACAGAACAATAAGTTTTATATACCTCGCAGCTAAAGGTGTTCTCAGGATCATCAACAAAAGGATAGAGTAGGGCAAATGATTACTTAGGGGATGAACAATTTGGATTTAGGAATTGGAGAGGTATGCGTGATGCCATTGCAGTAATGAGATCACTAATCGAGAGGAATATAAAATACAATCAGGACGTATTTGCCTGTTTTGTAGATTTCGAAAAAACGTTTGAGAGAGTGAATTGGGAAAAACTAATGACTATATTACAGAAAATAGGAATAGGTTGGAGGGAAAGAAGACTAATCCCAAACCTGTACATGACTGCTGCCGCGAATGGGGGACGGAAAGTCCGAACGGGCAGTGTTAGGAAGAGGTGTAAGGCAGGGTTGCTCATTGTTTCCGGTGCTGTTCAACGTATATATGGAGGAAATGATTAAAGAGGCATGGGAAAAACTGGAGGTAGGCATGAAATTCGGCGGGGAGTTCGTAAAATCAGTTGGGTTTGCTGATGACCAAGCTTTATTTTATCAGTCAGCCAAGGGATTGTAAGCATTGCGGAGTGAGGTGGAAATTCAGTGCGACAGATATGGGATAAAAATCAATTTGAATAAAGCAAAGAGTATACGAATTTCCAGAAAGGAAAAGGCTAAGCTAAATATTAAAATAAGAGGGAAAAAAATAGAGCAGGTAGAACAGTTTACATATCTTGGAAGTGTTTTGGACCAATGAGGTCAAAGCAGTAAGGGCGTAAGGAGAAGAATTGCGCTAGGCAAAGACTCTTTCACAAGGAGGAGGGAGTTGATGATGGGAACGTTGAGTAAGGAGGTTAAGAAAAGACTAGTAAAAACTTTGATATGGAGCGTACGGTCCGGAAGCGTGATCACTAAAGCAGGAGGATATACGGAGATTGGAGGCTTTTTGAAATGTGGGTGTGAAGAAGTATGGAGATGGTGAAATGGACCGAAAGGAAAACAAATGAGGAAGTACTAGATATAATGGGCGAGGAAATGAGTTTGTTGGGAGAAATACTATGGAGGCAGGAAAAATGGATGAAAGGCGTATTGAGCGGCAGTGGGATGTTGAAGGCTGTAATAGAGGTGAGAATGTTAGGCCAACGAGGAACTGGCTGGGACATGATAGGGATGTTGGAGGGGATGAATACAGGAAGTAAGTACACAGAGATGAAGAGGAATCTGATGTAGAGTAGGTTGCTGGATTGTGTTTTATTAGGAGTCACTAAATATTTATTTAATAGTTTAGTCCATCCAAAACCTTAAAGCAACCTTAAACGGTAGATTACCTTATAATAACTATGGTTTTATTCTTGTCCAGAGTTAATTCGTCTCCGATAAATTTTGTTTACGCGAAGGTGTTTCACCAGACTCAAAGTACCAGATATTGCTGTTGGAAGTGATACAGAAATCTAAGATTTGAAATTGTATGTTGCTAATACATGTGTATTTTTGAGTGCTCCAAATAGCATGCCTCCGTGTTGAAACCGAAAATATTGTATTGAAATTTTGAAATTTGGGAGATTAATTTGCCCTATCAGTTGTATTCCAATGACTTAGTGTAAATTATTACTGCATGTGAATTTTTCCACGTGAAACACGCCATGCAACCAGATTGGATGAAAAGTAACGTATGTTATCATGGACGTAGTGAGGGACCGACTAATGAAAGAAGTAGATATGAAATCCCTGCATTAGCCGTTATCCCTCAAATTGATCGGGTTGCACGGTCATTTAAAACTAACCTCTCATTTGATGTATAACCGCAGCTTTCACCTAATTTTTGATCAAAGTGATTGGATGAAACATGCATGAGAGATGTGCAACCCACGAAGCTTTGGAGTTTTCCTCCGCGCAGTGTTGTCTCCGGCTGACGTTACTTCATTCAGCCTCCTGGCGTATTCAAAGCAGTGGAGAATATGGTTCATTTTGTCGATTTATCAAAGTAAAATTGAATCGCTGGAGGAGTAACAGTACTTATGAATGCTCATAGAGCCGCCGTTTTAGATACAATATCGGGAGCAACCTTCTTGAAGTTATTTTATCTTTCGGCGTTCGAACAAGCAATCTTTATAGCGATTTGCACATGGGGAAGGGAAACCCTCAAGTCGGCGGTGCATTTCAGGTTATACTTGTATAATGTCGTGAGCCGACTCGTATTCTTTCTCTCTCTCTCTTTGATTGACTGTATTCAGAGAACAGCGTTTAATTCTAAACAACACCTCACGTTCACGGAGCCCTCGCGCATTTCCTCCGCGACGCCGTTGACTTGTTTTTCGAACAACTTGCTCTCTAACACCTTGTGACTTACGCATAAAGGACCTTCCAATGAAGATCGGTAATTTGAGTAGTTATCACGACTGTATTTCTTAGTTTATATGGTTGTACGTAAATGTATTTTTATTAAATTTGCATCTGTTTTATAAGATTTTTAAATTAGCGTGTAGGTACAAAAAATATTCTCAAGAAATTTGATAAAAGTGGCAATTTCAGCTAAACTTCCTTTGAGTTGAAAATACTCGAATATTTTGAAAAGAGTGTTTCCTTCAAGCAATCTACTCACAGATATTGCATGTACTCGTGAATATTAAAAAGGTAAAATTTGAATAATAATTCAATGTTATTTTATCTGAAATGGAGGTCAATAAAAATAAAAGAAAAATAAAAAGGAAAGATGAGAAAAATTTAGAAGGTAGTAACCTCATAAAACTGCATTTTTTCTCACTTTCTAAGAAACATCTACGCGGAATTCATACTTAAAACAAGCATTTGAAATATATTTATCTTTAACTCCTTGACCATGTTATTTAAGATCCATGTACTTGCCAGGTGTTCCTGAAACGAAGGATTCGTTCTCGTAGGAATATGATATGTAATTTATAACGAATATAACTGTCCCATCATAAATAGCCGTAAGTTTTTGTGAGTCTCATTTAAAGCTTTAAACACAATTGGTCCCGAGGTTCCAAGTTCATGGAAATATAAAAAACATAGCACATTGTTTTTGACTTTTGTTTTAATTAGATTTCATGAGCTCGTTTTTGGGGATATTATGGGTAAAATTAAAATATTGATGATTATAACAAGTATGAGAGTCCAAAATCGAAGCTCTATTCCGTAAATATTAATTATGAAAATGTACTATTTCATTTTATGAATCATCCATTATGAGAATACATGCTCTATGTTCCATAGCTTTTTTAAATATTATTTTCGACGCTAAAGATATTTTTTTAGAAATCCTAGCCCTAGTTCTTTACTGCTACAATTTATCAATTTGCATTTTTACGGATAACATTTTTTGGGTCAACTTAACACATCCGGTGCAGCAAGTAAAACAATGTTAAATTTGATACATTCTTGTTAGTAACCTTATTTCACATGGACATAAATCCCACTTGAAAGGGGAATTCATAGGGAAAGGGAGCACACCGCATTCATGTTTCTAATTTATGAGATAAAATTAAACCACTCTCCGAAAGGATGCCTATTTTGACGAAAGAAATCCCAGCATTGCTTGTTGTCACTGGTGAGAGGGTTACAAATAATGACACATTTATCTGGAAATTACTGAGCTGAAAATTTCACTCTATGGTTTCGTTAATATTTTAGATTTCAATTAGGACGTACACATTCTACAGACCACCCAACTGTATCTTCAATTCTTTGAAAAAGGCTGCACCACATCGCGTGATCTCATTCGGGAAGCCTGTTGGCAGAAAATGAGTAATACTTCAGCCTTAGTTCATGACAATTCACTACAGAATAGCCTTACCATTCTCATTCATTCGACCGATTTAGGATGGAAATTCGTCACATGCAAAAAGCTATAAATCATTAATGAGTGACAGACACTGACGCACGAATGAGTAATGTAAACTTTTTTGGTCAATTAAAAATTTACTAAAGATTTATAATGGTCGTAATCACAAAATACCCAGATAACATCCCCAGTACTGGTGGGGTAGTATGAAATACTTCCTTTAGTGTTGCAAATCTTGTAGTCAGTTTTGCCGAAATAGAGCTGCGTTTGCATACGACATTTCATGGAAATTATTTTTCTAAAAAGTATGTTGAATGTTATTCAAGTGTAACCGTGTGATTATGAAAACTTTTCAGCGCATGAACATAAAATAATTCTTCATTTCCAGGAATGTCGTCTGTCAGCTCGGCGACAACTAGCAGTCAAGGGTCTGGAAAATCCCTTTTGTCGTCCAATTCTGGAAGCATCAAGAGTGGGCCAGGAAAGTTAGGCTACCGTCAGCCAACTGGTGCGCTGAAAAAATCCCAAGCACAGGCAATGAAGGTATTCTATGCTATATCATAACTATTTGATGTTTCACTTTGTAAAAAATTACTATATATCAGAGTATTATTTAATTTGGTTATTTTAATATTTTCTTAGATTCAGCTGCATTACTCAACTTCAGAAAAAATGTTCAATTTCTATGAAAATTGTACTAATTCGACCAATTTTGCTTGATCAAAAAACTAACGAACTTTACTGCTCAGATGTAATGGTTAAATGATATTGAATTATTGTCTACAAGAATAAATGGCTGATGAACTACACTGGATGTTAAGAAATCTGTGAATTGAAAAGTAACGGCAGATTTGGATCCCGTTACAGTTGCGTCTCCTTGCAAATTTAGGAACAGATTTCCTTGCTAAGATCGGTCATATTGTCTTCTTCATAAAATTGAAACGTAAATAATTATCATTTGAAAAGCCATCATTTGAAAGTGATTGGCGGGCACAAGATATAAATATTTTGGCACAATGTTAATGTCTAATAAATTGTCGGTATAAGTACCGTTCCACTGGACTTATCAAACATTTACTTACCACATTTCTACTACAAAATGATTTCCCGCTGTGAGTGCCTAGTTACTATTTCAATTATTATATCATGATATATAAAATAATAAAGAGGCGCTCTTTTTAGGATTATGGTTTTGGAGTCAATAATTTTATTACTGCGTTCTTAATTTGAAATAAATTTGTTTGCACAGTCATATTTGAATGTTCTAAATAATTTCTAAATGAGTGCTCAAAGTTAATAAATATGCAAGAAACATGTCTTCTGATTGGTTGGAAAATAATGCAGTCTTTAGTTAAAGGCAAAAAACATTTATTTTTGAAAATTCGATGAACCCCATTAATTTGTTTTATTTAGTTATGAAATGAATCGTACTAGATGCGATTGTTATTTGATAAC
The DNA here is from genome assembly GCA_037158775.1 of Hetaerina titia. Classification (NCBI taxonomy): domain Eukaryota; kingdom Metazoa; phylum Arthropoda; class Insecta; order Odonata; family Calopterygidae; genus Hetaerina; species Hetaerina titia. Next base: position 36,471,438 of record CM073779.1, read on the forward strand.
GAAAAGGCCGCATCGTTGTTTTTTATTTCTCGTAGTCGTTTGTCGTTTTTCGGTCTTTCTGGTTGAAAATGTCTGAACGGTCCGAAAAAATTATTCCATAATTGGAGTATCATGAATTTTTTTAATGTCAAAGCCAACACTTTTTTTAGACAGCCATGTTTTCCCTCGGGTATTTACTAAATATACGCGGTAGTTACCAAGATACGGTTCGGAAAGTGAGGGTTCATCTTTCAAGTGGTGGCGTGCCGCGGTTCAACTGTTTTGATCTTTCCGGTTCGCTACCCCATATCTCCGTCAGTATTAGTCTGTTTTATTCCAGAAATACTTCTTTTCCTGTAGATTATTGAGCCTAACTGACCGCGTAATGCTGCGATATGTAGGAAAAAAAGCAGGAATCTTTCAATTGATTGAAACGGCATTTAGAGAACGATATGCTGATTTTACCAAACCGACGCCACTTCTATGAATGCGTTATAAAAAGTATATTTCACTATATATTCGAAAATACATTTGCCTAAACGTGCCCTCTTCAGAAGTTTTCAGGAGAAATGGCCTCAATTTGACACGGACAATTTTCAAACAGGAATGTAAGATAGGATAGTTCGAGAAACGCTTAAGGGTGCAGTAAGAGAAATGATCTCATTCGCGCATCAAAGTGTTTCAGGAAAATCACCCTAGAGAAAATGTTGACAGCTCCTTCAACCGTCATTTTAGTGAGGGCTCCTTCTCGAAGAATTTCATTTCGAATTCCCAGTGCGTTGCACCGTATTATGTGAATGCCTAAAGCTTTGTAATGCAGTTCAAGTGATTCGTTTTTTCGATGATTACCACAGAAGAAAATAGGCAGGCTACGGCATGCATGTTGACTCTTATTTGGGTCTTGGATTGTCACACTAAATGCTATTGAGACTCTCAGAAGGGATTGATTATATCGAAACCGATTTTTAAAGCAATTTCGGTAACCTAAAACATAAAATGTCACATTTTTTATGCACCAAAAAAGAACGGCCAAAAACTCAACACAAATTTTTCAGCCCGCCAAATGAAACGGTGGGCATGAAAAATTTAGAGAATTGTATAGGTTAGAAAGAAGAGCATTTAATTTATCTAAGAAGGAATCTAATATTTTTTAAGGGTTCAATATTTCTGTAATATTTCTCTCCAAGGGTCCTGTTGTGTGGCAAAATCGCCAAGCCTATGAAAAGGAATTGTGGTCTTGAATTGCCAAAAATTCATCAGTGACGCTCCAGAAAGAGGAATTAGGTTATTTGAACAGTTTAAGAAAGATTAATTGGCAAAATTGAATAAAAAACCGATTTTAAAAATATTATCTCAGGTTACTGATGTATTTTTAAAACTGCAACGGACTACATATATCAGTGATTGGCAGGCACGAAATATAAATATTTTGGCAACACGTTAATGCCTAAAAAATTTTCGGTATAAATATTAATACAGTTCATAAGAATCCAACTGGATTGACAAAGTTTTTAGCTAGAAAGCCTGGAAAAATGACAAAATTTTCAGATATGGTGTTACACGGATTTCCATTATCGGATTATGACATTTAAAAAAAATTCATTTCATGAACAAACGGGAAAAATTTACTGGACTTTCCAAAAAAATGTCAAAGTTCAAAAATTAAGGATCACCCTAGTAGATAAAAAAAACCATAAACACAGTAGCCGACCCGAAGGTCGGTTTAGTAGGTGATGGTAGAGCTCACCCGTGTACCAAGCCCGACGGCGTGTGAATATTCACACATCACCACAAGACCACAAGATAGGTTTCGTCATCACATAGGCAATAACGAAAGTCAGGGAATCGACTATATATTACTTAATAGCGCATAAATATCGTTTTAGAATATACTTTATTTATCTCCTACCAATAAAACCAGAGAAAATATAATTAAAAATACGATATATATATAGATAGATATATAAATAATATATATATATATATATATATATATATATATATATATATATATATATATATATATGTATGTATATATATATATATATATATATATATATATATATATATATATATATATATATATATATATATATATATATATATATATATATATATATATATATATATATAATATATATATATATATATAAACCATAAACACAGTAATCAACCCGAAGGTCGGTTTAGTAGGTGATGGTAGAGCTCACCGATGTACCAAGCCCGACGGCATGTGAATATTCACACATCAGGGTAGGGGGGCCAGTTCCTTTCCCTGTGCCGGTTTCCCAGGAAGATCTGGTACCCGAAAAATCAACTAGCTTGGGTGGAGCTGCAGGTGCCTAAGGTGCCCAAGGTGCCTTGCCCGGGAATCGAACCCGGGACCCTCCGGTCAGTAGTCCAATGCTCTACCCACTAGACCACCGCGACCCGCCCTAGTAGATACTGAGTGCTTAATCTCAGGTTGGATAATCGTAAGGGTTATATCAGTAAGTAAATCAGTAATAATTAATTTATGGAGAATCTTTTAATGGATATATATGTGGCCATTAGCTGTTGGTTATCTTCTCTATGACTATTTTTGTGAGCCAGCCTTCTCATCTGGCCATAAAAAAATTACTGCGCCTATGCCTATACATTACCACTTGTGCCTTATTACATTTTATTCCCTTCTTGATCAAAATATTATGTGAAAAATCCTTCTTTTCTCTTCTCTGCTCATACAGGCAGCTAGAATGTGCTCAAGCACTCTGCAAGGTTTAAGTACATACACAGGAAGGGATCAATGGACAAATGTAGTTACCTCATTGATCACATATTTATCTGAATCCTTCTAAAAGAAATATAATTTTCTCCGAGCCTATATTATTAATAGTTTAAATGACTGAGTTGGAAAAATAAACCTTGGTGCACCAATCTATGCATAAAATTTATGAGAATACCTAACATCTAGTTACGGAGTGGCATAGCTCTTCTTTACTTCTTCTGCAATTCACCTTCTGCAAGTGTTTATGAATATATAAAAGATGAACGTGGCCAAAAATCATGAAATAAAAAGTTTTGTATTCATTCAAATTAAGGGTACCTACCAAATGTGTTTCCATGGAAGAAATATCTTTCTTTTTGCTAAATATATAAGGAAATCCTTTTGGGGAGTTTGTGAGAATTTTTAAAATGTGGGAGGTCCTTTTCAAAACTAAATTCCTTTTATTCAGTGTGCTAGAATTGTTCAGTGAACATTGATATCTGATATGTAAATTATTTCTACAGTTAGATTTCATGAAATCATACATTTTGAGATTTACTTCATTTAATAAAGATAATTTTGATTCCCAGATTAAAGTTTAGAGCACTGGTTATTCAGATTTCAGTAGTCAAAAGACTCAGGTATCAGTCATGAGATGCTGTACACTACTGTACTACATTGGATTAACTGGACTATATTACAGTAATATTATCTGGTTGATTTATTTGGCTTGACTTTCAACAAGCGCAAATGTTAATTGGATTTCATATATACTGATATTTATTTTTTGTGAATGTGTAGTTTGTTTTGGTAACCTTCAAATGCACGCCCAGAAAGGCACCCATTAGATGCCTTGTTTTGTATTTATGAAAGACTCATCTGTCTTTTCATTTGATTCCAATGACTTTTGGTTGCTGCAAATCACTATAGTAACACCATATTATTGGTTAAACATATTCTTCAGCTAAAAATTTGATCTCATTCATGTTTAAGTCATGTTGCTACTCTTATATGTGGGCATTTGAAAAAATTGTGGCATAATATTGTGGCATAAAGGTGAAAGTATACAACCTTTGACAAAACTTCCTTGACTTCATAAAACAGCAGAATGGATTAAGCCTTTGGTAGCACAAGCCCTTGGTACTAATCAGTTGATGAAATTGGCTCTGTAAACATTTTTATTAATAGCTCAGGGTTCAGGAAATAAAAGAACCCCGAATCAGTTCAGCTGGTACAAGTGGAGCATCAACATCACAAGGGACAACTGCTAAGGAAAGATCTGCATCACCATTGGGAATCAATGGGAAACGTGGACTTGGAAGCCAAGCCAATGCACCTGCATCAGCTCCCCCACGTCTACCACCCATTAAAGAATTTCAGAGAGATTACAGAGCCAGCAAAGAAAGAGCTTCTAGAGATAAAGCAACATCAGCATCCACTCGCATTAGGTAATCCTTCATTGTTGATCTTATTTTAAAGATGTATTCTTCAGTTGTCTGTACATTGTTTATAATCAAATTTAAATCACATTACTGTCCCAAATTCATCAATAAACCTAGTCCTAATTTCCTGAAGTATCTGCTTGTTTTTCCTTTTGACTTATTTGAGGTCCTAGTATCATCACTTCAAGCTCCTATTTTTAACTGAGTGACTTTCATTGCTCAGCAATAGGAATCCAGGGATTTGCTTTGTAGGGTGCAAAACATTGCATAATTGACACGTATTTACTAAGAAGAATGCTCCTGAGAAAGAAGTGGTTGTGTAACTACCATTTGGATGGTAGTTAGACAATCACTGCGATATTAATGGTATAATCGATCAATGTGAGATCTTGGAAAACCAATTATTAATTGATTAAAGGTTAAACCTCTCCATATTTCAATAACTTATTCATATTATTTAAGCTCAAATGAAGAGATTTCAATTATTTTTTCATTACAGTAAATACGTAGACCTCTAATAAAACCGTATAGATTAATTTGTTGTCAGGACAGCAAAGAAATTATTTTATGGTTATCTAAGTATTAAAGGATAAATATGAACTGAATGATTTCTTTTATTCCAATTGCATTTTTAATTATTTCTATGATCAGAAATACCTATGTAATTCATTTTTGTGGGTGTTAAAAATGACCATGATTTCATCAATTAGCATAGATGATTAAAGTCACCATTTTATTCCTAATACTTGTAACAATTAATGAAAAAAAATAAATTCATTTCTCTAGTATAACTTTATGTATCCCTTATTACCCTTTTTACTGCCTACTTTACATTCTAAATCAACAGAATGCTACCATGACATTTCCTCCTTACCTGAAACAAAATTCTATAATCTTTTTCCTTGAAAGATTTCAGGAGGATTAATTTGTAATTAAAAAATATTATTGTCAAGAAAATTAGATAAATCCCTCTGAATCCCCCATAATTATTTCTGAAATGCCTTCTTTTCCATGAATGACCACCAAACATTTCTCACATGACATCGCTGTAAATATCATAAATCCTGAAAAAACAGTACATGGACAAGCTCATTGAAATTAAAATACTTATCTAAATGCAATTCTATCTTCTGTAACAGGTGTGCTCAAAAGATTGTGACACAATTGGAAGCAACCCCACCAATAGCATCATGTGCACTACCACATAGTTCCAAGAAAGCAGTTGCATCGTCCTCTACCTCATATTTCCGTTCCCTCTCACCTGTGAAGATGTGTAAGAAAGAGAAGAGGAAAGAGGAGAAGAAGAGGCTTAAAGAAGAGAAGAAGAGGGCTGCAGAGGCTGCTGAGGCGGCTGCAGTTGCAGCAAGTTCAGCACGTGAAAAGGAGAAAGAAAAGAAAGCAGATGCCAAGTTGAAAAAGGATGATGGGAATGAGAGTGGGAAAGGAAAGAAGAAGGAGGAAAAGCAGGGTAAGAAAGACAAAGAAAAGAAGGAGGGGAAGAAAGACTGAATGTGTTTAGAAAAAGATAATGAGAGAGAGGGCAAATTCACCTGCTTGATGAAACCATGAAAGTATAACTATTACACTGAATTGAAAAACATCAGCGTATTGTGAATCAGGTGGAATAGAAACAAATTGGGTTTCTTTTTCTTTATGAATGATGAGCAGGAGCTTAGATTCTTGGAATGCTCCTTTTGTTTTATATGCTTAATGCAGGCCATTTTGGCAATCAATGCTGAAATTGCCTGAAAATCAGATTTGTTGCGCACGACATTATACTTTGTAATTTAGGAACCTATTTTTCTAAGGAAAAACAAAATAAAATAATTTTGCATTATCAATTAAGGTGCTGGAAAAGTGAAATGGTAAATTATGTCATTCTTATATTTATTTAAAATATTCTATAATTATTTTCATAATTTCATTACTTTACTATACTAATTTAATTTATATACTCAAAGTGTACTATTCTTTTTATGTTTATTTTATAGCTGAGATATATTTGCTAACCTTCCAAGGTGATATGGAATTTCTAACGAAGAATGAGGCACATAGGTTGACAGTTTAAATGATTTCTTTTACTTAGCCAAGTTTTTGAACAGAGATATTTTAGGCAATCATGGTGAACAAGAAGCCATATTTTATCCAATTATAAATGGGATTGAAATATTAGAAACAAATATTACTTCTAAAATTAGTTTGCTGTTAGCATACAGTTAATACCCTAAATTGTGAAAGAAGTAAGAATACCTATCCACTAATCACCCTTATAAGTTAGCAAATGTACATGTAATATTTTAAATGCAAAATGATATATGCACATTTTCCTTCATGTTTAAATGAAAATATATAATTTGCTATTCAAACTGCACAATTAAAAACCCATTTAATATAAAATATGGGATGCACCTAATACTTTTTCTTTGAAATACATATTACAGGTTGGAATAGCATAACACTTTTAAGTACTTCTTAATTATCAGTTTGATATGGTTACTGTTTACACTGTGCTGCTGAAAATACAGCACATGTCTCCTTATTCAGAATTAAGATCAATCCTTGGATGTCTCTCAAAGCCATGAGCCAATATAATAACAGGGTGATTTTAAAAAGTCGATGAACCAAAGGTACATATTTCAGATGACTTTAGAGCACTACCCTGTATTTACTTATGATTCGGCAATGATATAGCATACAGAACTTAGTTTTGATGATTTGTGCTTGAATGTAGTAGTTTTTTTTTAATGTTTATTCATACTGATGACAATGATTTATCTTTTGATAGCACTAATAAGGTGACATTTTAGCACCAGTTGTGTGTTCACATATTTTATTCAGTTAAAATTGCTTAAATTTTTGTAACTTTAATTAAAAGAAGCAACGTTTTAGGGCCATTATTACTATTCATTTATGTTGATTTGGTCCAAAACTCATTTTCAAGCTAACCCTCTCAATATCTGTCTTCCAGAACCAATTGAAATATTGCTGAAACTGATCTTGAATACTGGAGTAGGAAACATCCGAATGTGCATATTGCTCATTATTAAATGATTGATGATTACTTCAGAGTAAAGAATTTTTGACAGAGATACTTTCCCAAAATTTGGCCAACAAATGTGATTTTATATGGATGTACCTTTATGATTTTAAGCACTAACTCACAAATTTTTCAGTCACCTCATACTACGTTGATTATCAAACAAAATAACATTAAATACAATAAGTTTGGAGAATAAAAAATGTAAGCTGTACATGTATAAGTTAATTATAACAGTTATCTGAGTATTAAAGGATTTAATCTTCCACATCCATAGAAGAAAAAACTTGTCATAATGAAGGTATACATCCAGCAGTGAATCTAGTATCTTAAGTTGTATGATATTTTTTCAAATAATCGTCAAACTAACTTATACAAAATGGAAAGATCATAACAGAATGTAAACATCAGACATATAAAATAACAGTTAACTCTATGATAAACTCAATGGAGAAAATAATGTCATATCATCCCTGGCACAAAGAGCATAGTTATCTACCTAAATTATCAATGGCAGTTTGATTGGATCTTTAATGAGTTAAATAGTTTATCCCATCAGATGCGATGAATACATATGTGCATAGAACCTAAATGTTTTCTACCTCTCTCGCTCTAGCTATGCTTTAAACTTTGGAAGAAATTAATAATTGCATTTCACTAAGGTATTTTTCATAGCACAGCCAGTTTTGATTATGAAGTAAAGATCAGTAATTAATTAATAGACATGATAAAATACCTAATGGTATAATTGGCGATACCATACTAGTTCACTGATAATAATACTCTTTATAATTCAAGAACATCTTTATTTACTAAACAAAAATTCAAAACATGGGAAACATGCCAGTTAGGTATGTAGTCAAGCATATTAATTATGCTGAAAATAAACATGTGATTAATAGGATTAATCTATCAGTTAGGAGGTATAGTCTTTGAAATAGTCATTTGTTAGCCGGCAGTTAGTTATTGGTTCATAATTATTATGCTGTGTATTTTCTGGATAGTCAATTTTCCAATATATATTGATGATCAGCTATGGACAGCAGCATTGGCTCATTTTCTTTGATGATATTGGAAAGTCTATTTTGGTAGCAGATGCCACAGTTAGGCTAATTTTTTCAATACTTTTCCACCACTAATATCTCTTCAAAGAACTAGCATCAAAATCTTTTCAAACTACTTACATTTTTAATGAACTGCTGATTCATCAGCAACAATGATGCTTATTTTTCCTAATATCTTATGGCTGCTATTCTGAATGAGGTAGGAACTGGCAATACTCAATTTTAGTAATCTTAGTCACTATTTTGCTATTATACCTCAATCAAAATAGCCACAGAGATTGCTATAATTGTGGATTGTGAAGTTCTCAATTTATTTTAGAATGGAAGCCTATATTTATTATCCACTGGTTATATCGAAGTGGATGAAATAAATTTACTCAAAAGATCTCATGAGTTTAACCATTTATTAATATTTAAAATGTATTATCAAAGAATTTATAATCTTTGAATGTCACAGTGGCTTCCGAAAGACTTAACTCATGAGAACAACTTTATGAAAGGTTAAAGTGTTGTTATAAGTCATTTCACAGTAGATTTCTTTGGTGACTGATTTCTATTATTAGGCTTTTATTTTTTGTTGTAATACACTGTGGGAGAATGGAATACATATTTTTAGCTTTGGTCTGATATGACAAAAATACTCACTCAATTCCTGGTGCCAAACTAAATCTTTATTGATAAACTAATTGCAAAAGTTTGGGATGCCAAAATTCTCAAACTTTGCTAGAAAGAGGTATGAACTCAGTTGATTGATCAAATACTTACAAAATATATTTGTAGTTATTTAAGTGTCTTCCATCAAAGTATTGATTATGCTGAGGACATTTAACAGGCTGAAAAGAATTTAAAAGGATAATTTATCAATTAAAAAATACAATAATTTAGACAAAAGGTTATTATCCTAAGCTTGAATAATTATTAGCTCTTATATTTATCTGAAAAATACATAGCTTCTACTCATCAATAGCATTCCTTGTGTTATGAATTTCCAGAAATATTATCTTTATGTTTTCAGAGGGAAAAAATCACTATTTCTATAACATGCTCTACCTGAGACCAAGAATATCTTAGCAAGAGTGGTTACATTATCATAAAAATTATGACTATTAGTTTTGAAATAATTTAAGAATAGATATTTCCTGAAAAATGGTTTCAAGATTGTGTATAATGTAAAGAAAGTTGAAAAGCCATGCATGGGAATTTATGGTGGAGTTTAGTGAATCAGAAGTGAAAAATGGTGCTGACATCAAAGAAATAATGTATCTGGTTGGAGTAGCTGTTCACATTATTTGCCTTCTCTTCAGAAGTCTTGTGATATAAAATTTCCACTAGTTAATCTTATATAAAAAAAGATAAATTTATGATTTAAACAAATGTGAATTTTTGATGCCTTGCTTATGATAATTAATTTTGTAATATTCATGACCAACAGTATTTTAAATTATTCCAAAAATCCACAATTTATGTTTTCTTTAATGGCCTTGTCTGAATATGGAATTTTATGAATTAAATGTTTAATGAATATATGGCGTAAAATAATGAATTTGAAGTGATATTGTTTCCATGAATTCTTAAATCAAAGTTGCTATTTCACTCAATTATAAAGAGAAAGGTTTCTTATAATTGTCGAAATACACTTGTTAAGAGTTTAATGCAATTTTAATCAAATTCATTTTCTAAATTCCCTATTGAAATGGAAATGAAGTTTTGGCTTCATATAAGTATTAACTGTTTCTATGGCAATGGACTTGAGGCCTTAGATAAACTGTAAAAGGAACGAAGAAATAGACTGCTCATCAGGCTTATATAGAGAATGATAATTATGAAATGTTGGTATTTTAAGATATAATTTTAAAGAGAAAAGCATTAATGTGGTGGATGTCTGTTAGAATATCATAGTTGATTAATAAGAGAACGTTATATAGTTGTTGTTTAAATGAATTTTTTGTGATTAATATAATGTGCTAAATGTCTATCAAAAGTTTATTTGGTCTTTTTTGAGATTAATGTCAAATGTGTACTTTGAGAAAATATCAAGTAATGATTTGAAACATATATGTTACTAAGTATGCCCAATGATTAGCATAAATTGCATGCTAAAGTCAATAAGGAAACTGATAGAAATAAATAGAGAAGATGTGTAAAATGTATTTATGTAATCTGTATTTCCAAACAAGGATAATGGCTAATTTAAAAAATGGAGAAAATTATGTTTACGTGTAAAATTAAAGTAATTGTTCATGTGTAAACTACCCCTTGTTGTGCTCTCATGAAAGTGCAAGTGCATATTTTAATGAGGAAAGCAGATAAGAGGAAAATTGAAAGGAAATGATGATGGAACACATTTTGCTTTTCATAAAATTATCTTATCTTCTTATCTACTTATTTTCATATTTCAGCACCCCAAAAAACAAAAACCTTTTATTATAAAAATATAAGTTGACTAATTTTATGTGAAAAATGTGATGACATATTATTTTTAATTGGGGATGCATTTGTAGCAGTTTGCAAATTTTTATTTATGTTTTTTTGAATGTTATTTTTATGAATTCCAATTGATTGGCAGAGAGGCTAGTAAAATTTATTGCGTTATCAAAATAGCTATGCCCTAATGAGTTTTTTGTGTGAAATGCTTTGCACAATTTATAATCTGAAAAGTTTGACCCCTATTATTTCATATTTGTTCAAAAAGATACCTAGTTAACAAAATGTAGTTTAAGAGAAAGAAGGAATCTTCACTTCTTTCTTAATATTAATCTGTGCCAAAATAGTTCTTTAGATTCAAAGAGCGATCATTACCAACTTTAATATAGAGTCTATATATTCTGTTACCTACATTCATGATATTCAATTTGGCATATTTCTACTGGGATTTTAATTACCTCCTTAACCAACTGATACTACTATCCATATTTAAAGTTATATTTTATTATTTCTAATAGTTAAAATCCAACCGAGGACAGTATTCAAAGTGTATGCATTAGGACTATATAAAGAATTTGTGTGACTCTATCTTACATGATTTCATGTTAATTCAAAGTTAGAGTTTTAATGCTGGGAAATGGTTTACTTTTGGAGGGATGCAATGCATTTAAATTTAATCCAGAAAATTTTATATGATTTCCTCATCATTTATGCTCCTTGGAGTGTTATGAGTGGTATTTTTTCCATTTATGTAGTAAAAATGGCTAATGAAATCCAATATTTTTAACCACTTCAATAAAAAAAGCTTGTGAATATACTATAATTTCTCCTTCTCTGTTTAAAAACCCTTGGTGGCCATATAAACCAGGCATAATTTATATGATTCTTCTGCTTTCACCAAAGTTTGCAGGAGCCTATTTCAAGAGTTAGTTCCATAAATGACTGCAAAGACCATCTAAGAAGCCGAATTTCCTAACTTTTTAGCAGTTCATTAGGAAGAAGTTTTTATTTTTTAAAATAATATCTTTGGTTTTTGTTGGAAATTTATATTATAAGTTTGGTTCATTAGTGATGAGATTCTAAAATTAGCAATTTCATTCATTCAATTAAAGAAAATATTACTGAAGTTTACTGGTACCAAAACATTTCTGAGATTTAGGAAATATTAATGAAAGCCTTTCATAAAGGTCGGAATTCATGTGTTACCCACTGTAGCTGACATATGATGGTAATACAAATATTTCAATAAAGCACTTAGACTTTTTTTTAATAAATTAATTTGTCCAAAAAGACAAAATTTTTTATACGAGTAGGGTTATAACGATTAGGGTTATAACATCCTATTCATAGCCACCTTCTCATATTTCAGTAACTAGAACACTTTAATGTTATTTTAAAAGATTTAACCTTGAAGTACTTCCTTCTGTTTTCAGTAAGAAGGTGAAAGCTGCTAAGAATGAATAAGTGATGCCAAGTTCATAAAACTTATGGAATTGAGATAAACATTGAGAATAAATTCCTGGGTTTGGAATATTATAAATCATTGTGCCATGCTTTAGGTTATGGTGGAGATCATTAATATGATAAGTGATAAATCTTAGAATTTAAAGAATGACTCAAAAACTAAAAGATTTTATATTGTTCAAGATGTTTGTGAATAAGTTTTGGAATAAGGTTGTGCATGGAGGGTGAAGGTTATAAATGGCTGTACAAATCATATAGGCAACAATGGAAATAAAGAAACAAAAAATAACATACTTGTAGAAAACTATTTTACCAATGTAACTGCATCCTTAAAAAAATAAGTGAAGACCGTTTTCTCAATTGTGTATGTCTATGTCCATTTTGCATAAATAAATAATATTAACAATATTTATTGGTACGCATATATTATGTGTAATTCCACATAAAAATATAGGGTATGTATGAGTCAGAGCATATTTGGTAACATATTTATATATAACATATTATACATTAACATAACATAACTTTGAGTAATAAGAAAAAAAAAGTCATACTGTTGTAATTTCACCTGCTCTAATGGACACTGATTCAAGATGGAAAATGTGATATTATTTTAAAATGGAAATTTGGAAATGATATTTTTAAAAACCATAATCCAACAAAAGGGTGATTAACAGGTAACAGAGGATGGAGGGTGGGGAGAAACAGAGAAACTACTTATATGAGGCTAGGAACTATTTTTCTAGGAATATTTACCAAAATAACTTCAAGGATTATGAGAAGCCATTCCACTGAATGGCAAAAATTAAGTATTGCCGAATATAGAAGTAAAGTGGGTACATAAAAATAGACAAATATACTATTAGAAACCTGGATGTGAATCAGATGGCACAAATAAGGGTGGTAGAGGGAGTCAGGGGAGGGAATCAGAGTATGTGTTGGTGAACTTTTCATCTGATAATGGGGTGTGGCAGAGAAAGCATTAGTCGTGTGAGAATAAATTGTGAATAGTGGAATTTTCTGGAATCCAACTCTTTATCCAATATTTCACCCTACTTTTCTATTAATTTATCTAGATATTAAAAATATCTGATTTTTTGCAATTCCAACCATTGAAGTCATATCTTGCCATCCTGCCTGATTCCTAAATATTTAGACGCTACCAACTAATCTTAAGACCCCTGTCCTAACTAGCCTCCTCCACTACTCCAATTTCCTTTTTAAATTGTCTTTGGTGGAACTGGATGCATAATGCATAAAGGAGGATCCTTGATGTCAACTTTCTCTGACTTGTTAGTAGTTCGACCAGTATTAATGTATGCAATGGAGACATGATAAATAAATAATGCACTTAAAAAGGAATTTAATTGGACAGAAATGAGGATGTTGAGATGGATGTGTAAGAAAGAATTTTAAAACAGTAGGTATATCAGAGGGGTTAATAAGTTGAGGGAAATAGAAAAGTAAATACAAGAATAAGTGTTGGCTGTGGTATTTACAGTGGGGCTCTAGGTTCTTAAATTTTATCATAAGAGAAAACTGATTTAGTTGATTACTAATGACAATTTCATACTTAGTGTACAATATTTTTCATTTCTGCTCAAGATAGTACCTCAAAAATAAGACTTACACTTTTGATGAAACATAAACTCATTATTTTGCGCATTTCCCCAACCCAAATTTTATTGAAATTTTAGAGCAGTAAATTTTTGTTTATTCACCTTGTCTCAAATGGAGAAAATGAAGATAAGTTTATGTGAGTAGGAAAAAATAAAACAAAGAATAGGTGAGCATACTATATTGATGTGGGAATTTGGATTGGAGAAATCAATTCTTCAGGAAAAAAAGAGTGAAAATAGTATTTCTGATTGATACACAAATAATTGATTGATATCAGGGCTAATGATGCAAATGCAAACTCCTTATATTGAGCAACAGGTGATGGCAAGTACTTCAATGCTCACACTCCTACTCCAGTCCTTCCCATCCTCTATCTCTTTTTATTAACGCTAATCCCTATTTAAAACTTGGTTGATTTTCAGACAATATTTATGCATTCGTATAATGATATTATACAAATGCTCAGAGAATACACTGAAATAAGTACCAATTGTGAATTTGGTGTGAGGTTAACATTAGCAACCTGTAAAACAATTTTAACATGCATTTCTCAAATTATAGTAATTATTTAGTGCGTATACCCCTGAGTTGAAATGACATGTACACTTTGAAAAAATATTGGAAAGAGTATTAAATGGATTTGAGGCCACTGGAAGGAAAAGACTGAAAGAAACTGTCCTGAATGTCTTGGTTTGAATTCTAATATTTTACTAATCTTAAATGGTGATCAACCTAATGACACCATGACATAATCTTCATGCTTACCTGCAAATTTAGTAGCATACATTTGTTGGAAAATCTGATGAATAAGGTTATCAGGCACCTAATCCATTTTCATTTCCACTCACGTGGGATTACATGGTTAGGTCAGCTGTGACTAATTTATTGCAGACAAGTCCTCCCTACAAGCAGAGCTCCTGTTAGCATGTTCTCTGGGTATCCCTGTGTTCTTCCTTCTCCTACTCTGTTTCCACAAATATACTTCCACTAATGCCATCTACCTGGCTTTGACTTCATCCTATCTTTTAATATTGCTTTACTATGTAAATTCTTGTCCCCCTTCTTAATTTGTATTCAAACCTCATGAAACTTCACATAAAAAGTATGCATTTTTATGAGATGGAAAATTTGAAAGAATACAGTTCCATTCTCATGTAGAAGAAATCCACTCCTACATATCTCGTTTTATTAGTCAGCCCCTGAATTAGCCTCTCTCAATAATGCAGAACTCACTGTAGCCAAGAGGATGCCAAATATCTTTCAGAGAAGTTGGCATCCTCTTGAAGCACAAATCTGTAATCCTTCCTCCAATTCTGCTACTGAATAATGTGCTCTCTTGAATACTCTGTCCTCAATCAAAAATAAAGAGACACTCATAGATTGAGTTTTTGAATTTTTTTGGTGGCTGGACCACCTTTCTCAAGTAAGGAAAGGAAACTGAGGCTACGGATGATGAACAAGACAGCCATAGGGAGAATAGGGAGGGCAGGTGAAGAAGAGAGGGAAGGAAGGGGTTAATTTTGGGGTTATCGAATGGGGTAGAGGTTGACCCGAAGGAGAAGTGTATACCCCATAGTGGGTATACACTGTGGCTTGCATTCAAGCCAAAGTCTGAGCAGGGGGAAAGGGAGCGCGATAACTACCGACTCGATGATTTTGAGCTTTGACGGTGTGTCTGAATGGGGAAAGGAGGAAATAATAGAAACATTGAAACAATTCTTCGAATTAAACATTTTAAGGGATACATGTTTAGGCACCGGTAGAGGGGCTAATGTGGAAGAAGATTTGCATGAGGCGCGGCTATTGATGATTATTGATGCGGACGTTGAGGGGTGTGTTATACTACCCAACGCGATTATTACGAGATGTGCATGTGGAGAATGGGATGGAAGAGAATTGGTAATGTGATAGGGGAGGCAAGGAGTGTTGAGGATGTGACATGTTTTGCATTTTGGTTTATTGCAGGAAACTGGTGTGGATTTAGGGATGGCAGAGGATTTGGGTAAAGGCTTGGTGGATTTCAATATGCCTGGTATATTGGTAGGTCGTTAAAAAGTAACCGAGGGACATTTTCATGACATACTTGCCATTTTTTATTTGGCGAGTCAAAATGGGGAAGGGGTCTTTGAGAATATGTCTGAGAGACTGAATTCCTGGAGAGTATGTATTTAAAATTGAGAGAGTGAGCGTGATTGTGTCTTGGGACGATTTGGGTGGATGTTTTCGATTGGAAGGACTTTTTATACTGAGAAGGGTTACTTTTAATATATACCCACCGGGGATATGAGTGCTTTTAATTGTTTGCCAGGCGGGTGAAAATTTTTAATTTCTTTCTTAATACCCATTGTTATAAACTCTATATATCTCACATGCCATAATAGGTGAATATTTGAAATAATTGCTGATTAGTTAGCAATAACTAAATTCGAGTGAGGGACGAAATGGAAGCCATAGTGGAATGGAATAAATAAAGGCTCAGAAAATAGTACTAAAATTCGCCGAGTGGGAGAGTGAAAAACGTGAATAACCCAATCAATTATTAATTTTTTGTGACGCAATTTTATGAAATTTCTGCTTTTTAAAAAATGAAAACCATCAATTTCGATGCTTAGTGAGGACACACCGCAATTTCCGCAACTATTTTATTTCAGAACAATGTTAAATTAATGAAAAGTACTTATTTAGAGAACCCAGAAACATTACCTGTGTACGCGAAATACATATTGATAGAATTATAGATAATGAATTTTCTTTAACGTAGAACAAATACCTACCGATAAAATAATCCTTGAACACATTTTAGCCTCGCCTATCCCATAGCTCTCCGTAGGCCAGAACCTTTACTCGGTCTTCTCCCCCGAGCCGACTACCTATCTTTTCTGCATTTGAAAGGGAAAGAGAATAATGAGGTTTAAGTTAAAATAAAAACAAAAAAGTAACCTCTAAGCACATACGGGACATAAACATGTCACCGGGGATCGATATGGTACGGTGGCCAGCGTACTGGCACCCTACACAGAAGACCCGGGTTCGAATCCCGGCGGTATCGAATATTTTAAAGTGGTATCTCGATCACTATTTGAGGTTAATTAAAATTGTCAATTTTCCTCAAAATAAAATTTTTTATTAATGCGACCGGTTTTGATGTAACTACTTCATCTTCTGCCAATTTTAATTAATCATGATATTCCACCATATCACGCCTGAAACGTCTCTTTTTACTACTTGAGGTGCTTTGTGGAGGGCACTTTGAGTGAGCACGCCGTCTATCGGATGGGACGTTAAGCTGCAGAACCCGTGGCACCTTTCGTTAAGAGTAAGCTATTGCCGGGTTTCGCTCCATCCTTTCCTGTCCATCCCTAATTGTGCTAATGGCCTCAGCTGTCGGTCGCCTCCCCTAAATACTATTACTACTACTAACATGATAACCTTTAGACAGAATGAATCACTGGCCTGAATAGAATCGATCAATAGCAGAATGTATTGTTTTGGAGATCAAATCAATAATAGAACCATATTTGCCATTATCCCGGAAATTGCAGGTTGATGATCAGATATTGCATACGCCCTGAATTGATGGCCGTAGAAAACTCTTGGAATATCTAATACCCAATAAAGATTGACTAAAATTAGTCAGTGAGCTCACGGTAGTTGGACCACATATATTTGCAGGTGGTCCGCCAACGTGAATGAACAAAAGTCATTTTATTGTGGGGGTGCAATAAATGAGATATACATTTAAAAAACCGGCGCCGTTACTTAAAAATACAATGGTGAGATTAATGTCTTAGCAACTGGATGTCGTTTCTATAGGAAGTATTCTATTGGAAACGGAGATTTCCATAGTGCAGTCACATTGTGTGATTTCATTTAAATCACAATTTGAAATTGAATAGAGAATATTAAGCTGAGAAACACCAAATGAAATGTCTTTTTTTATGAATGAATCCACTTCTTGAAGCGATATTGTGCGACATCTTGATTTCTCATTCGAGCCACTGAGTGCTTCATGGTCAGCATAGCCTTTTGTTTGAGTTACCTACCTAGCGTCGCCAGAATTTCCTTTCTCATTTAATTCATCAAAATGATGATGAAAATTTCACTGATGTTAGCATCACGTTAGAAACTTGTTCAGTGGTCGTAAGCTTTTTACATAGATATCGCCGAATAAGATATCTGACTTTTCTTTCGGAAATAATTTCATCAACGCGCCACTCGCGATCTCCCCATTTTAAAGCTCGGATTTTCTACAAGCCTTTTTTTCTCGCAGTGGTTTAGAAAGAGGCAGATTCTGTAATACACCAGTCTCCGCCCTTCTTGTCATTTGTCCTTGAGGCCAGATATTCCGCACGGGCATTCTCCAATTGGGTGTGGTCCGCCTCTTTTATTGAAAGGTACCTGGAAAAAAATCTGGACCAGCGCCTAGTTCATGCTTTCCCTCAAGATGGCGTATCGAGTCGTCTTCACGGAACAAAGGTGAGGGCTTTACGAAAGAGTACATCGGTCCACCGAACTGCAATCACGTTTGGATTCAATGTCGAATTGCTTTTTACGCTTTTTCGGAATTTACGGAATTGCCTTTTGCAAAATATCTTATCGGCGGTTGCGAGGAAAATTAGGAAAAGTGAGATTTTCAATTTATTTACGTAATCACGTTCGTTCGTTCTTCGTTCACTTGGTATCAGTAACCTGATACCAAGAAACCACAGCAGTCAACCTTTGAGGTTGGTTTGATAGCTGAATTTGGGACTTGAGCCCTACGGTGTGTGAAGTTTATACATTTATGCTATTCACATGAAGATGGAGCTCCCTTCCCTCCACGATTTACAGTTTCCTAGGAAGATCTGGTACTTTAAGTAGAGCTAAAGGTGCCAGCCAAAGTTGAACCCCGGCCATCTGGATAGCAGAAAATTTATTAGCCACCCGTTTGGATTGAAAAGTTAGGGTGCGTATAACAATAACTTTTACTCATTCACACAGTTGTTGCTAAAAATATATAATTGCAAAAAAAATGCGACAAATCGTTCCATTCATTCTGCAGGGGAGCAATTATATTGTTTGGTCCAGTTTGGGAAGGGTGGAAGGGAGAATTCATGACGGATACCTTCCAGACAGCACACACTCCGAGGGATGAAAGGAGAAGGCATGCAAAATCCTCAGCCGAGGTCTAAACTTTTGCTTGGAGAGCCATTTTAATGAATTGCACGTGTCTGCTAAAGGAAGAGATCTAAGCAATTGGCGTGTCGCTAGGGAAGGAGGAATATGCGCCCAGGAAGGTACTTACGCTCTAATGCAGCGGTCGAAAAATAGTGTTAAATACTCTATGGAATATGGGTTTTTAATGAAAATACTGGGGGACAAGAGGGAAAAAATATGTGAACATAATTATTTATTCATAAAAATTTAGACTAGGCTAAATTTCATACTCAATTTTTTCTTCCGACTGATTTCATGCTATTTGTTACGCCAAAAAAGTTGTTTACAAATAATTTGCTTAAAATTTATGTTTAATGCACGAATTAAACGCGTTGCTACCATCAACTATCCTGAGTGAACTCAAAATTCTTCTCTTTTCTCACACGCTCTACCTATATAGAATATAGTTCTTTAACAGAGCGTCATATTTGTCTATTTTCAGTGCATTTTATATGCTCAGGTACCACTTTTTGGTACTTTAATTCATAAATGAAGCAATATTAGTAAAGTATTCAACAAAAATCATTTTTCCGATCCAAATTTCTACTTATACTCAAAGATTGTTCAAAGTATCGTTTTAGTGGCTTAAAAATGACCTTTTCATGTGTCAAAGCTTTTGTCGGAAAAAAAATTTCTGCGGCCTTGAATAATTTTATTTCATTCATTATCTGTTTCCACTTGGAGGAATGATTTGATGTGGCTCAAGAGAGGGGTACCAACCTCATGGTAAGATACTATGACTGGTTATCTGTACTACACAACTACCCTAGCCTCTCCCGAGTGTAAGATGATCGCACACTCAATGGCACCAATACTTTTCTCGTTATATTGTGTTGTTTAGGGCTGCCAAGTTTAGAACACTGAAAAAATTGGGATGATTGACAACGTCTAGTTCCTACTGGTTCTCTGACTGCTTCTGTAGCGTCTCGGCAAAGAGTTAACTGGTGATGTGGAATCTTAAAGTCGGAAGGGTTATCATTGTGTTCCAAGTCGATCTAATTCACCCCGAAGATTCTACTTATGCTTTAATAGGAAGGGAATATTAATGAATATGATGAATTCTTTCTTCTCTGCAAAAAATACAGGAGTGTATTAAGCAAAGAACAACATGTGTGAGATGAATAAGATAAAAAAATCACATACGAGTATTCTTTTAAATACCAAGGTACTTTTAACTAATTTCTGTAATGTACTCAAGGGTTTTGTCATGTGTCTATTGCACTATTGATATCATATAAAGGATTTCGTACACAAGTTGTCGAAATCCTCATACTATTGAAAATGAATAAGAGTAGGGAAAAATGTTCATCTGAAACATTGCGAAATTGTTTGCTTAGCAGGAAGTTCAAAGTTGATAAATAAAATATCAATAACTCATTTGTAATTTAGGCACATTTTATGAAAATGTATTTCATTTTGAAATATTTTAAAATTTACTTGTGATAGCTGAATATAAATAGACCTTCTTGTATATTTATCGATAATTTCTTAAAATATTTACCATCATTACGCATGAAAAAATGAGTACTTATGGAAATTCTTACTCAAATAAGCACCGAGTTAGAGTTACAATTTTGCGGATACAGGCCAAAGGTCTGATTACGATAAAATCGTAATTTTCGATGTACTTCATATTTTCGTTCATTGTCTTATAAGTTTTGACAGGAAAAAACTTGGTTTTGCTAGAAAATGACAATTAACTTCCTAGATATATTTTTTACGGAGTAAAAATAAACCAGCAGGGTTCATTGGGACATGCTAGCCATTGTAACAGCACCATCCATCCACTAATATTCTAATAGAGATGGGATAAATCAGATCACTAATTCCATACTAAGTATTTCTATAGACTTCTCTCCTCACCAAGACCATATCGTCGAGGTGTCCGCATCTCCATCGATAAGGGTCACCATCATGACCCTTATCATGCTGGTAGTAGCTATGCTAATCCTTTAGTACAGTAATGGCATTAAACAATAATACTTTTATCAAAGATTTCGTCATTGTTTGAAAAATAATGAGCCATACAAATCCCAACATACTACCAAGCACTTTATGCAGCATCCATGAATAATATATTGGAAGAACGGAAAATCGAGCATTAAAGTAGAGTAGGAATTCATGTTGAAGGAAGCATACAAAAGAGTTAACCTAAGCTTTCGTAGATGCATAAATGTACGCCTTTGAAATGTTTGCTTGTGATTACATAAAATAACCTTTCCATAATGACGTAATGTATAACTTAAGGAAAACGCATTTGTAATGTACGCGACGCTGTCTTAGAGAATTAAAAAAATGGACTACATGTACATAGAGTGAACCATTTTGGACCAATCTTTAATAACGAATTCAGGAATGGAGGGAAGGCGGAGGAACGCTACACATTTCGAGGAAATTGCCATATAATTGCCATAATTACCACAAAATTAGGGATTTGAGATCCTGGATTTCGAACACTAAACACTGCTACGAAAGTACTGGCCATGTAATTTTTTTATTTACAACACCTGAGAAATAATTCCAAACTATAACTTTGATGAAATTAGGACGAACATTATGATTAAATTAGCGAAGCGGTCCCCCAAAAAGGTAAATTCCGGTACTCATTTATTTATCGAGTGAATAACGATTACATCACAAAAAAGAATTTCACTAACAAAGCAATGCCCTTCACACCTTAATTAATGTCGGCTACGGGGCAACAGTCTTTGAATAAAAATAAAATTTGATCAATTAATTCATGGCTATTTTGAAAAATGGTAACGGATCAATCTAATATAATTTATCCACATCTTTCCTTTGTTTCCGCACCTTGGCCATAACACTGTGTAACCCCTGCTACAGAGCCCTGCAGAGTGTTGTGCAGGTATCAATCTTACTCGTTTAATTTGGATCACAAATAGTGTTTTTTAAAATGACATGCTGAACTCAACCCTCCATTCTGGATATTGTACGTCATATCAATGTGGGTATTTGTAACTGAGGAGCAATTTAATTAATTAAAAGTCTATTACTGAGATGTCGGGTATCAGAAAATCGTGTCAACTCAGAAAATACCTGGTGCTTCTTTTTACTGGCAACATCATTCGCGTCATCGCTGGTCATTAACCTTTGGATTGATCTTACCAACTCTCTCTCAGTCCTTACCTTACTAACTTTATCGACCGGGGGTTTCTTACCTCTTACTGGCCATATGCCCATTGAATTCCCTCTTGCGACGGTAGGATGGGAAAGGAGCAAAACCGCCGTCATATATTGTAAGGATTTCACGGCGCCGCTGGCTGCATTTGGAGTCGTCTCAGAGTGCCACGGCGCACCGATCACCACCCTAAACTCTTCGTGTCTCCTGACCTCTTTGCCTCAACTTCTCTGATATTTTCTATTTAATATGCAATAGATCAATTACCTACTGCAGAAAACCACGACAACCGCTCGAACAAGCCTAGGCTAGGCACTCGAATAGGATGGATTACTCTAACTCAACTAAAATTTGTTTAGAAATTATTGAGAATAATTAAGAGCTTACGCAGAGATTAACCCTAGAGAAGTAGTAATTTATATCATAACACTGTTTTGAGCTTAGCGGTTTGAATACTGCACGGAATACGAATTTCCTCGATCGACGTTATGTTAATGATGCACGTAACATATGATTATGCCAGTTTTTGTGCTGTTGAATCCGTAATCTGGACGCCCCACACTGTTTTTATGTATGTAAGGTGTTTCAAATTAAACACATATCATTTTCAGTTACACCATAGCTTGGCTACTAAACACCATTGTCCATGAACTCAATCACTGAAGCCGTAGCACATCAGACTTAGGGCAAATGTTAGCACCAGCATTTATCTGTCCGCTCAAACAGTCCCTTCGCCGAACCCTACTTCTATTATTTCGACCTTGTAAAACCAGCAACGGCTATCAGTGACGTAATACAGAAATAAAATCAATAAAACCTGTCCTAAATACAAATTACGTATTATACTACAAATTTAATATAAAATTAAATTTTTGCACAATAAATTAAACGAAGCAAAATGCATGAACATATTTAATTGAACACCCTCGTACATGTGTCTACTCTTTATTTCACACGGTTCGCTGGCATATCACATGAAATTTATCTAGAAAGAATAAAAGTAACAAATATAACATTTACTAGGCCGTATTTAATACTATTCTTTCGTAATTTTCTTTAAATTGTTTGAATTTTTGGCATGATTTTAATTTTTTCAGTTTTAGATATCCTGTTTCTGTTTGATAAGCCCGAAGTTTACGAAGCTACATTGAAATGTGTACAACTAGTTTCGTTCGTGTGCACTAGGTGTTTAATGAACTCACTATCCTTGTTAGCCCCTCGTAGGTTACCCCTCGTGCACTTTGAAAAGTGGTTAAGGGTATAGCTTCTCGGTATGAAGAATTTCTGTCAAACAACATATCCCCAGGGGAAGCTTGCTCATGGAGAGTGCTCCGATGAACTCGGAGAGATAAATTCCCGCTACCATCCCTTGAAAACGGAGAGCATGACTTCGAATTTCCCATGTTAAGTGATGAGTTGTGTTCAAATATTTCACCCGAAGCGGGCGTCCACCACACGCAGGTGAAATGCGGCGAGCATTAGAGCGTTAGGGTTAGAAGGATGAGAGGATGGGCCCCCAAAATGCAAGCGCTCACGCGCAGCGAGCCAAACCCGCAATCCACGCGTGAACTTCGTGAACAACTGCCCCAGTAGAAGGTTGAATTCCAGCATGACTGGTCGCGTGCGTTCGTGTTGTTCTTCGGGAGAGAAGAGAGACTGCGGCGGTGGTTGCTTCCAACGTCTCCTGAAATGTGTCGCCGTCGCTGCGGTCTCCTCTTCGCGTCACTCGAAAGGGCCCTGCGGCTCTCTAAGGAACTGCTAATTAACGACACGAGGTCACACCAGAACGAATGCACAATTCTGCTATACGCCGCGTATTCCCTTCGTTCCATTCCAAAAATTAATCATTTCGCGTATGTAATCGCCCCCTCTTGTAATTTAGTTTCTCCATCAAAGAGGCCAAATATTAATTAAATTGGTTTTTTTTGCGTAATACGTTGGAGACTGGCGAAGCGATCTCCAGAGAGGGAATTCATTTAACCGAAAGCCGCTTTGAAGAAATTCATGCTCCTGCCAATGTGA
Organism: Hetaerina titia; assembly: GCA_037158775.1. Lineage (NCBI taxonomy): Eukaryota > Metazoa > Arthropoda > Insecta > Odonata > Calopterygidae > Hetaerina > Hetaerina titia. Next base: position 36,495,571 of record CM073779.1, read on the forward strand.
GAGCGCTCCTTCAGACTCGTGTGCTTAAGTCCTCATCATTTGGTCGCTAGCGTTTGGGTTGAACTCCTCGACAACCACTTAGAGAATAGCAATGCTGTCGGTTGTATCCTGGATGGAATTAGTTCCCCTCACATACCTGTTTGCCTCCTCAGCCACATTGGTCAAATGCATATTCAAGAAGGAAAAACCCGCCATATGGTGAACAAATATTCCTTCACATGGATAGACACAAGAAAAAGGGACAGGAACCCATGCGAGAGACACTCTTATAAAAAGACATAGGAGAGGTGGGGAAGGCGGAATCGAGCAGATCACAATTGCAAGAATATTTCATTGACCCGGAATTGAACCACGGGTCTTTCGACTTGCCTGGCCGATGCTCTGATCACTTGAACTATATATATATATATATATATATATATATATATATATATATATATATATATATATATATAATAGAAGAAGATAGCTTAGGTCCAGGCATACTCGACGATGAAATAGAAAGGGCATTAAAGGAGATGAAAGCAAACAAGGCTGTGGGGGTGGACAATATTCCTGTAGAAATGTTGAAATGGTTAGGGAAAGGTGGGAAGAAGGCCATATATGGACTGATTCGTAGTATCTATGAGGAAGGAATCTGGCCGGAAAATTTTGTGAGATCGGTGTTAGTTCCTATTCCAAAAAAGGCAAAGTCTATATCATGTGAGGATTACAGAACAATAAGTTTGATATCCCACGCAGCTAAAGTTATTCTCAGGATCATCAACAAAAGGATAGAGAGTAAGGCAAATGATTACTTAGGGGATGATCAGTTTGGGTTCAGGAAAGGAAGAGGTACGCGTGATGCCATTGCAGTAATGAGATGACTAGTCGAGAGAAATATAGAGTACAATCAGGACGTTTTTGCCTGTTTTGTAGATTTCGAAAAAGCGTTTGATAGAGTGAATTGGGAAAAATTAATGCGTGTATTGCAGAAAATAGGAATGGATTGGAGGGGCAGGAGACTGATCCGCAACCTGTACATGTCTCAGACTGCTCAGGTGCGAGCGGGGAACGGAGAGTCCGGATGGGCACTGTTAGGAAGAGGTGTAAGGCAGGGTTGCCCATTGTCACCGGTACTGTTCAACGTATATGTAGAGGAAATGATTAAAGAGGCATGGGAAGAACTGGAGGTAGGAATGAAAGTCGGAGGGGAATTCGTAAAATCGGTTAGGTTTGCTGATGACCAAGCATTAGTTGCTCAGTCAGCCAAGGGTTTGCAAGCATTGTTGAGTGAATTGGAGGTTCAGTGCGATAAATATGGGATGAGAATCAATATTAATAAAACAAAGGTTATGCGATTTTCTAGAAAGAAAAAGGCTAAGCTAAATATTAAAATAGGCGGGGAAAGAATAGAGCAGGTAGAGCAGTTTACATATCTCGGAAGTGTTTTGGACCAACACGGTCAAAGTGGTAGGGACGTAAGGAGAAGAATTGCGCTAGGCAAGGAGGCTTTCTCAAAGAGGAGGGAGTTGATGACGGGGACGTTGAGTAGGGATGTTAAGACAAGACTCGTAAAAACTCTGATATGGAGCGTAGCTATGTACGGCGCGGAAACGTGGTCACTGAAACAGGAGGATAGACGTAGATTGGAGGCTTTTGAAATGTGGGTATGGAGAAGAATGGAGAAGGTGAAATGGACCGAAAGGAAAACAAATGAGGAAGTACTAGAAATGGTGGGGGAGGAGAGGGGTTTGTTGAGAGAAATCCTATGGAGGCAGGAAAAATGGATGAAAGGCGTATTGAGCGGTAGTGGAATGTTGAAGAGGGTAATAGAGGGGAGAATGTTAGGCAAGCGTGGTAAGGGTAGGAACAGGATAGGGATGTTGGACGGGATTAAGGGAGGAAAGAAGTACACCGAGATGAAGAGAGACCTGATATAGATTAGTTTGCTAGGTGGGGAGTTACAAAATGTTTATTTGATAGTTGTGTCCATCCAAAAACCTACCTTAACCGGTAGATTACCTAATAAAAATATATAATACTGCATTAGGTAAGACTAAACCCCGTAAAATTTTAGGTAAAGGCTAACGATAAAAGTGCTATGATCTCATTATACCTAGATCTACAACTTGTAAGTAACTGGGGCTATCCATTGCAATGCAATCGTAGTCATGGATTCAAGGTATCAGTACAAGATGCTTTTTTTTTCATTCTGAAAAATCTTATCTGACTTATCCTTACACTTTGCACAATATCTAATATATTTTTGGTAACAATCTTAGAGCGCAGACTTGTTGTTTATTGATCATAAAAATATAATTGTTTTTCTTTAACGACATAGATATCTTATATTTCTAATTATTCCCAGTGAAAAAGTTATTTACGTTAGATAAAATCACTCAATTGGAAGTGTTATCATTCCTGTTTCCATTTGGCTAATCTTTTTTGCCTCACGTGATTACTAATTATGGATGACAAGGTCAACGCACAATGGCCGGGATTGCGAAAAACAGTATAGGTGTCAAATATCCGCCCCACTGTAATGAAAATATATTCACTTAGATTTTGGTATGCTGAGTTCAATTTTGTAGTTGTTTTACCAAAAAGCAAAACGAGAGTAAGAAAGAGAAAATAAAGTGAAAATGGAGTTCCTTAAAAACATTTGACATGTAACAACTAAGCTAAAAATATTAATAATATTTCGTTTCACTTAGACATTAAAATCTGCAATAAAATCATAATATTTTCGTAAAATGTCCGTTTTGTTTTAAGATTCAAGCCAAAACATAACAAAAACCAGATAAGCCAAAACATATCGTAAAAACATAAATCGTTCGAAGTGTAAAAGTAACAATAATATTTACCAAATTCAATCTTTACGCTATCGTGTGATTTTAAATAAATCAGAAGAATAGATGATGGGGTAACAAGCTGAATACACATCTGAATACATGAGTTTTTATATCTCTGTGTAAAGTGAAGAGCTCGTCGAGGTACCTCATTAGCATATTTCACATATACTGCAGTATTACATATAAAATATGGCTCCCAAAGTTGTAATTCATAGAAAGAAAAACAAAATAAAATTTTCGTGACTCTAACACGTAACAAATTTTTTATACACAATCTAAAAAATAACACAAGATTATAACCTGAGGAGATTAACAAAATTGTAGGATTTTTTTGGCATTTAGGATGCGACAGAATTTGCAGCTGAACTTCTCATTGACGCTCCATCATAATTATCCTTTCTGGATATACACTTTCTTTCAAATCCAAATTTGAGTGATCCGAGGGTTATAAATAATGACCATTGCATCTTACAGTTCCTTGAAAATGTAAAATTGTTTCTTCGTCGAATTTACGTTGATAACCAAGGAGAGTCCTTCCTCGGAAGCAAAGACCTCTCCTCCCTCTTCCACTCTTTAAAAATCCAATTTGCCTGCGTTGGAGTGATCATTATAGCTTCATTTATCAGTATTGCTCCTTTTCCATGTCCATCTCATTGAATTTTCATTTCTGTGGCAAAAGATAGATATGAAGGGGAAGTAATGTTTCTAAAACCTTCAGTTTTCCAATTTTTCATTTTCCATTTTCATTTTACCTAATCTCTGCAAATTCTTGGTTAGTTTCCCTGTTCTATTAGACCTGATCTTTAAACGTTATTGCTATGAAAATAACACTTTTCCCATCACGTCGTGTGAATTTCTTATCAAGAAAATATGCAAATGAAAACTTATGGTGCAAGAAATATATTGATAAATAAAATCTGGGAGATTAACGCCTTGATATAACCAATTTGCACACCTATGTATGAAAATGGAGTTTGAGCAAGAGTATGCTCTCCAATTTTGATCACATTTAAGAAAATATTTTAGCATCCGGAAATATAGTAGCATAATTTCAGATCATTCTTTGCTTTTCCGTATTTGCGTAAATTGAAGAGCTTCTTAAGGTATTTCATTAATTGATTTTATCCGACGCCTATTTTGGCTCCCCCTTGTCTTCGCTTGCATTTTATTCGCGTAGCTGCCGCCGAATGAACCTCAATGATTTCATGTAGAATAGTCGAAAACAATCAAGAAGAACTGGCACGACAACGTGGTTCGGCGTTTTGAAATGAATTTAAAATATGGAATGAGAAATATTGAAAAATGCAACAGTTAATCAAGATGCATTATATTCGATCTGCTCCATACATCAATGTGAAATGAAAGTAGAGACAGGAACTAACCATCATAAATTTATTTAAGCATTTGTGAGAAAGGGCTGGTAATCCAAATGTGGAGTGGATAGCCGCTATGGAGTTTCCAACCGAAAAAGGCGATTTAAGTATGCGAAAACCATTTTCAAAAGGCGGTTCGCAATGATATGTTGGACTGATTTACAGTTTTTAGTAAAATAAACTACTAAGTGTTTCTATCCGGTTGTGGAGGAAGTGAAAGAGGTCACAGCCCTATCCGAAAGCCTCCTGAACCCACCACTTGAGAGGAACCTCAACGATACCTAGGCTATATAAATGCATGGAACGCTTGTGTAATATTCTGTGCGGGAATTCATTATAGCACTATTTTTAAAAAAATTGAATGCACCAAAATATTCCACATTAGAGAAAGAGTACGAAGATTTTCTCGTAAAGAAAGAACCACTTCAAAAGCAAGCACTTTAACAGAACATTTCAGTTTCAATTGCTACGGATACGGCACCGCAAACGTAAAGAACGCAATTTGCCCTCATCTATTCCCTATCCTCTCTCCCCGTCTACTATCCTCATTCCACTCAAAGGTTTCACTTGTGTGCGTGACACGCGTCCTCTGGGTTACTTGTCTTCAAGAATACATTTAGGCAGCCATTTAGTTTCTCTAGGCGTGAATGGAGCAAATAGTCGTATTTCCAAACTACTTTTAATTCTATTGAAAATGTTTAATAAATGGCTTTAGCAAATGGATTCCCGTGGTTGGTGCTGACCCGTGATCATGCACGTGGCAGTCTGTCATATTATTACTTTTTAATCACATTTGAAGCACTTTTATGGAGAGAACTTCTTAACTATTATCTTCCTAATACCAGACTTTACAGACTACCTAATACCAGACTTCATATAAAATGTCCAAATACATTGGGGCTCATACTAAACTAGATCAAACATATAGTAAATGATGTTTCATTAAATGCATACCTCCATTTAGAAAGCTCCAACAAAGAACACTGAAAGTTGGTAACATCAATTTTTAAAAGTGATACGCCCATGTTTTTGTAAAAAATAATCATGTTGCCAATTTCTAGTATTCCATGCAGTAAAAAACCGACCAATTTATGCTTGAAAAACATTTTTATGCGAATTACCATGGCTTCGAAGTGGCTTCAACATAGTTTGAGAGAATTAATCGATTCAATCCAAAAGATGTTTTCCATGCGTTTTGCATGATGCTCCATGCCTTCTAAGATATTTATTAGGGTAACGTTTGTGACTTACTCCGGAGTAAATGGACAATACAAAATTTAGCGACGTACATAAAATTCCATTTTTAACACAAGATATCCGGTCTACGCAATTCAACTTTGGCACTCCACTCTGACTAAGACACTGCTGACGTCCATTATCGTAGAGCTATTTCTTCACTCCTTAAAGCAATTAGAAACCCAAGAACTTATCAGTAAAGTAACATGCTGGGTAAAACTTATTTCATTTAACAAATCTTCATCACAATTCCATCGCTCAAATCGAGAGTGATAATGGGCTCAAATCTTTCTCAGAAAGAGTTCATTATTGCAGTTAATGAGAAAGATGAGAGTGCATTACTAGGATTAAGTTAGACATGGTGAAATTGCGGATACCGTTTTGTAGATCGAAGTAGCGCATGGTTTGGAGATGATATACGATATGTCCCTAGGACTTGAACTGAGGACGACAAACTGATTGCAGATATGCACGAAGGCTCTATATTACAGCTGGAATATTTGACGCGAATACATCTAGTCCTTGATTCGATCAAATTTTCGCCCCGCTCACATCAAGCGACAGATGTAGTTAAGTTGCAACATTTGTTTAACCTTTAACATTTTAACCTGCTGAGTCAAATAGCGAGTTCAGTCGAACCACGAAAACAATGGATACCGTTCCACTCTACAGCAACCGATCCGAAAGTCATGGAATGAATGAGACCCTCCGTCGTGCGAAAGAGTCGGGATATTTTTCCGATAATATTTTCCTGCTGCACCAGAGTGGTGCATTCACGTGTGCCTTCGTTACCAGTAAACCGCTCGAGCATTCTCCCTCCTAAAATGTTCCAAGGAAGGCATTGAGAAAATAGACCTGAAGTGCTCTCCAAAAAATAATTAAACCTCGGTAGACACCCCTTGTGGTCGGTGGTCAACTCAAGCCGTACTCAACATGCAACATACTAGCATGCGGAGCAATCATCAAATATCAGGTGTCATTCCACTAATGCAGGACGGAAAACTCGCTCATAGTTTAGATCCAAAATGTATTTACAAGTCCCTTACCACCTGGCTCAACGGGTGTGGTGGGGGGGGGGGTTGTGCCAGCCATGCAGTGAATTTAGGAAGATTTTAACATATATGTCCTTAACTTCATTATATACGTTAATAGCAAACTCAGATTATTTGCAGAGGACATGGTTGTATACAGGGAAATAAGGGACCTTTCAGATTGCAAGATACTCTCTAGAGACTTAGACACAATATCGAATTGGTGCAAGCAATGGGATTGGTACTTAACATGGGCAAATTGGCAGATTTGAAATTTTGGAACTAAGGAAGGGCTGAGCAGGGAAACCTGTGGAATAGAGGGTTCAGTATTTACTACGGCTGATCAATTTAAATATTTTTGGGTAGTTCTAACACCTCTTCTTTCATGAAGAGCGTATATTAGGACAATAGACATATTGGCTTTAAAGAAACTCGGTTTCATTAAACGGTTGGTGAGGAAATGTAATGAAAAAGTTAAGGAGAGGTGCTATCTCGTCCTACTTAGGCTACATTTTAAAATATACTGCAAGTACTTGGGATCATTGGGAGAAAGTTTCGCAAAAATAGTTAGATAAACTCCAGAGCAAATCCACCAGATTCATGAAAAATTGTTACAATAACAAGACGAGTTTCATAGGTCTTTCAGGGGAATTAGGCTGTTTGAAATGCGAAGAGAATAAGCGAGACTTAGACTTTTAGAAATATTCAGAACAAACTAGCTTAATCATGACAATAAAGATATTATTATGGCCCCAGATTATATAGGTAGATCACCCCACAAGGATAAGATAAGCTGGATAGGCTGCAGTACAGATTGATATACATATATTCGTTCTTTTCCCGAACAGTCAAGAATCATTATAGTAAGAAACCAAAGTAATCATAGAAATAGTAAATCTATTGAATGTGCAAATCAGGACAAGATTAAACGCTGCGTAGACATGTGGTATATTTGTAGGTTCATGTGCATATGTATGTTAGTTGATGGTACTCGCATCCTGTATGTACTCGCATTTGTGGAAGTTGAAAAGTTTTTGCATGAATACATGCGCCTATGTGGGCGTGGATTGGCATGAATTTGTTAGTTTTGCATGCATTTTACTCAATTTTACGGGTGGTAACCTAAAAATCCCCACCATACGCCCCTGCGGCGGCTTGTGGGATGTTGCGGGTATGTAGATAAACTATTTTTTCCAGTGCTAATCCATTTTCGTTTTATTCTTTCCCCCTTGAGTTATTGTATCGAATGAAATGTCGAGTACCAACTAATCCAGGCGCCAAAAACTAGGCCATTTCCAAACCTACCCTTGCATTACCATACCATATGGGTCTGTAATAAACTTATTCTTCACTGTATTTGCTTTTAGGGGAATGCGAAGTCACATAAGCCTGGATGATAGGAGTCAGTCAGCCAGTCTGAACTTATCATCGTGAATTCCCGCACAGCTGGAAATCACGATGATAAGTCCAGATTGGCTGACTGTGCTAATTAAAGATAAAATATAATAATAAGTTCAGAATGAATTAAAAATAAACATTACGTATCTGTTCAAGTGAAGTGGTTTAACGATGATAGTTATCATTTATCTCATTTTTCATTTGCACAACGCAGTGAATATCGCGGGTAGGGGGGTTAGTCATCAACTTTGAGGGGAGGTTGGGTGGTTTGAGCACACCTGTTGAAGTAATCATCTTAAAAAATTGAAGGAAATTTAAGCAAATATTTTGCTCGCACTTATTTATTTGACATTGCTATGCCCTTTCATAATAATTTCATATTGATTTAAGTAAGTGAAAACCATTTTCAAAAGGTGACTCTCTATAATATGTTTGGCTGATTTACAGTTGGAAAAAAATTAATGCCCTTATGCATACTCTGCTTCATTAATGCTCTAATTTTTCTGACTCTCAATATTTGTCATCATAAGCATGTCTTCTACATCTACACAAATACCCCTCGATCCACCAAAAAGGTGTGTGGCCAGGGGTGTGAGCAACAGGTGAGAAAGGTAAGGGGTTGGGGAGGAGAAGGGTGTTTAAGGTGCTAGGAAAAGGGATAAAACATCTGCTAAAAACTGCTTTCCAAATTTTGCTGGTCATATGTGAAAGAAGTTCAAAGAAATATGCCGTCGGTGTCCTCACAAAAAGAGGGGAAAGGGTAAAAAATGGCATCCGGTTTAGAAAAAGCTAATTTACTGAATGCTTTCTTCATGAGTGCATTTAATCCGTGTCAGGTAAAAACCAACGTAGCATAATATCGTCAATACCAACATGCAATGAATGAAAAAGTTTCGTGAAGAAGTTATTGGAGAAATATAATGAAAAAGTGAAAGAGCTATGTTACTTCTCGCATGTTAGACGTCACCTGTAATATAGTATGAAGCCAGTATCTGGGATCCTCGTGGGGTAAGTATTATATCGCGAGAAGAAATTTTGAATAATTTAGGGCGGCATCCCCTCCAAAAACGAATACTAATACATAGGCTTCATCTCTTAGGTAAATTTCAGACCCATTAGTTTTCCGTAGATATTCAGCATATCTGAAAAATCTCAAAAAGACTGCGGAGCGGATAGGTTTAAGATGCTCTTTTTTTAAGAAAACAAAGAGAGTAACAGCTGCTACTCACGCCAACTAGGAAATATAGTAAGTGGAACCATAATAACCTCATTACTTATTTACGAGTACCTACACACACGCACGCACGCGCGGGCGCGTGTGCGATTGCGTGGGCCTGTGTGTGTGTGTGTGTGTGTAGGTAGAAATACAAACGTTTCATATAAGTATGCAGGTATTTATGTGTGTGGAGGTATATGTGAATATATTTATTTAAATTTATACGCGTGTATGCTGGGTATATATATATATATATATATATATATATATATATATATATATATATATATATATATATATATATATATATATATATATAACTCCGAGGCCTTCTTCAGGTCTGATCTGAAGAAGGCCTCGGAGTAGGCCGAAAGCTTAAATCATCTACAGTGTGAGTGTCCTTTTACGTGTTATCTGTTTTATTCTGTGTTCTATTGTGCCGTCCAAAAGTTATATTGCTCTCGTGAGTACTTCCGCATCATCTATATATATATATATATATATATATATGAGTACTTCCGCATCATCGATATATATATATATATATATATATATATATATATATATATATATATATATATATATATATATATGTATATGTACGTCATGTATATGCGTACGTCAATGCATACGCATGCATAAATCAACGCATATACACATATGTTTAAAGTAATTGAGGCTATATTTAAGAATAATCATATACTCTTATTGAATGATTTTACTGCAAATGGTGGTGGTAACATGCGTACTCCTATTCAGTCCGATAAGTGGTTACAAGTTCATTTGCATGTCGGAAATGTTTTTAGTAGTCGTGTCTCATGAATAGTGCATGACTTTGTCATTTTGGGTGCTATGCATACCTGGTGCGGATACACTCCCCACCGCACACCTTCCCAGTAGCTTGTAGGGTTTTACGTAAATACAGATGTAAGAATCGCTGAAAAGACGTGCAAGGTGGTGAACACATTAATTTGTTAGCGGAAAACCTAGTCTCACCAACAAGTCTCAATTTTACCAAATGCATACTTTATCCGGTAAATTTTATAGGAGAGATAAAAAATAGTCACCAACCGAGTGTATATACATATACATATATATATATATATATATATATATATATATATATATATTTATAATTATATAACTGATTGCCCGGTACTATACCAAGGCACGTCATGCAGAAGTGGGAAAAAAGAAAGAGAAAAATCTATTGAGACATGTTACTTAATTTTCCCACCCTGGACGCCACAGGTATAAAATCTTGTCTCACATCTTGTTGTGGGCAGCAGACTGTGTGAGACATCACCCCATTGAAAGGGATGGAGGATGGAAAGTGTTCTTAAAATATAACAAAAGATCTTTATGGAGAGTTTGAACACGCACCTCATTAGATGCATATCACTCTTACTTTGACACGCGGGAAGGGATTTGGAAACTATATACAAGATCAATGTACAGTTCATTCACATAAGTAAACAATTTACTCCATAAACTATTCCAGTGGTAAGTGACATTCTTGTCCATTTTGCCGACGCCATGTCCGGGCGGCACGTGATATTCATCCATATTTTCCTAGCTAGTCCTGTCGTCTATTTGTCGACTTAAACTTTATATTCAACTAGATCAAATTAATATGAAATCGTCTATGTTCTAATGATCCCCAACTCAACTCTAGAAGCATTTCTGTGAAATCAATTTTCGTAACAGTTTTTAACGAATTGGGTCTTCCTGTCTTCCTTAAATCCTTCGACCACATTCACCGATGACTTCCTCAGTCCACTGTTTAACCTATTCATTCCACTCTCTTTGGTCATTTGGCCCTCACCAGAGCGTAAAAATTGCTGCAGATTTACTTACTATTAAAATATCATATCCAGATTCTTCTATGGGCCTTCCTCGCCTTATTCTATGCATGTATTTTGACCGCAAATACCCATGACAATAAATTGGCCAGGGTAGCCAAGTATCTATTCCAGTGAGTCCAATTTCCAATGCCGGACGATACTTTTGCACATTTAAATAAAAAAATATAAGTGGTGCTACTTCCTGATTTACTGCAAACTCGTAACTGATTGGTGGTAAAGGGAAAGTAAGCCTAATTATATTCTCCTCTTATGGCTTTTTTAGGGGTGATTTATGGACTTAAATATCAAAACTAAACTTCGAGTTGATTATCGATATATATATATATATATATATATATATATATATATATATATATATATATATATATATATATATATATATAAATTTATAAATTATATAAATATAAATATAAAAATATAAATATATAAATTATATATATATATATAAATTATATATATATATATATATATAATTATATATATACATATATACGAGCATCATATATTATGTATATATAATATAAATTAAAACGGTGTTGAATCATAGGGCAATTCATGATCCCGATTCCTTCCCGATTGAACCCATCTTTTGACCTAGGGGATGTTAGACCCTGGTAGTAATTCCATTTCATCTTGGAACATGGCTTGAGATTTGGAAAACGGCCTTTATTTGCTTTCACCCCAAAGTTTTGAGACAGTGCGAACTGGTTGGCCGACGCGGTCAGCCCGGCGCGCGCGGCGAAAGCTCTCGCGGTCGCCTGCCGATTACGAAACGAGTTTTTTTAAACAGTGATTTCCTGGACCTTTATCCCCTTTCCCATTGTAATATTCTACGGGGAGAATGTTTTTGCACCACCCCAATTAAAGAACATGGGGGGAGGGGATGTTGGCTTGATCTGAAATTACCTCATACGCCTGATTATTTTGTGCTCAAGCCGTTGCAACGGGATCGTATTTGAGCTGGCGCTGTAGCCAGCCTTCCAATTCCATTTGCGGAGAGACATGGTTCGAATCCAATCGTTTATTGGCATACTTACGTAGTTCATCAATCCCAACTCTTGTTACCCATGGGGAAAACGTATTGTATGGAATTTCTTTCGTCGAATGATTTTTGAAACTGTATTCGTTAGGCACATTTTCATAGTTATTAAACTTGGGATAAGCGATGAATAATTTGCTATCCTTTGACGAAATTATGGTTTTAGTCAAGTTTTGCATGAAAAATAGGCTAATGACTGAGGGTCACTCATTAGAGTCCATCTATTTCTTTGTTTCTACCTCAGCCTTGCAGAAACCAGGATCCATACATGAAGCCTGGGTGACTATATTCTCACCAGTCCTGAGGATAATAGGTTGGTAAACGGAGAAATATTTACAGGAAAAAAGTATCACTTTTGAAAGATTTGGAGAATGTCAAGTAAGGAATTTGGGACTCAATGATTTACGTGTTAAGAAAATTTTAGTGGATAAAATACCTTGTACTTCATGAGTAATTGTAAACTTGCTAATCATGAATTGCACCATGCAATTCACACAATTCTACAAGTTAAAAGTCATGTACATGAGGGGGCAAACAAAATTAAAGCATGCTCTATTTCGGATAGCATGTTTCCGTGAATGATCGAATGCTGCGAAAGTGCGGCGTCCAGCCTTGCCATTTTGATTGTGAAATCACTTCGTTTCAATTCTTTAAGTTGATACAGTCAATCTTTGAAGAGAGATTGAGCCACGCCAATATAAATGAATACAAGATTTTGTAGATTGAACATAGGCCATATGTTTTGGTGCGGGTGAATGCTTCCAATTCCCCTTTTTCACATTGCCACCGCTGGAATAGGTCAAGCTAATATCCACTTTCATTCCAGCCACGGGTATGAAATACGGCTGGTTAGAGTCAAAAGCTCCGAATCACTAAAGCAACCCAAATGCTTGGCGAAACAATTGAGGAGTGACAATTATATAGCTATTTCCATCACTTTTGGATACATGGGTGTCTCCCAGCAAATTTATATGGGAGTCAGTCTTTTTATATATCTCTTCAACAGATTTTCATTCAGAATTACCAAAAATATATCTTCTCTTCTTTTGTACTTTTCCATTCAGTTGCATTGTGGTTTCTTTTCTACAAAAGAACTTTGGTTCATTTTAGTATTCACTAGAACAGGTGATTGAATTCCTAAAGTTATCAATTACCCTCAGTCCAACTTGTAGTTGCCGATTCAATCTTGAGCACAAAATCAAAGAATGGATAAATAGATTTATGGGAGGAAAGGTAGTATAATTCCTGGAAAAGGTTAAGTTAATAATGGGAGCAAGTTGAGTAAAAGACGGGAATGATATTTAAACGCCCTCCAATTTTAACTCATTCGAAAGAGATATGAAGTGAAACACGCCTAGATAAGAACGATTTGTCATAAATTTTCTTAAAAACATCTGTATGCTGTAGTTGTGAGCGCATAGGTCATTGGACATTAACATACAGCATAAATATAGAGCATATTGAACGTTTGCATCATTATATGACTAAACATCTGAATAAACTGTTCTTCACTTCAAGCAATTTTGCGTAAAAAATTTTTCCAAAAGATGCAAACTTAAAAATCAGCAACTGTTAAAGATAAACTAATTTCTATAGGCTGGATGTATTTTTAATCAACACCCCGTATTGTTATTCTGAATCAACCGAACTTGTCGCAAAATATGGGTAAAATTATTTCTGAAATTTAATTTCCCAAACCGCACACGCAGGCATTCCTTAAAAATTTTATTCTCATAATTTTTTCAGAAATATCCCTTGTGGGCAAAAAATTAAGATCATCTGAAGGGTAGTGGTTAAATAATAAGAAGGAATTGAATAGCAAACAGTGGAACAAAAAGTACTTGATCAAAGGGACAACGACAACTTGGTCAAAGAGAAGTAATCGCCGCACATCAACTAATAAATATTCATCCAAGACGCATATTTGAAATAATATGGGTACTGTGGCATGAATGTAACAAAAAAACATAATGAATACTTTGCATACTTCTCCCTAAATATTGTAGCAAATGAATAAAGAATCATTAATAACCTTAGGAATTTTATCAACAGAAAGGCCGGAGAATAAATTCTTGGAGAAAATAGATTGATTGAAAAAGTGTGCTTTCTCATTAGTTATAATTTCAACTAATGGAACAATATTCACTCACCATTTCTGACATATCTCAGGTAACGCCGTTTTTGGGTGAACGTTTATTTTAAAATTGGGGCTTTTTTGCTGCCATGCTGAATGAATAAAACCAATTATCTCCAATACTGTTAATCTTATCAAGGTATCTCTCATTATCAAACTGTTATCAAAGGTGAAATTCCAGCTGTTAAAAGGTATTCTATGATGAACTTGATTGGATTCTACATTGATGCGCAATAATATATATATATATATATATATATATACACACATACATTCACACACACACACACACATATATATATATATATATACACACATACATACACACACACACACACACACACACACATATATATATATATATATATATATATATATACATATACATATATACATATATATATATATACACACACACACATATATATATATATATATATATATATATATATATATATATATATATATATATATATATATATATATATATATATATATATATATATATATATTCACCAACGGTTGAAAATGATTGAGAATGCTTTCCCTTTCCATGAGCCTCTCGTGTTCAGATTTGATAAGGTGGGGGAAACACTACTGGATCGTTTCGGTCAGAAAGAAATTCCAGAGGAAAATTCCACTCTGTGATCATTCAGAATACCTATTATTTCCGTTAGTGTCACGGACTGTTGCCAGTGGTTGCTCGAAATTCCTTTTTCCACAACCGAGAAAAGAAAGCAACCCGTCGACCAAAACCGTTGCCCCGTAATGGACTCAGAGCGCGCCCAAACAAAACCATCTCTCACTCGCGGCCAACTTCTGGGGTCACACGGCCATAATATTGGAGTTTATGAAATCACTTGATCACGTTCAAAACGTCATGGGAACACCGCTACTCCGAACAATGCTTGGGAACCCTAAACATTTATCAGATGACGAAACAAGGAGGTGCACAAGAAATAAATTTCATATCTAAGCCTGTATCCCTAACTTGTACCATTGTATTCGTAGTACGGATCTGCGGCACTGGTTTCACTCGCGTCACCCTTTCAACAGTTCACAGCGGCGGCATTTACACAGGTAGGCTAAAGGCGTCTCTCTTAAAAGAGCAATGGACTGTGAGTTCGCTCAAGCGTTTCGTAGCCATTTGCCAGGTAGTTTGAGATTCACACCGCGGTTATATTTATTCTTAAAAACAGTACCTCTTTCAGGTTGTCCTTTCCCATGGTGAATGATTTTTGTTTATGCTGTGAATTTACGTGAATATGTTACACTTTTCCTGTCGGTATGATTAATAACTAGTCAACTTACGGCGATGACTGGGGTGAAGAATCCAATGTTTTAAAATTTGGGTTAGAGTAGTGGTAAATGAATGTGTAGGGGATACTAACTTCCTACTCCAAAGGTCCGGGTTAGAATACTGGAGACAGCATATTTTTTTCAGTGATATGCCGATCCCTACTTGAGGAGTTTTATGAAGAGTATTTCAATTGAGTACGCCGTCTGCTGGATAGGACTTTAAACTACTGATCTCTTGGAGTCTTTCGTTGAGATTAGACTAATGCCGACGCCGGTTTTCTCGCCATTCTTCCTCCATTCCCGTCCATCCCTCTTGGCGCAAATTATCTCAGCTGTCGGTTGCTTCCCCTTAATAACTACTCTTACTATGTATTTGTAACGGCTAACACGTGCACCAAGAAGATGTCCCTCTAAGCTCCGTGTGGTCGGAAGTGTAATGGTACTAAGCTTTAATGTATACATATGCACTTACATATCAATATAAATCGACACATTTTGATAAACACATTCGCAAAGCACACATAAATGCCTATTTACGTCATGACAAAATCGGTGTGTTCGAGCGAAAGTTTAAATAAAGAGTTCACTGTTAAAAATGTAGAAGTGGTTAAGTTTGATATTGTTCTGGTTGTTCATCACGTGAGGGAATAACGAGGGAATAAATCTACCAGGAGTTGGTTTTAATTGCTTTTTCAATCCTGGCGTTCCGTTCGGCCAAAATAATTTCTTCGGCAACACAAGTGGTCCTATTTTTTTGTATCTTTCCAAAACTCCTTGTCTTATCTGCTTCTACCCTGATACAAGAAACTCCCAAACTAATGCCTACAGCATACATGTTACGCCCACACCTTTGGGAATGGGAAAAGAATATCAGATCTTACTGAAAAAAACAGTTACGGCGGCACTCAGCTCTATCAGATTGATCGAATAAAATATTATAAATTAGCAGGAGAAGCTCGGTAATTCAATCCAGAGATTAACTCTTTACGTGAGAGTATAGCTCATGTAATTATCTCAACGCTGAATGTGACTTATATATCTAGTAAGGGGACCTTTTCCTCCTTTCTCCGTTCCACCTATACTCGGGAAGATCTGGCACCATGGGTCTCATACAGCTTGGGTAGAGCTGAGGGTACTGGTAGGTGTCCCATGGATTGGTACGCAAACCTTGCGATCGGAAATACGTGTGCATAAATTTCTTAAATATGTAAGCATTAACTATATCATTTAAAATAAACGATTTAGCAACAAAAATGTTCACTAGATGAGATAAGTGATACAGTTAAAAGGTAAAACTAGATTAAATTTCACAAGAGTTGTATTTTTCGCACCGACATTTTTCCGAAGTTTTAAACGTCGTCATTAAGTTTGCTTCCCTTAAAAATTAGCAACAAATAATGTGTTGGTGAAGGAGTGATTGTCAGATAGGCTGTGTGTTTGAAAGTTGAATCCCTAGCTAAAGCTTAAAAGAAGGTGTTATGAGGATTTGGAAGGCAGGAGAACAAAATGACGAAGTAGGCAATGACGGTTATTTAGTGCATGCATTGTACTTCAATTCAATTAACCTTTTTTAAAAGACATATGAAATTATTAAATTGATTCATTATTTTCCCTCTGGAAAATTTTGTTATCACTGCCATAACTGCTATAACAAATTTTGTTATGAGTGATTTACGAAATATTTCACAGCACGAAGACTTGGTCCAGAGGGTTTGCTATTGTGAAAAAGATGCTCGGTGAATACCTTCACACATGAAGCTAATTACCCTAAGCCACTTTACCTCTTCCTTTGCTTCCTTGCTTTCCTTCCATTCTTTCGACTTTCAATTTGTCGAAACTCACCCATTATGCCACCAACAACCTCTGTCTCCTGTCTACGGATACCCATGCTTCGCTGTAGAAGCCATATATAGATCGTGGACGTTTTCCTTTTTCTGACCTTGGTAACTGCCTGTATTAGATAAAAATGTACTAGTTAGTGATTTCTCTCTCAAATGTATGATATAAGCTAAAGAATCTTTCTCTTTTCATTTATTTATGCTAACTATTTGCGCTAAACATTACCCGCTCACGTTATCTCTTCTCTTCCTTAAATTTCCCAAATTCTATTCCAAAATGATATAATACCACGGGTAACGCAATTCGTATGCTTAACGAGTCTCATTTTTAAGTATGAACTCTGAATGAAAATAGGCAACATGGTAATTCCACGTCAAGTAGTTAAAATTAAAATTTCATCATTGATAACTTATATTCGTCTCTGACTAATGTAATGTAATATCTCATCTGCAGCATGAGGGGTGAGGTGAAGTGGTTGATAAACCGTTGGGGTACCGTTCAGAGGATTAAAATTTGAGTGGGGCCATTGAGAACGCACATCTTCAACCAAGACGTGCTTTTTCGGGTGGGTACAAGATTTCCCTGGTGAACCGCAGGTGGCAAAGTGTTGACCCTTTCAATCGCCGAACGGTCTTCAAAATTAGTTGATTTGATTGGACGAGGGTGAACCTTAACCTTTGGCCCTATTGCTGTGGTTTGACATGGTATCCAAAAATATACGTGTGGTATCAAGTTAGGAATGAAGCAACCGTAATTGACATGGACTAAGGACCCGTAAAATTACGGAAGAGCTATCAGAAGAAAAGGTTAAACATTGGAAACTGAAGAAATGTCTCTCACCAAATGGTAACATCTAGGTAATGTACTCAAAGAGTCGATGAGGTAGTGTAACTAGTGCAATCCGTCGGGTTTGGTGAATAGGTGGGGTGGGTACACCCGAGGAAAGACCTTGCTCTCTTTGGTCAACCGAGAGCGAATAACACGGGCGTATGAGCTCTGCAGTGTGAAATCAGAATCTCGAACCGAGGTGACACCCTTGAGGAAAGAAAATTGGGATCCGGAAGTTAATACCTGAAGGCTTTTCCGCGAATTTTTTTAGTTCTCTATTTTTTTGAGGCGATACCTCTGCGGAAGAGCAACCCGTCGCCGGAAGCTTTTTCGTTTGGTCCTTTGTTGGGCCGGCCACCAGAATAAACGGGACCAAGAAGGTCGTGCTCTCAACTCTCGATGAGAATAATCCATATCCAATGTATTCGTAAAAGGGCGCACAAGGTCGAGGGCAGATATAATAAAAAAAGATTTGAAAAGCAGTTTTTCTGGAAGGTTAAACATTTTTAATTCATTTTGCATTGTGCCATGACATAGGAATGCCTGACCTCCAAATACTAAGGATGAATATTCCCCCTTCAATTTTTAATTTGACCAAAATGGTATAAAGTTGAAGGTGAATTACAGATTCGATTGTGTTTATTATCAAAACAAGCCTAACGGCGACATGAAAACCGAAACAAAGTTAATAAGGAAAGCAAGTCTTGTTGCAAAAGCTTTTCGCGTTATTTCAGAAAGAGGAAATTTATATATATATATATATATATATATATATATATTATTAGGTAATCTACCGTTTAAGATAGGTTTTTGGAAGGACACAACTATCAAATAAACATTTTGTGACTCCCCACCTATCAAACTAATCTATATCAGGTCCCTCTTCATATCGGTGTACTTCTTTCCTCCCTTCATCCCGTCCAACATCCCTATCCTGTTCCTGCCCTTACCTCGCTTTCCCAACATTCTCCCCTCTATTACCTTCTTCAACATTCCACTACCGCTCAATACGCCTTTCATCCATTTTTCCTGCCTCCATAGGATTTCTCTCAACAAACCCCTCTCCTCACCCACCATCTCTAGTACTTCCTCATTTGTTTTCCTTTCGGTCCATTTCATCTTCTCCATTCTTCTCCACACCCACATTTCAAAAGCCTCCAATCTAAGTCTATCCTCCTGCTTCAGTGACCACGTTTCCGCGCCGTACATAGCTACGCTCCATATCAGAGTTTTTACGAGTCTTGTCTTAACATCCCTATTCAACGTCCCCGTCATCAACTCCCTCCTCCTTGAGAAAACCTCCTTGCCTAGCGCAATTATTCTCCTTACGTCCCTACCACTTTGACCGTATTGGTCCAAAACACTTCCGAGATATGTAAACTGTTCTACCCGCTCTATTTTTTCTCCGCCTATTTTAATATTTAGCTTAGCCTTTTTCTTTCTGGAAAATCGCATAACCTTTGTTTAATTAATATTGATTCTCATCCCGTATTTATCGCACAGAACCTCCAATTCACTCAGCAATGCTTGCAACCCCTTCGCTGACTGAGCAACTAATGCTCATGTGACTGAGCTGAGCAACTAATGTCATCAGCAAACCTAACCGATTTTACGAATTCCCCTCCGACTTTCATTCCTACCTCCAGTTCTTCCCATGCCTCTTTAATCATTTCCTCCACATATACGTCGAACAGCGCCGGTGACAATGGGCAACCCTACCTTACCCCTCTTCCTAACACGGCCCATCCGGACTCTCCGTTCCCCACTCGCACCTGAGCAGTCTGAGACATGTACAGGTTGCGGATCAGTCTCCTGTCCCTCCAATCCATTCCTATTTTCTGCAATACACTCATTAATTTTTCCCAATTCACTCTATCAAATGCTTTTTCGAAATCTACAAAACAAGCAAAAACGTCCTGGTTGTATTCTATATTCCTCTCAATTAGTGATCTCATTACTGCAATGGCATCACGCGTACCTCTTCCCTTCCTAAACCCAAACTGATCACCCATTAAGTAATCATTTGCCTTACTCTCTATCCTTTTGTTGATGATCCTGAGAATAACTTTAGCTGCGTGGGATATCAAACTTATTGTTCTGTAATCCTCACATGATATAGACTTTGCCTTTTTTGGAATAGGAACTAACACCGATCTCACAAAATCTTCCGGCCAGATTCCTTCTTCATAGATACTACGAATCAGTCCATATAGGGCCCTCTTCCCGCATTTTCCTAAACATTTCAACAGTTCTACAGGTATGTTGTCCACCCCCACGGCCTTTTTTGCTTTCATCTCCTTTAATGGCCTTTCTATTTCTTCGTCGAGTATATCTGGACCTAAGCTGTCTTCTTCTACGCCATGTTCCTTTTCTATGTCTAACCTTGTCGGCCTAAGTTCTTTACCATACAATGTTTCTATATATTCCTTCCATCTCTCTTGGATTTTCCTGGTTCAACTATTATCTTACCCCACTTATCTTTAACTGTTAGCACAGATCTTGCCTTCTTACTTCCCGATAATAACTTAACCTTGCTGTATAGAGCACCAATTTCACCCTTCTTCTGTAAACTTTCCATATCCTCGCATTGCGTTTTCCACCATTCTTCTTTTGCTTTATTTGTTGCCCTTCTCAATTTATTGTTTAACT
Source organism: Hetaerina titia (assembly GCA_037158775.1). Lineage (NCBI taxonomy): Eukaryota > Metazoa > Arthropoda > Insecta > Odonata > Calopterygidae > Hetaerina > Hetaerina titia. Next base: position 36,516,312 of record CM073779.1, read on the forward strand.
CTTTGTACTTCATTTTGCCTAACTCTGTGTTTACATTCTTCCATCTTCTTCTCTCATCCATCTTTGCAATATATATATTTCCTCTTTCAAGATGGAAGGATAGCGGAGATTACTGGAGTGATGGTGATAGAATAATATACAGCGGCGGGGACGAGAGCCAATAAAAGTTGCCATAATATTGGATTAAATGTAGAAAAAAGCAAAATCAACACATAACAAGCAACGGAAAGACTTTTACTAGTTGAGATAAAAGCAGAACCGACGAACTGGGTCATGTTCAGGTATACATGACACCGAGCAATCATAAGGGGGAGGAATTCCATAGGATATACGATCAGTTATAAGATGTGTGTTCGTATGTTTCTGCACGGAAACATTTCATAGTTATGGGGAATTGGAAAACGACGGTAAGCGAAAGAAGAGATGGTGATGAGGGGGGGGGACTAAGGTTTAGACTCAATGATAGATCGTGGGGAGAAAGAAATTTAAATCTGCTGGACACAGGGGTTAGCCATCCCCAATACTTGGTTTAGACACCACGAAAGGCATAGGCATATACATGGAAAACGCCAGGTGACTCAGAGAGGTATCAGTTAGATTAGAATTTGGTTAGTCACAGGTTTACAAAGAGTGTGATCAATTCTCACAGCTTCCTGGTAGTGGCTGCGACTCTGACCAGAATTGGTAGTAATGAAATGTAGCGTCCGTATCAAAAAGATAAGGCAAGAGCGGCGGGTTAGGAAATGCAGTTTAGAAGCATTAACTGGATTGAAAAAGAAAGAATATCAGCAAGCTGAAGAGAAAATCATAGATGACAGTAAAGAGATGAGTACTATCGAAGAAAAACGGGAATAAATCGAAAAGGGATATCGAAAGCCGCAAATGAAACTATAGGAATCGTAAATGGGAAAAGAACAAGGAAACCATGGATCACGGATGAGATTATTACAAAGATAGATGATAGAAGAAAATGGAAGAATATAAACACAGAGCTAGGTAGAAGAAAGTACAATGAGTTAAATAATATATCGAGACGGGCAACAAATAAATCAAAAGAGGGATGGTGGAAAACGCAGTGCGAGGATATGGAAAGTTTGCAGGGCGCGGGTGAAATTGGTGCGCTATACAGCAAGCAATCACTATCGGAAAGTAAGACGGGAAGATCTGTGCTAAAGGTAGGCTTATGACCAAGCTATCTTGTGTCAGTCAACTAAGGGGTTGCAAGCACTGCTGAGTGAGTTGGAAATTCAGCGCGATACATACGGAATGAAAAATATTATATAAATAAAACTAAGGTTATGTGGTTTTCCAGATGAGAAAGACTAAACTAAGAATCGAAATAGGAGAGTAAAAACCAGAGTAGGTGGAGCAATGTACCTATCTCGGAAGTGTCTTGGACTAAAATAAACAAAGTATGGAGAAAAATCGCGTTAGGTAAAGAAGCTTTCACTAAGAGAAGAGAATAAATAGGGGGACACTTTTAGTAAGAATATTAAGAGAAGGGTCGTTAAAACTTTGATATGGAGCCTGTTCACTGAAGTAAAATGATTGACGTAGTTAGGAGGCTTTTGAAATGTGGATGTGGGGAGGAGTGGAGAAGCTGAAATGGACCGAAAGGAAAGCAAAGAGGAAGTATTAGGTTTAGTGAGCGAGGAGAGGGGTTAATTGGGAGAAATCCTATGGAGGTAGGAAAAATGGATGAAGGGCGTGTTGAACGGCAGTGGGATGTCGAAGACTGTAATAAAGGGGAGAATGATAGGCAAACGAGGAAAGAGCAGCTGCAGGATACGGAGGTTGGACGGGATAAAGGGAGGAAGGAAGTACACAGAAACATGCAAAACAGAAACGCACTGGAATACGAGCGAGTCTGTATTTTGATTTTTTTTGTTCGCTAATGCTATATATGTGTACATTGTTATTCATATCCGTGAGACTTTCGCACAAGTTTTTAGTTACAGAATACATGTGAATCATTTTTTAAGTGTGTTTCTATATTTTTGTTAGCGAACATCATCTCGCTCCTTCGTAAACACTATTAATGTTTTTCAGGAATATGATATTTAGGCTTATGGTTTGATAATGCTTGTGTCATTTTCTTTCAAAACCGTGTTTCCAAGCTGTGAAACTTCATAGAGATCGTTGCAAATATAGAGGATATATAGTATTACTAACATGAGCTTCAGCCAGGGTCAGCGAAAGTGTAAATGAGGCCAAGGGTAAGGGTTAGAGGACTCGCTCTCCTCGATTTTTCTTAAAACTACAATTTATATTACAGCCGGAATCACAGTCATAGTAGGCTGTCTGTTTTATTATGGTGGCAGAATTAACGAAATGGGAAGAATGTGACGTAAAAATTGATAAAGGAAAAATCAATGATGAATCTAGTGAAACATGATTTTGTTTATTCCAGTACCTACAATGAAATTGCACTTTCCTCCATTAGTGATTTCCAAACTTTGGCAAGGCCTCTGAAAAATGTTCTTCGTACGCTCTTTTGATTTCGAAGGAAAACGCTGCAAGTGATATCAGCCTCTTCTCTATCAGTCAAACGTATCTACAATTATAGATAATCGCAGAGACGTTCGTCTTCGCTGCAACTCAAAAAAATTCTCTCTCCCCACTTGCATAATTTCCTGGGATTGTGCAGACATTTGTGACGCCACCCATTCTTTCGGAAAGACATCGACTGTCTTGTTGTTATAGGAACTGCAGGGTTTTCCCTGACGAACCATTGGATTTTGACAAAATCTTACTGCAAAGCACCTGACTATCATACTGTAGACCACTTACAACTTACTCTCGCCCGCACCAATACTTCCACCATTGCCGTTTACGTTGAGAGCGGTCGAGTATTTCCTCCGACAAACGTTTCGTCTAGGGTTTATCTAATCGTGGTCCAAACTATAATCAGTAATAAACTAGGGAAGAGTAGAAATAAGTATTTGATTACGAGAGTTAAAAATACGTTTTCACACCACTAGGATTAAAGGATTACTTTTTGGGGAGAAGAAATTTATTTATTGTCTTGCTTTTTTATTGGAGCGAGATTAAGATTTTATAGTTCCTTCTTCCGCCTAACCCCTATACATTAGATTGAGAATAATTGCAAACACCTATTCCGCAGGTGTAAGAAAACCCATTCAAGCGGGAATCGGACCCGCGACCTCTTGGTTGGCAGATAAGACCTCATCGCCACTGGGGCCGATAAAGGATTGAGTGAAGCCGTATCAGGGAGCGAACAAAAGCCAAAACATTAGCAAGGACACTGATGCAGCAGTAAATCCGTTCTTATATTATGTTATTAGAATTGCGTGATGGAACCTAGATAAAACAAACCACACAAGGTATGTTATAACTGATTAGAATGGTTGAAGTATACCCACATATGTGACAATTATTGCTTCAATAACTGCATCAAATATGTAATGATGACTAATGACTCTAAAATACTCATCCTTTTAATCTACGTGACGAAATTTTCATATACCACTTCATTTACAAACCTACTACATAAACTACTTTTGTTCCACTTTTGTTCCACGTTCCTACTTTCCACTTGTTTCTAAAGTCAAATTCCAGAAATTTCAGAAGTTTTTGTCAAGAAATACTTTGTTTTGAAGCCAAAATACAACTCAGTGTTGTTCAAGATTTGGTGTATTCCAGGCGCAAAAATGCGGTGAAGTCTTCGTGGGTTTTCCACTCGGTCAGGGTGCCAGCTGTCGACGTTTCGATGACTAACTTCCTCACCATCCTTAGTACGTCGTCGACGACTCATCAATGCCCAGATAACACCGGTAGTAAGCCATTAATACGTAGACATCTGATACTGACCCCATTGAAAACTTTGGAAGACTTCACCGAAAAAAAGTGCTGTGTTTCAAATTGTGGTTAACCTGCTTCAGCTTTCAAGAAACTGTAACAGTAACTTTAGCGGAGTCACCCGCTATATGTGCATTATAATGCAACCATTTCAGAGAGTAAAAATCATTCGCCTTGACCGGGATCCCGGTCAAGGCGAATGATTTTTACTCTCTGAAATGGTTGCATTATACTGCTTCAGCTTCTTATTGAGGCGGTTCCTCTGGATGTGCACTCTCGTGGACGTAAGCGACTTCTCTCACGGCATGAGGCAGCACTCCACGGGACCATTCTACATATTTTGGTTTTGGGAACTGTAGTTCTACTCTCTCTTTCCTTTGCTTCCCACTTGCTCCGCCTCATGAGACACATACGCACTCTGCCTTCTGGATTTATGCTCTAAGAACCATATGACCATGGAACTTCTGGAGGCACTTGAAGTGCAACACAGGTGCACAAAAATGCTTGTACAACTTAATATTTATGAGGAGGAATTGTTCCTCAGGAATATTTTGTTTTTCATCTTTGGTAGACTTTCAAATATTTAATGAGAGGTTAATGACTAAACTTTACTTAAAGGTTTGGATCCAGTTTATCATGATGTTTAGTATTTTATTTACAGATTTGAGTGCATTACTGATTATAACGGACTGACTTTTTGTAAAATGGAATGACTAAGATAAATGATAACGCCACCTAAATTTGATAGCTTTGATGATACCAACCTGATAATTGTGTTTTCTTAATCAATCACTAAAGTTTTAATTCCGCAGTTTTTATTCGAAAAGTATCCTTAACGATTTATTTGCGAGAATACCATCAAATTACTCTGTCAAATTATCCTTATATGAGGTTACCATCTAAAATAAAATAAAATTTCGCGCTGTTATGTGTATTTAAACTAGCCTGATATTTTTCTTGGACAATTGAATTACCAATTTACGGTTAAGATTACCCTAATAACGGCGATTTGAAAATTATCTTCAGGTTCATAACTCCATAAACCAAAACACCTACAAAAACAAATTACTAAGAAGAAATATTATTCTTAATTGCTAAAATATAGTTGACGTTCCTTCTAGATTTTATTGATATTTTAATGAGTTTATGGTCATGTTCCTAAATATGTATCTTTAAGTATGCGGATTGGTTTAAAATCCTAAAAATAGGGTAATAACAAATAAAAATTAGAGTAACAGACAGAAAAACATACTGAATATATTTCAAAATTCGACTAAATTTCCTCTTTCGTTAGTTTTGTTATGCTGACTTTTCTGACTTAGTATATTCCTACTAAGTGAATGATCCGTGAAGATCTATTCAAAATAACCGAAGTGGGTCACAAATCGAGATCCACACTTTCTTCATATTTTTCCGGAGTTACGTTACAGTGCACGAGTATATTACAAAATTGCTAATAAAGGTGACTTAATGAAGTCTGACGAACTTACAATGCAACAATTTTAGAGTGTAAAAATCATTCGTCTTGTCCGGGATTCAAACCCGGATCCCTCCGGGCGAGTGCCAGTTAAGCTACCGAGGCGTCCTTTCAAACTCTTAAATTTTTGGGCTTTTAGAGGAACAGGATGTTGTGACGAAATACCGTACATGAATGGCGAATGATTTTTACACTCTGAAATCGTTGCATTGAAATGCATGTTAGCGGATGACTCCGTTAAAAGTTATGTTGCGGCATCTCCCACAGTTTCTTGAAATTTGTCTAAGGTATAAATAGCCTTAGTGCTTCAAATTGGCTTTAACCTTGTGGACTGTGGCGCGTCGCGCACGAGTACAAATGCCTGTGACATTGTATGTACCGTATTTCGTCACAACATCTTGTTCCTTTAAAGCCCCCCAAATTTCATTGTCTGAAGAACTCGTTTTCCAGCCACGTTAAATCTGTGGATAAGTGAATCACTAACAAAGGCCGAGGGTTTGGATCCCACCCCAATGATCGCCATTGTGCGACCAAGTAAGGGATTTTTTCGGGGTGCAGTCCATGAATGCGATTGGACTCGTGACATTTGAGAACATGAATATGTTTCACGCATCCCTATCAAATACTTTAATTAATGGCTGATTACAGCAGTATATTTATCTTCCGATTTGCACCCGTTTACATTGGTACCCACGAGTCACACTTTCGCAAATTTTGAATGATCATGACCTGAGCCCATGGTCGGATCTAAAATGAGGTGGCAGGGGGGTTATGACTACCCCGTGGGAAATTATTTTGTCTTCAATACAACAAAAATGAATATTGCTTATATATCCGACGGTACTTTTAGTGCTTAAAAAATACCAGTACACATTTATCATGCTATTCAACTCTCTTTACAAGAGAGGATCTATTAAATTATTTCGTTGAAGCATAAATTTAAACTTTCTCCACCTTAGTGTTTAGAGATCACTACCATCTGAACAGTGAAGCACACAAATGTTTTGACACAGTGTATATCCCAAAATACTCCATTCTGCAATTAGTGACAACACTACCTGAGTGAAATCCAAATGGTATAAATGCAACTGTGATCCGATTGGATCACTCGAAGGTATTCGACAATAGAATGACGTGAGGGAGAGCACTGCTTTTTCCCTCGGTTGGCTGCTTACGTGCCAGCTGGGACGACACCACGCATTCCACATTCAATGGATCGGCGGTCGAAATGCGAAGCTCGAAATTTCACTGCTATTAAGGAACGCTTCTGGAAGGCGCGTGAGAAAGTTGATCGTTTGGAGGGGAGGAGCAAAAGTGTTTTAATTTCAGATGCCGTTCTGAAAAACTGCTTTTCGACGGCCTGGCAAACAACCAAACATGAGGAGTTGGAATCGGATGACCCAGTTACCTTGAAACCTCGAGTTCCATTCACAGGCAAGTGTTGAGGCGCTGGTCATCATGGAGGCACGCGCTCGTTCCTGTATCGTTTGTGAGACAGTATACTCTGTCCTCAGGGCGGGAACAATACGCCCCACTCGTCCAATTCGAACTCCAGGCAAGCGCCATATCCTGCCGGTGACATTTTAGTTGGCCCACATTTAGCCAAGAGTTATCAAGCCTCCTGTAAAAGTCTTTGGAGAAGATCCCAGGGGGGTCAATATTTATGCCCAAAACCATGATCAAGAGTATATCTACGTAGTCAGATTGGTTGTAGTAATTTAGCAGTATTTTCGTTGAAAAAGGCAGCTAGAGTATTAACAGTATACCACTTTGATCATATGAAGTGAAACTCCTCGAGATATTGTTAGAAAATTGCGAATATAGAAACCACCAAGCTGGAAACATTACCTGCGCTCGCGGAGCCCTACTGGAGAGCCATACCTTGATACATTTAAAGGGAGAAGATAAAATACCGCATTAATCCATTCAAAGGTTGGCTATGAGGGTAGATCTCACATCGTGCTCAGCCCCCTAGCTTGTCAAATGCACACATAACGGTATGGAGCCGGTTCCTTTTTCTGTATCACTAGGATATTTTAGTTCCGGAAAAAACAAAAATTAAAATTTAGAAAGGGCGGGGGATTAGGCGGGTCTAAATGTGTCAACTGATTTTAATCCCGAACTCATGCCGACAGGGCTGGCTGATTCTTCTAACTTCCGGGCTACCCTGTCACGAAACTAATACTCGTTAAATGCGATGGTCTAGAGAGGAATAATAAGACATCATGAACGCTTCCAGGAGGAAAAAGAAAACAGAAATAATTCCCTGCTTGAATCAACGGCCTCTTCCCTCGAGGTGAGGGAGGCTACGGCGTAGGAGGGGTTCGGGCATAGGCAGAGGATATAAGTGGATACGAAACAATGACGATCAACGATGGGTTTTCACTTAAGTCGATTAACGTAATGATAAAATGAATCATTGCACTCACTATCTCGACGCTGGGACTGGTTGCAGTGGAAAATAAATGAGTGCTGGCTAACGTATAAAAACCTCGCTGTAGTACTTTCAATAAAACCTCTCCCACCATAATTGATATAAGAATAGAGGATTGAGAATGATTGCGCCAGTGAACAAATTCGAAGTGCAATAGCGTCCTCAAAATCAGAAATCACTTAAAATGGTTTAAAATAGGAGAAAAATTATATCTTTGCTTTCTACAGAATAGACTTGTTGACAAAGTCTATTCTGTAGAAAGCAAAGATATAATTTTTCTCCTAAGTTAATAATGGAATTCTACAAAGTTAAGGCCTCAACCATTCAGTGCATGGTTTAAAATGTTTAATTTACAAAGGAGCACACGGTTTACAAAAGGTCGGTGAGATAAAAAAATAAATTATTGCTAGTACATATTGATTTATAGCATCGAGTTCCCACTCAATTCCGGCTAATTTTTAAGTATACGTTATTATACTCTGCGCTTCCAAATTGGACAAATGAATTTTCTCTATTTGCTAGTTTGCCTTGAAAATATCCTAGGCCTTGAAGTCTATTTGAAATTCCGTTCTCTAGAAGAAAAATTATTCATACTCTTTCAAAGATGCTATTCTCAAAGTTAAAAATATATATACTTATTAGAAATAGGAATGCTGGATTTGCAAGTGTAATAAAACACCCTCATGTTGGCTGCTCTTACAGTCACCACGTAGAGGAAAATTTGTGACGCCGATCGGTTTTCGCATATCCGTAGATTTCTTACTAATCATAACATCAAATCACGAATTTATAGAGTATTCGTGCTTTTCGGGGACGAGAGAAAGTATAATATTTGGGACGATTTAAGAAATGAAATTGCATTTTTATTTCAAAGATTTGGTATTCTGAAGGGTGTCTAGCGATAAAAAATGCAATCATTTCAGTGAAAACCCAATGCCTCGAGGCACTCGCAACTTTGAATTAATGACGCATTACTATAGGTAAACATTTTTGAAGAAAAAAAGACAAAAAGTTACGAAAACAGAAACAGAATATAAACATGATTGTTTATGTTCTGTTTATTTATGTTTTTTTGCATTAAATTCGAAAAAGTACAAAACTATTCCACTGAAATTGTTTTACAATTAATGTGAAATAAAAATAATATCAAAAAGTGAATTTCCATCTTTGCAAGCTTACAGATTGCATCCTAAGCAAAACATAAAATTGGTTGATTTGTTTTTCATAGTTATTACGAGTGAATATATGCACTTCCATATGTTTATTCAGTTTCAGGAAATATTTGCTTTATCCGACACATTTATGTTTCACTACCGGAGCATTTCAGAGGAATAATATCTCTTGTTATTTTATCACATTCCCGGGCTAAATGGGAAGTTTTTAAAATTCAATGACTTATACCTCGGATATCTCGAAAATCAAGAAACTTTTTTCACGCTTTTTCCGAAGAAACTTCTTCGCTGTTTTGGTAAAGCACTGGTTTTCAAAGACTACTTTCTCCATCACCAATCCATTTCTCTTTTGGAGTGCCTCTCAGGTTTACCGCTGCGGCCAAATAAAAGGCAGTGTTGGAGGCAAGCACGATAGCTTGAGTATACCTAAACACTCATTTATTATTCAGCAACCTCCCTAGTTTCAAATATCATGATAGTTGCATTTTTCGAGTACTCTAAAGACTAACAATTAATTTTTGAAAGAAGAGTACTGACAAAGAACAGAAATGTACAAAGGTTTTATTGATCAATATTTTAGTTATCTCAGGAGTAACTTTGTGAATTGCAAAGTTAATTGTTCATAAAACTTTTCGAGTAGAAATTATTTTATTTACAGTTTATGATTCCATTGCACTTTTCTGTGGGTTATTTTTTCAGAGAATTCCTGTTACGTAACCATTTTGTACTATTTTGATGAAACTACGAAGGGAAAGATCTGGTAACAGGATAAGGGGACGCCAGTCGTTGAATACTATATCGCTTGTGAATTTTTCCACCAGTGAGCCACGAGCTTAAAAGAGCAGAAAAAATACACATAAGTTTCGTATAAAAATTATCAGAAAAAATTTTGGTACAATAGATTTATTTCAGCTATTGTCGAAATGCCCAAAAATTCTTCAAAGTACATCCCTTGAGCGTCAGAGTACATCCCTTGACAGACTTTTGCCAGCAACTTTTCTACGACTTGGAGGCTCCCTCGTAGGTGGATTAACAAAGATCCCCAAGGGTACACGTGCAAGGTTGTTGACAGCACTTAAGGACCCATGGTGGTGTCCTTTGAGGGAGAATTTCACTTTTTGTATAAGGCAATAATCTGCTGGGGCTAAGTCGGGGCTGTAACGGGGTTGGTGAATCGTCACGATGCTGTTGCGGAAGGTCGTTGCAGGCAGACATTCGACTCGGCCCTTCGCCGGCCATCAAATCCTTTAGGAAGAGTTTAACGCAGATCTTTTTCATTGTTAAATTTTCAGTAATAATGGTGTGCACTTTCATTCGATCGATTCCAATAAAATTTGTGATCATGCGCACACATAACCGACGGTATGAGTTCAGCACTTCACGCACACGTCAGGAAAAAATTGTTACCGATACATATTATACATACCTTGTATCATTTCTGTACCTAATATCGCATAAGAATAGTTCCGAGTTTTCCATATTTTTATTGTTTTCATACGCAGAATTTCCTTCTTGCAATCCCCTCCAGACATTATTTCAATATTGGTAATGGTAATATTTAGTTTGGAGCCTTAACATTAACTTTAATTATAATCGTAAAATTTGTTTGAGTTTATATACATTATTAATTAATAATCTACTGGTTAAGATAGGTTTTGGATGAACAAAACTACCTGATAAATATTTTGTGAATCCTAACAAAACCCAATTCTGCAAACTACTCTACATCAGGTCCCTCTTTATCTCTTTGTACTTCCTCCCTTCATCCCGCCCGGCATCCCTAACCTGTTCCTGCTCTTTCCTCGTCAGCATAACATTCTCCCCTCTATTACAGTCTTCAATAACCCATTGCCAATCATTACGCCCTTTATCCATTTTTCCTGTCTCCCTACGATTTCCCCCAAAAACCCCTTTCCTCGCACACCAGTACTAGTACTTCCTCATTTGTTTTCCTTTCGGTCCATCTCACCTTCTTCATTCATCTCACCACGTTAAACAAAGCCTCCAATCTACGTCAACCCTCCTACTTCAGTGAACACGCCCCAAATCAAAGTTTTAACGACCATTTACTAACATTCGTACTAAAACTGCCTCCCATTTATTCTCTCCTCCTAGTGAAAACTTCATTACCTAATGCAAAAATTCTTCGGACGTTGAAACTACTTTATTTTAGTCCAAGACACCTCCAAGATATGTATATTGCTCCACCTACTATGGTTTTAGCCTTCCTATTTTGGTTCTTAGCTGAGTAACCCCTGAGCTGACTGACAAACTATAGCTGGGTCATAAGCAAACCTAACTAGGCATACTACCCAACGAGAGATAGGCAAATACGTCCTGATTGTATTCTATATTGCACTTGATTATTTCTCTCAGTACTGCAATGGCATCACTCATACCTCTTCCCTTCCTAAACCCAAACTGATCATCCCCTATGTAATCATTTGCCTTACTCTCTATCCTTTTGTTGATACTCCTGAGAATAACTTTAGCTGTGTGGGATATCAAACTTATTGTTCTCTAGTCCTCACGTGATGTAGCCTTTACCTTTTTCTGAATAAGATCTAACATTGATCTCATAAAATCTTCCAGGCAGATTCGTTTCACATAGATGCTACGAATCAGTCCATATAGTCTCTTTCTGTCATATTTTCCGAAACCTTTTTTTAGTTCCACAGGAATGTTGTCTACCCCCATTTGAATTCATTTTGTCATTAATGCCCTTTCTATCTCATTTTCGAGTATGCCTGGACCTAAGTCATCTTTCTTTACGTCATTTTGTCTTTCTATGTCTAACCTCGTTGGCCTAAGTTTTTCACCATAGAGTTCTTTTATATGTTTCTTCTATCTCTCTTGGATCGTTTCTGTTTCAACTATTATCTCACCCGACATATCTCTAACTTTTAGCACAGATCTTACTTTCTTCCTTGCCAAAAGTGATTTGACCTAACTATATAGTTCACCAATTTCACGCTTCCTCAATTCATTTTTTACCTCTTTGTACTTCCTTACGGCTAGGTCTATGTTTACATTCATTAATTTTCTTCTCTCAACTATCTTTGTAATCATCTCATCCGTGATCTATAGTTTTCTCGTTCCTTTCCCATCATTAGTTCCTATTGTTTCTTTTGCAGCTTTCAATATCCCTTTTTTTATGTATTCCCATTTTAATTTGATAGTACTCAGCTCTTTGCCGCCTTCCATGATTTTCTCTTCAACCTGCTGATGCTCTTTCCTTGTAAATCCAGTTAATGTTTCTATACTTCATATCCTAATCCGCCGCCCCTGATTTATCATTTTGTAACGGGCGCTGCTTTTCTCAACAACTAAAGTGTAGTCGAAGTGACATCCGCTACCTAGAAGCTGTGAGAATTTATCACACTATTACTAAACCTGTCACTAACCGGATTGTTATCTAACTGATACCTTTTTGAGTCATCTTACATTTTCCATGCATACCTACGCCTTTTGTGGTGTCTAAACCAAGTGTTGGGGATGACTAACCCCTGTCTTCTGCAGAGCTCAATTACATTCTCCCCGCGGTCATTCCTCGTACCTAAACAGTAATCCCTTACCATTTTACGATCTCTTCCTTCGCCTATCGTCGCATTCCAATCCCTCATCACAATCAAATATTTTTCTGCAGGAACTCGCACGATTTTATCCTCTATTTGATTGTTTATGGTTATATATGTATGTATATATATATATATATATATATATATATATATATATATATATATATATATATATATATATCCCTCCCATGGACGACAACCTTGACGTGATGGAAGGGTTTGTACGTTCCAATGACCCCAGAGCTGTGCTGGCGGGAGTAATTATAATTGCTTCTGGTAGGGTCATCCATAGGTCGAAGATTATGAGTCAGACGAATGGTAGTCCACGCAGCGTCTGTTCCTCAGTGTGCCGGCTGCAAAGGCGTCTGACCCCAGTGGGGGGGGCATTAAGTGATAGTGTGACGTTAAAAACACTATTGAGGTAGGGAATGGGAAATCACCTCAATTTATAACCCCAAGCACAATGATGGACACAAAAGTGTTCTGTTTGGAGTCACAAAATATTTATTTGATAGTTATATCCATTCAGGAACCTATTTTAAGCGGCAGATTACCTAAAAATACATATGTATATATATATATATATACATATATATATATATATATATATATATATATATATATATATATATATGTACATGGACGTTACATGTACAGGTATAACCCTAAACACAGTATTCAACCTGAAGGTCGGTTTGGTAGGTGATGGTAGAGTTCACCCAGTACTAAGCCCGACGTTTGAATTTCACACATCAGGGTAGGGCGGCCAGTTCCTTTCCCTGTGCCGGTTATGGTTTTCCAGGAAGATGTGGTACCCGAAAAATTATATAGCTTGGTAATTATTCGGGTACCATAACCGGCACAGGGAAAGCAACTGGCCCCCCTACCCTGATGTGTGAATTATACCCCTGCCCTGATGTAGGATATATATATTCATACATGCATGTATATATAGTACATATATGATGGGCATAGACGTTTATGGTGTATCAACGATAAAAATATGCATCCTGAACAAATAACATTAAAACTTGCGTCATGAATTTTAAACAATAACTATATTTTTACCACTTTGGTAGCCTCAATATTTTGGGAATAGCCTTTGCAATTTTCATTCTGATCGTTGACAACCACAGTCACTTTTTTACTCATTCAATTTCATTCCTTGACATCCTTACTGAAGAATTTCATTCCACCGGTCCAGATTGCCGCCGCGCTATTTTTTCAAAGCGTGTTCTTCGTATTTTTATTTTCCCTTCATACGTTCTGCAAGGGCTATTTTTATGCGGTTCTTCCAAGTTCATTAGTAGTAGTAGTAAAAGAGGTACTCGACTAGTGAGATAATTAGTGTCATATGTTGATATTTGCGTGGGGGTAGATTTCTGGGAATTGTAGATGGGAACGAAGAGGAACCCAGCGTCTGGATCATCTCACTATGAACGAAGGAGACTAAGCGGTGACCCATATCAAGGTCCCATACGAAGGATTCCCATCAACAACTGGAAGTGGTGCTTACAAGAGCCCCAAGTAAGTAGCCACTGATTCGAAGAAATTACACCACCACGAGAGTCGGGATTCGGACCTGAGGCATAGTGTTGAGATGACAATACACGAACCCGTTCCACGCTTTCTCAGTTCCCCAAAATCTTTTGTTCCATGAACATAATATTCTCCACGGATATCATCGCCTTAGCTACCAAACGGCTAATCTGGGTTGAAACTCTTCCATTCTACGTCCAACATCCATCCTCACCTTGTTTTAATAAGTGCAATGAATGAACTTTTTTTTTACTTTCTTCAGACTTGCCCTTACCTTAACCTCCAAATTTTATCCATTGTTTCTTAGCTTTATCTCCTTCTAAGATTTGATTTTTAGATAAGATATATTTTTGACACACTCGATCAAATGCGTGCAAAGATTTATAGTATTCTGCATTGTTTTCAGTGATATAAGAAATGCGATTTACGCCAAGGTTGTTTGATTCTTGATTTACTGCGCTCCACTCGATCAAAATTCATTAGTACGACTACGAGTACATTTTTTATTTAATTATTATGCTACCACTAACCGTGAATTATCTCTTTGCTTTAATAAAATATTTCAAATTTCAGTATAAAAACTGGAATCTACTACCGCAGAGTTTATTGTGAACCATGTACACTAAAATGGCTTCCCAATCAATAAATGCAGAACACATAATTTCCAGAAACGAATGACTCCCATTAAAAATCGAAATTAATACAATAAATTCTTTTGCTAAACATATCGATGCTCGAAAAATACTTAAGATCCGTTGGATAATGGGACTCCTGAGAGACTCCAAGGCATGAACCGTGAAAAATACTTCTAGGGAGAGTGCGTCAATGCAGTGCGAATGGTTAATTTGCTATTCTGAGCATAGTCACATTCTTCTGATAACTGATCCCTCTCCCTTCTGTGTGATCTTAGAAAATACGATCATATCTCCGACTCATTTTCAAGAATATCCTGGTTAAAGCTAGAAGGCTGCAAGCATTTACATATTCTTTCAATTTTCTACAGGATATTCTCTAAGCGCACACCTTAATATTTATACAAAAATTTCCTCCCCATCAGCTCAATCCACAACAGGAATAATAGGGGTAACAATAAACTTCTTGTCCCACACCATCGCAAGGAAATCTATCACAAATCTTTTCATGTTACAGCATGTGATCTGTGGAACTCTCTCCCAGATGACATAAAAAAATCTCCATCCACAATAACTTTTAAGAGAGTACTTCACAAGTTCATTCTCCTCAGGTACAAAACTTAACCAGTATACCCTCCCTCATTTCACTCAGCCTCTACACAGATCAATGTTTCTACTCTTTCTTTTGTCATCTCAAGCAGTAGAATTTTCATCATCATTTTTAGTTAATACATTATTTCTTATTGCTCATAACTTTTGTCAATGTATTTAATGTCGTCATGTCTTTCAACTTCAGTAATTGAATAACATGTATACTATATAAGTATACATGTTACAATTTATATGTATCTTTCCTAATAATAGGGTTTTCGCGGGTTTTTCACACCCCCCTTCTCTACGTGGGTGTTTTCCCGCGTGGGTTTTTACTAGGTGAACAATGCCACGTTCTCCCTAGCTTTTCTCACAAACCTCATTCTTTGCTTGCACTTTTCTTATCCTAGAGTTTCTCTCTAATCACTGTCTTTTACTTTGTGTTTATGTAGGTGTATCCTAAATCTATATATGTACATGCATGTATATATGTATGTATAAAATATATATTTTTCTTTTCTTTTCCTTTACAATGAAAATTTGCACAAAATGAATTTGTGTCTGTCTATATGTATTTATACGCATACATGCATGCATTTTATAAATTTATGCCTAATATAATATGTATACGACAATGGGTTAAATGGAAGAAGGGACCATTAGGTCTCAATTGCGCCCAAATAAAGTCCTCTATCGATTTATCTATCCCTACTGGTTGCGTGTTCAGCCTCACATCTTGCCTCCGAGCGCTGAGTTAGCTCTGATTTTCCGGATCTGAGGAGGCCAGTACGTCTTCTGCGGTATCCCTTTGGTTAAAAAGAGGCGACCATTGCCATCAAATGTCACACTTCATGATTTGTCTCTGGCCCCAGAAACTCCTAAACTCTGATTTCACAGTCACAAATCTTTCCCTGGCCCCAGAGACGGATTTGTGTTTATCAAATCAGATTTCATTAACTGTTTTTTTGAGAAACATGAACAAGAATGAACAAACTTTATTCTATCGTAATAGAATCCAATTCAACGTTAATAAAGGCACCCCGATTACAAATGTAGAACGCTTCTTTGAAATTCCAGAGTCATACCCCCGCAATAGTGCCATCAGAGATAGAAAAATATTTATTCAACCGGGACAAATGATGTTGTATTTCAGTGGGTAGAGCGCTGGGTCAGTAACAGTAGGTTCTGAATTCTTTTCCTGGGGACTCCTCTGTGCCCCGTTCGATTCACACAAGCGACGTGACTATTTGGGTACCAAATCTTTCTGGGAAAACATAGGTGGCACAGGAAAAGAAGCTGGCCCCTATACCCTGACATGTGAATTTCGTGCACCGTTGGGAATTACTAGGTGATCCTCACCTAATAATCGAAACTTCGTGTTTGTGTCCAATTTTTTATAAATTTTGCATACCATTTAAAGATTTAGCTGAGTACAGCTTGCTCTCGGATTCGAAGTTTCGTGGAGCACGATCCTCGACAGTCCCGTATTTGTATTTGAAGCCGTCCCAAAGGATAGCGAAAAAATATCGACGTCGCGTTTATGAAAGCCAGACCAATGCGAGAAAGGAAACCAGTGCAAGAGAGGTAAGTTTGATTTGCAAGTTTGACGCGTAAGATAGCCTACATGCGCAGCTACTGATTTCGATTTTGACCAGGCCAATTTCAGAATGCTGCCCATCCAGGGGAATGAATTTGGTGAGCAAATAAACAAAGGTAAATAATCTCGCCTAATGAAATGAAAGAGGGGGATCCAGTCTCCTTCCACCATTTTACTCCTCCTCTTATACTCCACATCTTCCAGGTTAATATTCGTGCGTGCTTCATTTGCGAGTAAGTGTCACCTTCCGTATTACCAGAGACAGACTAGGTTCACCTGGTCTGCAGGCTACTTGGAGAAGACCAGGTTATCGCGAGGAATGTACCATGCTTTTCCCCAGGCGACGCTCCGGCGTCGAATGGGGAAGACACTGAAATAAAAAAAGAAACTGTTAGGGACCTTGAAAGTGGGAGGGAAAAATTCTCAAAGGAAGGGTCAATAAATTTGCCACGGCCTACGCCTCCTTAAGGAGCTTCGTCTTCGGTGCTGGCGGGCAGCGTCTCATGGGGGGGAGCGTCCAAGTTGGGCGGCGACGATGCGGAGGAGTCGTCGTCGGCAACGGAAGCGGAGGACAGAGGCAGAGAAAGGAGATGGGGTGCGAAGGGCAGCTGAAGGGCAGGTGGAGGGGATCAACGCACGTCGCCCCGCCCTAGGAGGAACGGAGACCCAGGCGGGTACTCCAGTTTCCCCGCAAGGTGACTCTCGTTTGTAGCGCGGCGCAATTTTGTCAAATGCTTTCCCATTTACTAACAAATTTTTAGCCAAGGCATAGTAAAAATAGCCATAATTGACGGTCATTATCGTGATTAAGCAATTCCCGGTGATTCGGTTCACCTTCACCCGGTTGGAATAATGATGAGTCAAAATGGCTGCACACGCAATCCAATAGGCTGTATTTTGTATTTTTTGCAAATTTTACTTTGTGTCTCAACCAAATACTATGTTTTATTTTGCTTAGAATTTAACACACGAAAAATTACTTATCATACTAATAAGGTTTATATCTTTTATTTGTTGACAGAAAAAATATTCAATACAAATTATCACCATTTTCATTTTCAGTCATTTTGTACTAATTTGATGTTTGAAGCTGTTTGGCGTGTTAGTATAGATTCAATCACCAAAAGTGCTAATTGACTCGCACTTCTCACGGTAACCACTATGCTGCACGTTCCGGATATCAATGCGAACGCAGGTATTTTTATTATAGATAGTTTACCGATGAAGGTGGATGGCACAAGCGATGGACACAACCTTCCAGCAATTCTCTTGTCTCTCCCAAAAACACAACCCAACATAATGCTCTACTACAAGCTCCGCTTTATCTCCGTATGATTTCTTCTTCCCTTCATTCCGTCCAAAATCCCTATTCTATTCTGGCCCCTTCCTCGTTTACCTATCTTTCTCCCTTCTATCACAGCCTTCAGCTTTCTATCGTAGATAGTAGTCTATCTATTAAAGATATTAATAAGGGAATCGGTCGGTATAATGTAAATAACGATATGATAACGGTAGTCTACCTACTACTACTATTACTACTACTATTACCTACTATTACTATTCTTGCGTTCAATTTGTTACGTGAAATTCCCCTCGTTCGATTAATGTTATTTACAGGTATTCTTCAGTACTTCTATCATGTTAACAGCTCTCATGCAACACAATATACCGATTCTCTCTCATATATGTCATAACAGGCTCTGGATGATGAAATACTATCAACCAATTGCAGGGTTATGATGGTTGCATGTAATATTTTTTACGGTGTAGGTTATTTTGGGTTTACAGTAGTTTTACCGACGTTCGACCAGGGGTTTGACCAGAAACGAATTTAAGAGCTGTAGACTCCGGACCAAAAAAGCAGGCGAAACTGTTATCAACTATATGCAACTCACTCGTTGAAATCTGGCATCAAACAATCTTCAAAAGACCCTTCACATCTATTACAAAGTTCAAACAGCCGTGTTGTTTAACTCGCGAAATCGAGTAAGTGAGTCCCTCTCACAATTGGTTTGCTTGCTTGGTTCTTCAACATCATTTTTATATAATACTCTCTTTTCTCATTACTGGTAATTTTTGTCAATATAATTAGTGTCATCATTTAATCTTCAGTAATTTAAAACATGTATATTGTACAAATGAATGTTACCATTTTTATGTATCTTTTCTCTAATAATAGCGTTTTCGCGGGTTTTTCACACCCCCCTTCTCTTCGTGGGTGTTTTCCCGCGTGGGTTTTTACTAGGTGAGCAATGCCACCTACACCCTAGCTTTTCCCACAAACCTCATTCTTTGCTTACACTTTTCTTATCCTAATGTTTCTCTCTGATCACTGTCTTTTACTCTGCGTATGTTTGTATGTGTTGGTGTATTCCTAATCTTTTAATGTACATTTATGTATATATGTATGTGTGTGTATATTATTATTAGGTAATCTACCGGTTTAGGTAGGTTTTTGGATGGACACAACTATCAAATAAATATTTTGTAACTCCAAACAAAACCCAATCGAGCAACCTAAACTACATCAGGTCCCTCTCCATCTCTGTGTACTTCTTTCCTCCCTTCATCCCATCCAACATCCCTATCCTGTTCCTACCCTTTCCTCGCTTGCCCAACATTCTCCCCTCTATTACCTTTTTCAACATTCCACTACCGCTCAATACACCTTTCATCCATTTTTCCTGCCTCCATAGGATTTCTCTCAACAAACCCCTCTCCTCACCCACCATCCCCAGTACTTCCTCATTTGTTTTCCTTTCGGTCCATTTCACCTTCTCCATTCTTCTCCACACCCGCATTTCAAAAGCCTCCAATCTACGTTTATCCTTCTGCTTCAGTGACCACGTTTCCGCACCGTACATATAGTAGCTACGCTCCACATCAGAGTTTTTACGAGTCTTGTCTTAACATCTCTACTCAACGTCCCCGTCATCAACTCCCTCCTCCTTGAGAAAGCCTCCTTGCCTAGCGCAATTCTTCTCCTTACGTCCCTACCACTTTGACCGTATTGGTCCAAAACACTTCCGAATGACTTCCGCATGACGAAAAGAATGACTCTATATTTTCCTTTTCTTTTGATGTTAAAATTTGTGTCTGTCTATATGTATTTATGTGTATAAATGCATGGATTTTATACCTTGTATTTTAGGTACATGACAATGAGTTAAATGGGAGAAGGGAGTTAATTGGGAGAAAATTAAGACCATTAGGTCTTAATTTCGCCCAAATAAAGTCATTTATTTATCTATCTATCTATCTCACAATCGGTATGTCGTACGGTACGGACAAAAGCATTGAAAGACCCCATCAAGAAGATGGATTCTACAATTCGTTTTTCCTTCAAATAATTCGCTATCACAGCGCAAATGGAGGGAAGAGATAACAAATTGATATTTATCTTTTGTTTACGAAATTCTTTCCTCTTCATTTGAGTACCCTGTTTTCAAACACCTTGGCGGCGCGGCGATCTGTGTGTCATATATCAGAAAAAGGAATGTGCCGTGAAATTTCCCTTCTCATCCAGGAGAAGTTTCCCTTTTCTAATGCCAGGCTGTGACCGTACTTGTTAGATATTCTTCCTCCCACTGTCCGGAAATTTATATTGTACCGCCGTGACTGCGTGCTAAATTTGATTTCGGAAATTTGTGTGCGCGCCGTTATGACCTTCCTTTCGCTCGATATTTTTTTGAAGGTAGGAACGGGTGTGGTGATCACATTGCAGCCCGTGATTTCAATTCGTTCGCTTTCCCTTGGTCACCATTTGATGACGTTACTCAATATAAACTACGAAATTGAGCGGTGAGTGATTCACACTCTTTTTCAGCGTATTCGTCTTCCACAAAGCTCTAGCATATCATTCTACATTTTTTTAGCGGTTGAAACAGAGTTTGGATTGTGTCCAATCATCTCTCCGCAGCCATGCCCACATTTATTCGTAAATCACCTTCAAATAGAGGATCTGCCTTGAACAATTTTCGGTTTGGTAGGATCTCGGTACCTGAAATGTCCATTACCCTCATTTCCAGGCGGATATCAATGGTGAACGAATTTAAGGAATGGACATATTTTTCTCTATATATATTGTTAAACTTAAACATTACTGGGCCCCACGGCATATGCTCCGTTTAATTCTAGTTTATAAATTGAGAAATAAATTTGTAAAGTATTAAAAGATATCCGAATTTTTAGAGGTAATCCGTACCTCGGTTTATGCTCATTAGTTCTGTCGCAGTAGGCTCTAGCATGTTCTTAATTATCCCCTTCTTATGTGGTTGTTTTTCTGAAGTGGATTTTATTTTATGAAGTGTTCATAATCCTTCGAATTTTTATTATAATGACTAATAGAATTTCTGGTCGATTTATTGTAATGATTGTTCATATATTAATGATTGTAAATGATGACGGGTCAGGTGGAAGAATGGACTATTAAGTCTCAATCTCGCCTCAATAAAGACTTTTATTATTGTTATTTCCGGTCGCATCTGATTAGCCGAATCACAAGCGGGGAGGATAGCCTTCTTTTCGCTTACCGGTTCCAGCAATCAGAGAGATCAAAGCGTTAAAGTCACTTGAGAGAAGCTAGTTTTGCTTGGAATGTGTTATATATTCAATGTCTTTAATTGCTTCAACGATATTTACGCTAAATTATCCCATCGATAGTATTTAGTCGCTGCTAAGAAAAAAATAATGTAATATAAAAAATAATTACATATTTTTTAAATTTTTTGATGAGCGTCGAGAGTGATTAGATATTACAACTATCTTCGGTAGTTTGCCTTTATCCATGCATGTACTTGAATACCTATATGATTAATGTGCTATTACCTTCGAAGGATTAGCGGGTTTCTGCCAGTTTTTTAGATTTTTTCGAATGATTTTGCTGTCTTTTGATGGGAAGTAGAACAAAAACAGGCGTAAGCTGTGATTGGTTAGTTATATGACTTAAGAGTCATGACTACAATTCAGGATTTGTTAAACTACTTTCTCATGTCAAAATTATGCACAAAATTTATTAGCGTTTTCTTGGACCCCGTATACATATTTTTCATCAAGGAAGGAACTGGAATATAGCGTCACGTCTTTTCTTTGCTATCTCACTCAACAAAACTCATTATGAATTGGCCATTAAAACCGATTAATTTGTCAAGAAATTGAAGAATTTGTTAAGAAATATTTCTCCCAGGTAACAAAAGATTTTCTCCTATATTACCGAAATTGTGGTAGTATAAATATTATAATTATTAGTTTTCGCAAGAAAATTAGTCTGTTCAACCACATTTATTGTTGAGCAATCGGTGGATTAAATACGCCTGAACCAATAGTGCTTGAAATGAATGTTTCAAGCAATCTTGACTCATTGAGCGAGTATATGCAATTACGATTTTTAGAGTACTATCTACTTTCATTGGCCTCCTTCCAAGAAGTTCAAGAAAATATTCTTAGAGGCAAGTTTCAGAGTACTAGCCTAGGAATAGGTCTCCACTTCTCAAGACTACCGGGAACGATAGCCAACTATTTGACTCTTTCACCTCGAGATTAAAATTCAGCCTTTATAATGATAGACTATTGCCAGAAGAAGGATTTAAATACTTAATGGATAAATTAACTTACTTGACTAATATTTTCCGACACGGTGTCTAATAAAATCGTGATCGTGAAGTTATTGAATTTATATATGCAGTGGATTGCAAGCGATTTTTATAGTGAATGAAAATATAGTCACTTGATTCCACCGCCTTGGTTGCGGGGGGTAGTGCCCTCGCCTGTTAGCTAACCCAGAGGTCACAGGTTCGATACTCTCCTTGATGGGTCTTCTTCCACCTAGAGCCAAAGTGATTGTAATTATTTGTTGCTATTTCATGTTTTTGAAATTATGTAGGGACTTAATCCAATTTTTTCCAGTTAGTACTACGAGGCATATTCTAAAAGTAAGTCCCGTTTACTTATATTTAAATATTGGCGCTTCAGAACACAGTTTTGCTCCTGCAGCGCCATCTGCTGATTCATTGAGAAGCTATAGCAGCATTTATTTTGTTTCAGAAGACGTTTGCTTGTCCGTGCATGCAAACAACAATGTCCGCGACAATCGTTGATCCCGCCAGCTGTGAAGTGCGTTCTGTCATACGATTCTTGTATGCAAAAGGATTGTCGGCTGCTGAAATTCATCGGGAATTATGCCTAGTTTATAAACCTACAGTTATGAGTGAAGGAAAGGTTAGACAATGGTGCTGTGATTTTAAAAATGGACGAACAATTGTCCATGACGAAGAGCGAAGTGGTAGGCCCAGTATTCTGACCGATGAAATTGTTTCGCAAGTGGAACAAAAACTGCGATGTGATCATCGATTGACAATTAATGGCCTGGCTGAACAATTTCCTCAACTTGGACGCACTACTGTCTACAATATTGTTACGGAAAACCTCGGATACCACACATTGCGTGCAAGGTTGGTACCGAAAATGCTTACCGACCACCACAAAGAGCAAAGAATGTCCAGTGGACGAGAGTTTTTGGGTCGTTGGGAACTCTTTAAACCACCCACCGTACAGTCCTGACCTTACACCCAGCGACTACTTCCTCTTCTTGCACTTGAAACATTGGTTCGAAGGCGAAACCGAAACCGAAGAGGAACTCAAGAATGGCGCTCTCGATTGGTTCAACCCTCAGGCGGCGAGTTTCTATGCAGAGGGATTTAAGAAGCTGGTGCAGCGGTACAAAAAATGCTTAGAAGTGAACGGCGATTATGTAGATAAGTAAAGTAGGTTTGTAGCTAACTAAAAGTGCCAATAAAATTTGTTTCATATGAGTATATTGTTTCCTGTGACCAAACGGGTCTTACTTTATGAACACGCCTCGTATATGAATAAACAAATGAAAAGGTTTGACAATCGTGATCCAGGTTCCAAAGTTACCGTATTATGTAAAACCCGTGTTTATAACAAATTAACTTGTTTAAAATGACCAAATGCTGCCTTTTATACATTTGTAAATTGATTTTGCAAAGTAGTATTTCCTAGTAGTTAATAGGGAAGGTGAGCGACAGCTGTGTTCCCATGCGCCATTAGGGATAGGAGGGTTATCTTTTAGAGATTGGATATAAAAGGATGGTGAAAGAATGCGGAGAGAAATTCAGTATTAGTCTGCTGTTGAACAAATGTGACTAGGAGTCACAACGTTATACTTCCCTTCTGAGGAACAGCGTACTCAAATTGAAGTGCTCTCCACGTGGTCCCCAAGTAGAGATTAGGATGCCACTGAAAAATCCTGAAACGCCGAACTTCGAACTCGGACCCCCGAGACGGGGAGTCGGTAAGTAGTCAATGCACTACACGATCCTCGATTCCACAAAGTGTCGACTGAGGCGACGGACAGAATTATTTTTGCCTGCATAACAGAGAATTTCCACAAGTTTCGCCAAACACGGTGCCTTCTATCCAAAGTTATGGAAGGGGTTTAGCTTTAATCGACATCTCCTGACGGTGAGTGTGGGGAAATAAGGATGAGAGTGTTTTGTAGTCAAGACGGAAGCAGGAAAGGTGCCCCGAAACAGAATATGCCAACTCGTAATGAATTTATGTTAATAATCGTCGTCCAGGATTGAGTGACGAAGGACGTTTCAGTATCTTTACGTATTTGATTGTCTATTTCAACTTAGGATACATGAGTGCTTTATTTTATATACACCATTTTAAATGAAAGAGAATCAATACGACTTAGGAGGTAATTTTTAGGACAAGAATTATTTATTCGACATTTTGATTCACTAAGAGTAGTTTTACGGCACATTATCCTTCACAAAATTTGAAAATACGCAACATTTTACGCGAACTCAAACGATGATTAAGCTCCGAATTTGACGTTTATGTTGAAGGTAGTAAAATATTTCCTATGCACAATATCTCTTTTTGCCTTTTACCAAAGGTATGAACATTAAGAGCGGCGCTGAACCACCATTACCACCATCAGATCCTTCAAAATATATCATATCAAAATATCAAACTAATGATAGTTACTGCTTACCCCTTGCAAAGAAAATTATTTCACGACCAAACCACAATACTCAATCAAAGAAATAATTGTTTACATCATTCTACTGGTCAATGTTAGGGCACTGTAGGTACCAGGAACTATATGGAACCGCTCGACAATGTTCCATTGTATATTTCTAATTATTTGTATTTCCCTACATTTAACCTAATTTAGAAGTCATTTCTACCATGATGACCATTAATTCATTCCCATAAAAATGCCTATAATGTTTATTAAAAAAACTACTTAATACAATTTTTCTCCCATTACCTCGTTCAGCCAACACTCTACACTCTTATCTTAGCCGTCCTCTTAATAAGTTAACTAAAAACCTTAAAAAAAGATGTCATATTCTTCGCAGTTGACATTCAGTCAATTATTTACATGCCAACGTGGTTGCAATGCCGAGATTCGAATCCAATCCATTAGGGTGGAAAGTCAGTACTCCAGGCCTCGGACAAATCCTGTCCTTTAGCTGGAGTAGTAATTTTGGGTAGTCATCATATTGGTAGAACGCTATCGGGTGAGCACGCAAATAAATGGTCCGCGTGGAATGTCGGGGAAAGCTTAAAAGAAAACGAGAAAGCTCATTTAAGAGTAAAAGGAAGTTAAGTAATTTTATTTAGTGTCCTTCTGAGAAGAAGGTGGCATTGTTGGCTACGCCAATCCATTCAAACCTCAAACTACGTAGGCGATGAATTTCGAAGACGTTTCTTCCATGATGACCATTAATTCATTCCCATAAAAATGCCTATAATGTTTATAAAGGTATAGGTGTATTTACAGATCCCTACTCTAAGAGTATATTTAAATTCGGCAAAGTTGCGCGGATGAAACTCACTACGCATGGAAAAGATAATCAGCCATTTGAGAAACAGGTGGCATCAACGATATCACAAGCAGCAATCTTCTCGCCCCCGTTGAAAGCTGAGATCGTCAGTACTTCATTACCTCTCAGACCTACTCTGATGCAAAAAACACCTCTTTATCGAACAGGCCACTTTCAAGGGTGCCAGGGTATATATATATATATATATATATATATATATATATATTATTATTATTATTATTATTATTAGGTAATCTACCGGTTAAGGTAGGTTTTTGGATGGACACAACTATCAAATAAACATTTTGTGACTCCCCACCTAGCAAACTAATCTATATCAGGTCCCTCTTCATCTCGGTGTACTTCTTTCCTCCCTTCATCCCGTCCAACATCCCTATCCTGTTCCTACCCTTACCTCGCTTGCCCAACATTCTCCCCTCGATTACCCTCTTCAACATTCCACTACCGCTCAATACGCCTTTCATCCATTTTTCCTGCCTCCATAGGATTTCTCTCAACAAACCCCTCTCCTCCCCCACCATTTCTAGTACTTCCTCATTTGTTTTCCTTTCGGTCCATTTCACCTTCTCCATTCTTCTCCACACCCACATTTCAAAAGCCTCCAATCTACGTCTATCCTCCTGCTTCAGCGACCACGTTTCCGCGCCGTACATAGCTACGCTCCATATCAGAGTTTTTACGAGTCTTGTATTAACATCCCTACTCAACGTCCCCGTAATCAACTCCCTCCTCCTTGAGAAAGCCTCCTTGCCTAGCGCAATTATTCTCTTTACGTCCCTACCACTTTGACCGTATTGGTCCAAAACACTTCCGAGATATGCAAACTGTTCTACCTGCTCTATTTTTTCCCCGCCTATTTTAATATTTAGCTTAGCCTTTTTCTTTCTGGAAAATCGCATAACCTTTGTTTTACTAATATTGATTCTCATCCAATATTTATCGCACTGAACCTCCAATTCACTCAACAATGCTTGCAACCCCTTGGCTGACTGAGCAACTAATGCTTGGTCATCAGCAAACCTAACCGATTTTACGAATTCCCCTCCGACTTTCATTCCTACCTCCAGTTCTTCCCATGCCTCTTTAATCATTTCCTCTACATATACGTTGAACAGTACCGGTGACAATGGGCAACCCTGCCTTACACCTCTTCCTAACACTGCCCATCCGGACTCTCCGTTCCCCACTCGCACTTGAGCAGTCTGAGACATGTATAGGTTGCGGATCAGTCTCCTGTCCCCCCAATCCATTCCTATTTTCTGCAATACACGCATTAATTTTTCCCAATTCACTCTATCAAACGCTTTTTCGAAATCTACAAAACAGGCAAAAACGTCCTGATTGTATTCTATATTCCTCTCGACTAGTGATCTCATTACTGCAATGGCATCACGCGTACCTCTTCCTTTCCTGAACCCAAACTGATCATCCCCTAAGTAATCATTTGCCTTACTCTCTATTCTTTTGTTGATGATCCTGAGAATAACTTTAGCTGCGTGGGATATCAAACTTATTGTTCTGTAGTCCTCACATGACGAAGCCTTTGCCTTTTTTGGAATAGGAACTAACACCGTCTCACAAAATCTTCCGGCCAGATTCCTTCCTCATAGATACTACGAATCAGTCCATATATGGCCTTATTCCCACCTTTCCCTAACCATTTCAACATTTCTACAGGAATATTGTCCACCCCCACAGCCTTATTAGCTTTTATCTCCTTTAATGCCCTTTCTATTTCATCGTCGAGTATGCCTGGACCTAAGCTATCTTCTTCTACCTCATGTTCCTTTTCTATGTCTAACCTTGTCGGCCTAAGTTCTTTACCATACAGTGTTTCTATATATTCCTTCAATCTCTCTTGGATTTTTCCTGGTTCAACTATTATCTTACCCCATTTATCTTTAACTGTTAGCACAGATCTTGCCTTCTTACTTCCCGATAATAACTTAACCTTGCTGTATAGAGCACCAATTTCACCCTTCTTCTGTAAACTTTCCATATCCTCGCATTGCGTTTTCCACCATTCTTCTTTTGCTTTATTTGTGGCCCTTCTCAATTTATTGTTTAACTCTTTGTACTTCATTTTGCCTAACTCTGTGTTTACATTTTTCCATCTTCTTCTCTCATCCATCTTTGCAATCATCTCATCCGTGACCCATGGTTTCCTTATCCTGTTCCCGTTAACGGTTCCAATAGTGTCTTTAGCGGCTACCAATATTCCTTTCTTGATACATTCCCATTTTTCTTCGATAGTACTCAGTTCTTTACCGTCATCCATCATTTTCTCTACAGCCTCCTGATACTCCTTCCTCGTTAATTCATTTACTGCTTCTAAATTCCATTTTTTAACCCGCCGCCCTTGCCTTATCTTCTTGAAACGAACATTACATTTCATAACAACTAAATTGTGGTCAGAGTCCGCATCCGCTCCTGGGAAACTGTGCGAATTTATCACACTGTTCCTAAACCTGTGCCTAACCATAATATAATCTAACTGATACCTTTCTGAGTCACCTGGCATTTTCCATGTATACCTACGCCTTTTGTGGTGTCTAAACCATGTGTTAGTGATAACTAACCCTTGTCTCCTGCAGAATTCAATTGCTTTCTCCCCGCGTTCATTCCTCGTGCCTAACCCATAGTCCCCCACCTCACCACCATCTCTTCCTTCGCCTACCGTCGCATTCCAATCCCCCATCACTATCAAATGTTTCCCTGCAGGAACACTCGCAATGATAACCTCTAACTCATCATACATCCTATCGACTTCTTCCTCCTCGTGGTTGCTCGGTGGCATGTATACCTGAATAATGACCAAGTTCGTCGGCTCTGCTTTAATCTCCACGAGTAAAATTCTATCTGTCGCTTGCTCTATGTTGACTACGCTTCTTCCTACCCCTTTATTTAAAATTACGGCAACCCCTCGTTGGCTCTCGTCCCCGCCGCTGTATATTACTCTATAATTGTCACTCCAGTAATCCCCGCTATCCTTCCATCTCACCTCGCAGAGGCCTAAAACATCTATGTTACCTCTTTCCATCTCTCGTTTAATATTTTCTAATTTGCCTCTCCTTAACATTGTCCTGACGTTCCAGGTTCCTATTCTAACTGCTTTCGCCTTCTTCTGAGTCTTCTGTCCTGCTGAAGTTATTTCTTCCCTGCAAGGGTTTCGTGGGGTTACGACCGCGGAAGCCTTGCCTCTCCCGCTGCCAGGCACGACACACGGCCTCTTGGGCCGAGTCCCGTAGTTGCCAGGACTCATATTATCTATAGTGCCATCATTATATTCTTGGGAATCATAATTGAGGTGGTTTCCCGTTGCCTTCCTCAATAGTGTTTTTAACGTGACACCATCACTTAATGGCCGCCCCACTGGGGTCAGACGCCATTGCAGCCGCCTCACTGAGGAACAGACGCTGCGTGGACTACCTTTCGTCTGGCTCCTAACCTTCGACCTATCTGGCATGGGTGACCCTTCCAGGAGTAATTATTATTACTCCCGCCAGCACAGCTCTAGGGGTCATCGGAACACACAAGCCCTTCCACCACGACAAGGTTGTAGTCCATGGGAGGGATATATATATATATATATATATTTATATATATATATATATATATATATATATATATATATATATATATATATATATATATATATATATATATATATATATATATATATATATCGATGATGCGGAAGTACTCACGAGAGCAATATAACTTTTGGACGGCAAAATAGAACACAGAATAAAACAGATAATACGTAAAAGAACACTCATATATATATATATATATATATAACGGGAATTTTTTCATTTCGCAGGCTCGGAGAGTCCGATTGTCAAACTTTTTTTTATTATGTTGGTATACATGCCCCTAAAGTATGATAAAACTTTCAGCTGTTTTCATTGTGGACTTTGTCTGTGGCAGCCACTAAGGTTAAACGTGTTTTATGAGATCGGCGATTTTCGTTTGTTAAAAGAACTGGATCAAAGAATTTGTATCAAATTTTGCGGTAAAAATGAAATTAAGTGTAACAAAGTGTGTGAAACGTTAAAAAAGGCCTATAGTGAGTCTGCTATGAGTAAATCAAGAGTTTACGAGTGGTATAAGCGTTTCCCAGAAGGTCGTGAAGACCTTGAAGTTGACGAACGCCCTGGATGCCCCAGCACATCAACAATCGATGAAAACGTGGAAAAATTGAAAGAAATGGCAATGAAAGATCGCCGAATCACAATTAGAGAGGTCGCTGATGATGTTGGCATATCGATTGGATCATGTCATGACATTTTTTCCAATTTTTTTGCTATGAAACGCGTGGCGGCAAAATTCGTTCCAAAATTGTTGAATTTTGAACAAAAACCTCGGCGAATGGAAGTTGGTCAGGAGTCACTAAATGAAGTAAACGACGATGCAGAATTACTGAAACATATTATAACAGGTTGTGAAACATGGGTTTATGGATATGACGTTGAAACTAAGACTCAATCATCCCAGTGGAGGCATTCTAGCTCGCCAAGACCGAAAATGCTATTATGTGTTCTTTTACGTGTTATCTGTTTTATCCTGTGTTCTATTGTGCCGATTATGCTCACTGTGTTCTTCGATGCAGCATGTTTCAAAGGCTTCTACTCTTTGCTGGTCCACTTTTCCAATGTTTCAAATCTCGGAGCCACTGAGCGCCATGCTCTACATAAATTACTTGAATGATTGACGAATTTTTACCTTGTTTCCAGCCTTATGTTTTTTAAGCATAATAATTCCCTCTTCTTCATGAATGCGTTCTTAGGTTGGGCTATTCTTCGCTTGATGTCGGTCGAACTTCTTCCATCCTATGTTATGCTGCTGCCCAGGTAGATGAAGGATTTCACTTGCAGTAGTTTCACCCCTCGAATTTTGATATCCACATGCAGCTTCTCTCTTCCACACACAGGAATTTAAGTTTCCTTCTTGCTGATATTCATGTTATATTCCCCTATCACTTGGCTTATAGAACTTGCAGATCCCTTCGCGTTTCCGCTACTACTGCTATGTCATCTGCAAACCGGAGCATATGGATTTCTTTTCCATTGACTTCCACTCTTTTGATAATCTTTGATTCTTGTGTTTCCTTTGTTACCTCTTCCAGTTATTTGTTGAATATTGCTGGCGAGAGGTTGCATCGTTGTTTTTTGCACTGCTCCTTTGTTTATTTCGCTTCTATTTTCTTCCATTTTTCAATTTCATTGTTGTAGCAGGATTCTTGTTGATGCTATGGATAATTCTCCTGTAGTTGTGGTCCAATCCAAGCGCTTCTAGTATCTTGAACATCATGTTCCAGTCGACATTGTCGAAGGTCTTCTCCAAGTCCACGAATGCCACATATAATGGCTTATTTACGTGTCTCATTTTCTCGGCCAGAACTCTTAAGCTGAGAATTGTCTCTCTTGCTCCTCGGTTTATCCAGAATCTGAATTGGTCTTCTGAGAGGTTTCCTTCTATCCTACCATCTATTCTTCTGCTAATTACTCCAGTAAGGATTTTTGATGCTTGAGTCGCCAGGCTCAGTATTCTGTATTCTTTGCATTTATCCGTTTACGGTTTCACCGGTATTGCAATCAGTATACTTTTTTCGAAGGTTAGAACTACCATTGGACTTTGGACTTTGGACTACCGGAGGGCTCGGATTCGATTCCCGGTCAAGCCTCTCTAGGCAATCTCATCTTCATCCAAGGTGAGTGATATGAGGGTACCGGATCTTTCTTGGAAACCATAGCGGGCATAGGAAAAGGCACTAGCCTCCCTTCCCTGACGTGTGAATTTTTCAAGCCGTCGGGCTGTGTACTTGGTACAATCACCTACCAAACCGACCCTCGGGATGATTACTGTTTATGTTTTTTACATATATATACGCAGACATACACACAAAAGCGGATCTTCACCAATGTTCACCTTTCTTTGCCAATTTACCCTTTTTGGCGTTATTCTGGAAAGACATCAGTCGTTTGCACTTTCATTTTTCAAGTGTGTGTTTAACATTGCGTAGGGTAGTGCTTATGCATTGTTTTCGTCCAAATATTGAGCCCACGTAGCATTTATACCAATAAACTTTGGTGAGTGAAACATCATGTGTTTTCATTCGCTTTATCAGCATGATCTTCCACCAAAAAATTTTCGATAACATGAGTACAACTATGTTTGATGAGTTTTCTGCGATCTTCACATTGATAAGGGTGTATCGATAGACACGATGGGTGGGGGGGCTCATACCGTTGAGATTAGAGCTCGAGATTGCGCCAGGGTAGGGGTAATGCTGCCAGAGAGTTCCTATTGGGGGGGGAGAGTTGAGGGAAGGCGCGGTGGGGTGGATGAGGAGTACATGGAGGGGGAGCGATGGGGGTTAGGGGGGCTTTGAAGATGGGTGGTAGTGGAATAGGGCGCGACAGACCGTTACAGACCGCGGCGGCTTCTGGAGGGACCCGTCAAGGTGAACTTGGAGTCAGCCTTGGGAGGACGTTTTGTACCGTCAAAAGAAAACGGTTTGCCACGGATGGAGTTGGCCAAGCCATCCCTCCTTCTTAACTCCCCCTTGCCCCTTCGCACCTCGCCCCGGCGGCAGCTCCACCCTTTGGCGACCTTGAGAGAGTGAGTGAGTGAGAGAGAGAGTGTGTCTCTCTCTCTTTCTCTCATCATCTCTCATTTGGTCCGGGATCGCGGAATCTCTCTCTCTCTCTATCTCATGGCCTCTGTCGCTCAGCACTCCTTTCTTATTGGGCGGACCCAGCTCGGGGACAGCCTGAGCAAGTCCAAGGACTCTGGAGAGCCTCTACAGTTCTCCCCCTGCAGCCATGCCGCCGACGGAGAAAGAAACAAGGGTAGCTGCAGTCTCGTCACCAAACCGTGCGGATTTTTTTTTTAATTTCCCGGGGACCATGCTCGGTTATTGTTTCATTTTGAAACCTCAGGTTGGTCGATCTCGCCGCAAATGACGTTTCGTTGAAGGAAGGAAGGCTCTATAATTTTGATTCATACGACTTTCACTTTCCGCGCGGCCGAAAACGGGATTTAGTCAACTTACTCTCCCAACACTTAAGGCTAGGGCTCATTTAATGATAGTATTCTCCAAATTCATATTCTTTTTCACAAATTGTATTATTTGTCAAAAATCCATACGTTAATGGTAAAATATATTTTAGATGTCAATAGCTACTAGTGTGCGAGTAGTCTTTGAAATTATTGTGGAGGAATATACTACAAGCCTAGTTTTATACAAGGTCAATGTATTTTTTTTACATTTTTTAGAAAGAACAAGATTTATCCAATGAGTTCGCTTGGTAAATACGGAAATTCGCACTTTTAAGTGTCAAACCACAAAAAATAGTGGAATTGTCATTTACATTTTTGACATCAATACATTTCACGTGATTAAATAATTTAGGGTTTTCCTGGTATTGACCATACATTTTTGTTAGCTGACGTTACTTTATTCTTGAAAATGGTATGTAAAGTATTTCTAAATAAAAAATCCGTGATAAACGAGTCTAATACTATAATTACCTTCGCCATTGAGTGTTTCTGCCACTTAAATGCTAATGAAAGGGAATTTGTTCGACAATTTTAATTATATATTATATAAGCACAAGTTTTGTGATTGCTATGCATTGATGATTGTTGCCAGTAGTATTAGCTGTATTTTTAATTACTTTATAAATCAGTTGAGGCTCTGCATCCTCAGCGGTAACATATATTTTCTTTTCCGCGGTTACCCTCCAAATAAAATCTACCACGAAAATTAAAGTTTCGTATTGAAGAATATAAAAAAAACTCTAAAACCCGTATCTTCTATTTTCTAATTACGGAGTACCGAGATCCGATTTTCCAAGTTCAGCTTTTTAAACTCAGTGTTCTGAAAAAAGTTGGAAAACAACAAGAGAAAAACATTCAGGAAGATAAAAGAATATTAATGGTTATCTTTGCAGCAATTGGAAATATCGCTCTTTAGAAGCGATCGAAGTTTGAGAGCTTTTTTATCAGCTTAATACCAGAAAATATAACCTTCAAAATGGAAGATAGGTACGTTGCCTTGTTAAGTAACCTAACTTACATTTAGGCAAATATCAAGGGTAGGAAATATGATCAGCAAATTATGAGGACTTGATTTAAAACCAAAATAAGAAATAGAATTCACAAAGTAACTCAATAACTGATCTCAATTCTTCAAAACTCCACCCCACAGTATTTGTACAGGAGAATAGCTGAAATAGTTACAGTCACTTATTTTATCGCGAAGAAGGTTATCCTTAAATAAGAACCCGTATTTACGTGATGGCTGCTGTAGGTGGACCTCATTTTTTGTTGGGTTAATTCAAATATGTGGATAGAAAATACAAAAAAATTCATTCAACAATTTTTCGTGAAATATACAAAATGCATACCCAGTCTTGTATTTTGCCATTCATGCTTTCGGCAGGATTCTTCAAATAATTTGGGACTTCAAATAATTATGCATCAGCGTCCTTCTGTAAACATAATTTTTCAATTTGGCGCGGATAGAGTGAGTCTTCCTCAGATTACGAATTTGATTTGCGGAGTGTCATTCATCTCACGGCACGATAAACGTTGTTGGATTCAGTGTAGTATGGCAGGCATCCAGTTTACCTGAAAAGACAAGGAAAGCTTTCCGGCATGGTGTAAATGACCTCAGGATTCCATTTTCCTGGGCAACGGACGAGCATTCCTCTTCGTGCTGAATGTTTTGCTAAAAATTTTCTTAGTCACTGCGGTAATCAAAATTCCATTAATTTGTAAGAGTTCTTAACAAAAATGGCCCGCATACCTATTAGCAGTGTGCGTTTTCGTCCATTCCCTTAAATATCTGGGCGGTTGTTGTGC
Organism: Hetaerina titia; assembly: GCA_037158775.1. Classification (NCBI taxonomy): domain Eukaryota; kingdom Metazoa; phylum Arthropoda; class Insecta; order Odonata; family Calopterygidae; genus Hetaerina; species Hetaerina titia. The sequence continues at coordinate 36,550,904 of CM073779.1, forward strand.
GACTGATTACAGTTAATCTTATGTAATCGGTACATGGAATTATAAAAATGATATACAAGTTCGTATCGTACAAATATACCACGAAAATCGAAATAAAAAAATCAAAATCCAAATACTGGACCGAAAACTGGACATAGTTACTTGTAATCTCACCTATGTCTATTTTTACTGACAGTATTTGGTCCATGTGCGTATTGGTTAATTCTAATTGGTGCGTTCTGGTTAAAGATGTCCCAATAGGTGTCTCAAGCGAGATAAATCCGGCTTTTGGGTCTTATTTTCCGTGTGTAAACGGGAAATCAGCTGACTGGCTGTGCCACGGCCAGGTGTCTAGCGAGAGCTAGTTGGTTACATCTGCAATCGGAGGGGAGCGCTGGGAAGGAGAACTAGGTGGGCTGAGCTCTCGACGGGATTGAGTTGCTATGGCGGAGAGAGGAGTGAGGGGGTTGGAGGAGGGAAGAGGGAGGAACGGAGTGGAGGAGGTGGAGGAGGCGATGGGATGGGGGAGGAGGCTTGCCAACATCAAATTCCCGGCCATTTCAAAGTTTTACTTTCCTCTGGTTTCGTAGATCCAAAGGAAAATGCATGCAATGAAAACCCTCTTCTCTCTGAACTTTGATTGTTTTCTCTAATATAGCTAATCATTACTTTTTCATGTTTAAAAAATAATGAGAAAATAATTTTTATGGTTATTTATATGGAGCGCCCTCTAGTTTTCTTTTTTCAACAAATGTTCCAAATTCTTAACTCTATTTTAAAACTATTTCAGTTAGGTATTTGCCTCACAATTTTTATGATTATCAGCTCCCTTACTTTATCATGTGGACCCTTATATTTTCATCGCATGTTCATCATTAGTTAGGGCAAAGATAGTGATCGATTTCATTGGTTAGTAAAAAAAAACGTATGATACAATGAAATGACATTTCCATGCAAACGGATCTTTGTGTCTATAAAATCAAACATATCAAAACTTGTTGGTCAAATAAATGGAATTGAACTTAATGAAAACTCCAATCAGAAAAAAGGTATTGTTACAGTTGCACTGAGACCGTTTCTCCAAGCTTTAAGTAAGTTTTCAAGTCCCTTGAAAATAAATTGAAAATCTAGCATGTTTTAGAGTTTGCGTAAAGTATAGATGAGATGAATTTTCGAAGAGTGAACGGCATTTGAAGACATTACACTGATAAACCAAAAGGAATATTAAAATGAAGCGCAGCTCTAAGTAACAGCCCTGAAGCTATAAATTTAACAAAATGGGTCCTCTAAGCATAGGTCATAATGCCTCATCCACCATATATTATAATGCCTATTGAAATCTAAGAGAATGAAGCTCCTATACATTTTTTAGCGAAAAGAAGCGACGATTTTCATGTTTTTGAAGGCAAAAACCCTACTTCCCACCTTAACCTCTAGATATATAAATTTCGGGGAATATCTGGAAAGAGTGTGGGGTGAGCGTTGCGTGTCGAGGGAAAGGTGGCAGCACTGAAACGAGGGGGAGGGGAGGTCCGGTGGGCATGTAGGTGGTGGGGTGGGTGGGGGGAGGGGGTATCGGAGGTGGGGGTGGGATCGAGCGCCTTTCGCAGGTGTGAGGGAGGGAAAGCGAAGGCAGGGCGGAGACTCAACAGGGTGGGGTTGCTCACGAAAGACTTTTACTTTTCAACTTCCGAGTTTCCATTGGCCGAGATCCGATCTTGGAAATTGCAATAATACTTACGGGCTAACAATTTGAAACGGTTTGTGGAGCGACCTCTCCATTGTGCAAGACCCAGCGCTCCTCTGCGGTTGGTGCACCGAGAGAGTGGGGAAGGCTGGAATTTCTGCGTGGGCGGAGAGATGCCACGGGGTGAACGAAAACCCTCGTCTCATGGTCATACGTGATGTGACTCTTGAAAGAGCGGGGAGGAAGTGATTAACTTAACCTTTGGTGCATACGGGACTTGCTCATCACGGTGCTCTTTACGCAGGAAAATGTTTTGTGAGGCATGGGAGGGATGGGGAAGTCAAGAGAAGGTCGTGTTCGAAATCAGGAAAATGATTGTTTCGTTCCCAATGGACCGCTTCATATAATTATTTAGGGTAGTACGGGAAGGGGAAATAGGAGCTAAAGGTCCCACAAGGGGGCTATATTTAATAACTAAGATATCACGCTGGTTGCATGATTATACTACGCATCGTGTGGTTCCTAGTGCATTCCTCTTGAATCCAACTAGTAGTTGTTAATTGAGTTGCAAGCTAGAATGGTTTTCCATAATTGCGTCTCGTGCGTGGCTTTATCTGTTCGTGTTCTGTACTTGCCTGGTGTAGATTCACCTACTACCACATAATTTTCTCGTGGCTGGCAGAGTATTATGTGGATGAAGGATGACCAAAAGACAAATATATAGACCAAATTAAGAAGTATTTAAGATTTGGCATCTTAAATTTCACTTTAAAATGACAGACTCATACTGAATATTTGTTTTCAAAATTCACTAGCCAGCATGGATGAAAAAAATATACCATAAAAGAATGTTTTGGGAACAATTACAAAGAGTAGTCAAGTCGTCGCGATAGCCGCACTTGTCAGAAATCATTTTAGTAATTCCTAGTTTTATATGGTATTGGATAGTAGTGAAAATTAATAAAATCCTCTCCATCTAATACTCTCTCAACGGTACCCTCTCCCATTGACTCTCAAAAAATGCCTTTGTAAGAATTCTTCATTTTATGAAGTTGGTTACACTTTTTCTCTCTTACATAGCTTTTGGACTAGTGTGCGCCTATTCTATGATTTAGTGATTCAGATCAATGGTTTTGAATGATGTGGCAGTAGTAAACTTGGAAATGTACTAAACCATTTAAGGCAAGTTCCCGGGCTCAAATTCAAGCGGGAAAAAGAGAAGGCTTCCTCTCGCCCTGACAGGAGCTCATGATTACACTTGCCTAATTCATTAGCATTTCTATTCAGGTGAACAGCATCATTTCACTTGCCTAGTCAAACTTCCTTTAAGTCGACGAAGGAAAACGTATCTAGTAAATTATGGTTTGTGATATCCCGGTTAGCTTTGATAACTGGCAGTTGGGTTCACTATTAACTATGTCTTAAGGTGTCTTTAATGACCATATTAGGTTAGAGAGTCCATGTTGGTTCCCCAGGAAGATCCGGTGATTGAAAATCTAACAGCTTTGGTTCAGAAATTAGACACCAGAGATGTCAATCATATCTGAGCAGGGTTCTCTGATTAGTAGTCTCACTATAACTATACCCACTAAGCTAAAATGCCCCCTTGATCGTTCTTTTCTTTATGAAAGTTGCTTTTGTCAAAAATTATCAGTAGGGTTAAGCTAAATGGCTCGAATCATATTAAGTCGAATTAGCTGGTAAAGTGGGAGAGGAGAAGAAATATGCCTGAATGTGATACCACTGGTGAACAGTGAGTTGTTCAGATTTAAACGCCTATTAAAGCATCTTCGTAAGTGATTGATTTGTCAGAGAATATCATAATTACAGTAGAACATAAACTCGGACATTTTTGGAAGATCTGGTCCTTCCCCAGTTATATCCTCCGCATGATTTATTATCCTCACATTTACTGATTCAGGGTTCTCATTCTTCCTTGCGTCTCCATACTGAACCCGTCCACCAGTTGAAATAGTATATAAAAGAGAGTAATTAACTTTTTCAGGCTTATGTACCTTAAGTTCAAGTCAAGGCTGAAACCCTAAAGACTGAATGATTTGAGCATCGAAACGTTGGCAGAAATGAAGAACTTGAAACTGTGAAAGTTTTGAAAGCAATTTATTCAAGAAATGATTTAACAAACTCTGGAAATTATGTAGTCCGTTTTCCGTTCACGATAGATAAACATATATCGGTGTGCTGGCTTTCTATCCCGAGGGTCCAAATCGAATCTCCGCGGTGGCATGATTTCTCGGTAATATCTCGATCGCTGCTTGTGCTTTGTATGGAGCACTTTAAATTGAAGAACATCATTCGTCGAGTGTTATGCTGGACAGTACGGTTGACGCTTTTCGTTAGGAGTGATAAAATGTGTACTACGAGATAATCTCCACCCTCACCCATTACCTTAAAATCTTACCTATAACAAATTTCCCAAATATCCTTAACAGCACAATATATCTCATATGTCGGTAGCCTCCCCTACTATTACTATCGCAGCTACGAATAAAAGTTATTGGCCAATTTTATAGTCTTCATTAACAACTAGTGTAACTGATACGGTAGAAGTTACGACGAACCGGTGGTAATAAACTTCAAGCAGGCTGGAGGCGCATTCAAAAAAGACGATCGTTTCCTTCCTTGTTTTCAGTCGAGTGGACAGACTTTGTGAGAAGCCCTTCATGAATGTGTAGAAAGATCAATGTGTAGATAGCAGTTTTTCTTATTAAGTTTTCGAAAATAATATCTACTATCATTTTAACATAGAGTCGCAAGTAGCTGCCATACGTAATCTAAAAAGTGGTGTGCTACTGCAGCAGATAAAAATGGTGTGCTACTGTATCAGGTACAAATTTCTCTTTAGCTTTGGAGCAATAAATTATCTTACGAAGCATACGCATATTTGCAAAAATGTGTATTCTTCAATAATTAATGCTACTTTTTATCAAACAATGAATTTAGTTCTCTACTCACGACTCACTGTGTGGAATGTCTTTAAATATTAATAAGTTCAGACCATAGTTTGAAAGAATAAAATCGTTCGATAAAATAACACGAGATTTCCTTTGAAAAGCATTCACATAACTGTTATTCCCTGTAGCCTGATTTACCTCAAAGAGGTCCCAATAAATTCTACGCCTCTCGAAAAGCTATTTAACCCTTCTCTTCAGTTACTCAATACACCGTTCCCTGATCCTCTGTTGTTTCCCAATGAGGCGGAAGGAACTGTGACCTTTATGTAAAGGTATAGATCAATAAGACAGCAAACCACTCGTAGTGGTCCTGCACCGAGCATAATAAATTAACACCATGGGATTCCAACCTGTAGGAAGCATTGAAAGTGAAAGGCTATCTTTTTTGCATGCGAAGCAATGATATACGTGAGAAGTATATACTTCTATTTATTTCGCTCTCTCACTTTCTGGGGTTCACAATGTCCACTGAGTGATTCCCTAAATGTCATTTTCAAATAAAACTGAAGTCATATATTTAAATTCAAGCAGAGGAATTGACTTTCAGTATTAAGTAACTTGAACGTAATTACCATGGATCTAATAATTTAATTCCAAATAAAACTCCTCGCTTCAGTAAAAATGTTTAGTTTCGTTATAGCACGTGAAGAATCTGTTATATAAATAGAGACATTCGCAGTGAAACAGTACCATTATGATATAATTATCATCTTGAGCAAAATGGGTTCGTGGTTGCATCAGTATTTAATGTTTATTAAGCTAAATTTGAGACAGAAATGCAGCTAAATAAATCCTGAAAGGTATAACGTTTTGAACGTTTACATACGTGCAAGTATAAACCGTCCCGGTGAGTGAAGTCTCACTCTTATCGTTCATTATACGTTAGAAACTCATGGCAATGGAAGAAAGAAACGTAGCTGAAGTGGAAGTGTGGTTACCTAGAAGAAGAAACTTATAACTAAGAATAAAATATGAAATATTAATCTAACAAGAAGGAAAGCTGACAGGGAACGGTTTGTTGCAAACAAGTACAAATAAGAACGTCAGTAACATCACTCACTGCCCACCTGCGCACTCTGAGCATAGAGCGGCACAAATATGAAATGGAGGTAAGGAGTGCCTATTTCCCACAGCGGGAAATTACACTTGGGCAAGGGAAAGAGGGCGGTAGCAAGATCGTGAAGCACACAAAACGATACCAAACAATATGGAAGACGGAGGAAGAGACCGGTCGGGCCGTGAAGCGACGTATTGCTATGAAGAAAATTAAAAGACATAGGAAAGACTCATAGGCGAGTAATATATTTAGGCAGTGTATACGTGTGTTCCCATCCGAGATCGTAGTCCCAGATGATTTGTAACAGCGGATTTCCCGATGGTCCGAGGTGGGATTGAAATGACGAGACTTGCGAACGAATGAACTCCACGACGGACGGGAGTTTATGTGCCGTTCGTACGTCGACCATTCGAGTGAATCGACTCACTTGAAGTAGCACCCGAACAGCCTTATTTTGGATGGTCTCAAGGTGACGCCAGAGCAAAATTCTGAAATTTTGTTTAAGAGGACACCTCGACGCCTTTGAAAGAGTTTAAGAGGACGCCTCGATAGCTTAACGGGCTACAGCACTCGGCCGACCATCGAAGGATCCGGGCTCGAATCCTGGTCAAGTCGAATAACTTTTACACTATGAAATTGTTGCATTGAATTACATATTAGCGTTAGAATCCATTAAAAGTAACTGTTGCGGCATCTCCCGCAGTTTCTAGGAATACTATTAATTGTAATTGTTGTTTTATTTTATATGACTTAATGTATGTTTATAAGAAAAGAACATCCCAAAACAGCGCAAGTGTAGTTAGTTTTTTGTAAAATGTAAGCAAGGTAGTATAGATAAGTGGGCTCATCTGTTTTGGGAATTTTTATATGTAGCTAGAAATAATATTTTCAGCGTAACAAGTTCTGGTTTGACAAATACTAGTGTGAATATTAAAATATTTTCTAACAGACTAATCTAATCTTTTGTGTTATCCCCACCTAAGAGGATTTTTTATATCCGCCCTTATGAACACACGGTTACCATTAGCACGTGGTTTTATGTTGGCATTAGATAGTGATGCTATTTTTCACAAGTACTGTTACGGGAGCAAGGACATGAGTCAAGCGTATGAAAATGAATAGGAAAATTACGGATTAACTTTTATAAAGATTCTTTATGCACTAACAAAGAATGAAAACAATTTTGTGGGATAGGTGATGGTTTACAGGAATCTCGTTAAATAAAAATCTCATGAATGGCTTTTAGTTCGGACAATAGTGAATGCAAATAAAATAATTAATGAAAATTTAGAATCGCGTGGTTTTCTTTAATTGCTAATATAATGTTTCACAACACTCACGGGAAAAATGGTCACATAATAGGTCTTGAGCATTAAAAATAATAAATTAAATTTAAACATAATAATACACTATATACGAGCTTGTTTTACCTATATGCGTATTATAGTGAATATTGGCCAATGCTGACGCAAAGATATACACATATTAAATCAACTGTTGCAGTAAGGCGATGTTTATTTTCAAATCAAAGCCATGACAGATAAAAGTTGATGCTCTATATTACACGATATAATCAAATTTCAGGCGGATTCACCATGAATTTGATCACTTCTAAATTATCCAAAATTCATCTGCTTTCCTCTATTCAATCTATTTTGAAAAGCATACTTATTCTCAGATTTTAATTGGTCCCATTTTCTTAGAAAAAATATTTTCAGTGAATACTCCATCTAATGTTTAGTTGCATTAATATTCAAATCGTCACTAGTTAACCCTACGCAGATCAGAAGGAAAGGAGCTAATTGCTTCTTCAACGAAAACATCTTGAAAAATCGCACCTAGTTTGATATTTCTAGTTCAAAGATATACGTGTAAAATTGGTTTCGACGCAAATGAATACAACTTTTAATATTTTATTTTTACGAGTATGTATAGAAACAGGGATTTTTAATAACTGTTTATTGGTGAGTAATATCGAACGCATGACAAGCTTTACATTTGATCACCCCGCTCCAAATTAGATGGGGCATATCATTCTGGGCACACGTATACATTCATAAAAATAATGTTTACGTAAGTGCACAGTTTGTGGATGATTTTTATTTAACATATAGGTTGAGGATCTTTCGGGCCTTACCGCTATGGGATTAACGGCTTTTTGAATATTTTACAATAATTTTTAACGCAGCTTATATTCCCTGATGCATTTTTTTCACTCTTCGTCGCCATCGTTATGAGGCACGAGCGGTGATCTAATGGATCCCAATAGGTACATCTGGCTAAGGCCACGCTGGATGGTTATATGGTGGCGCCTCAAAACCTCTTAAATACTTCCCTTGGCGAGAGTCTCAAAACTTTCCATTAGCAGAGAGGGGAGAGAGAGGGGGTTAGGTGGCGTCCACAACAACCCTCCTCCCCCACATGGGCCACGCGGGCGGTCACACCCCTCGGCCACCACCATCACAGGCTGACCGAGCGAGACATTTAGACCCACTGCCTCACGGGTGGCTCAAAATATCCAAGATGACAAAAGGAAACGCGGATCCCCAACGCGATTGCCCGCGTGATTTACAGCTTCCGCCTAATTGATTCTCCCACGAGGCTCCCCCGCGCGCACCTCGCCTCACCGTTCCCGTGCAATGGAGCCCAAGGGTGCTGAGAAGTGCGCGTGCCCCTTCCCATCTCTCCTCTGAATACTGTCCGTCCAATTCCATCCATCTTTGCCTCCGGGATTGTTCCACCAATAGCCCTTTTCTGTATTACCCCAAGTGTTCCTTGTGATCTGCCTGGCCCACCGCATCGCCCCCCTCCCGATTGCCAACACCTCATTCTTCTTTCCCTCTGCGTTCTGCCCGCACCAAGTCGGAACCAGGGAGTGAAGCAGCCGTTTTTTTCGCGTTTCCCTCGATACATTTTTCTTCACCACCATGGCTACCGACGATTCAACGCGCTCTCCGTAAAAACCAGAAGAGGACAGGGGCTCACATCCCGCCTGGCTCACTGATGTAACGCTGTCGAGCATCGAATTTTCGTGATGTGGCTCCCATACATAAAACACACCAATTACTTCCACCGCTTCATTTAAATGTGGTGTTCTATGGCCCGTTATTAGGCCTCAGTCACTTGATGCTCTCATTTTCCGTGTTTTTACCGCAGTTATCAACTCGAAGGTCGGTTTGATAATTAAGGGTAGAGCATATTTAATATTAAAACCAACGACGTGTTTAATTCACACATCAGAGTCGGGAGGGTGTAGGGCAGGTTCTTTCCCTGTGCCGCGCATGGTTTCCCAGGACAAAACGGTACCCGAAAAATCACACAGGCCCAAAGTCATGCCACAAAATCGAACTCGGAACCTACGGTCAGTAGCCGAGCTCTCTACCCTCTGAAATACCATGTCCCACCGTTTTCCTATATGCAAACGTTATTTTGCATATTTTCCCTCGTATCTCATGGAGGTTCATTCTTTGTTCACTCAAACCGTTAAGTACAAACCCTCAATTTTCAAACCGACCTTCGAGTAGATAACTCTGGGAAGGAAACGGCGAATGAGAGAATCAAGGGTACATGACCCATAGTTCTATTTAGCTGTGAAGGCATACGTCGATAATACTTGCGTGTAAACCTAAATTATAAAGTCCTATTGCCAAAAGCTCCATGGTTATATTAAAATTGGGTGTATGTGATTGTCTAGTTATTATATCATTGATCAGAGTCCATTTTAAAGGCTGAAGTGCTTTTTTTCGGACTAATGCAAAATAAATAAATAATCAATTTCAACTAAATAACTCTTGTCAATCACAGTCATTTCGCAAAATCACAATCAACGACAGGGTATTGGTCAGGCTTGTAAACTTTTAGTGTGCATATGGGGGCACGAAAAGGCTAATGAGCCGAACCCCCCTTGAGGCTTGGTGTTGTCTCCCTCCATTTCTTGAGTGTAGATTATATTGAAAAAGAAAAAGTAATTGGTGGATACATTCGTATTCATTCATAATATTCGTATTCATATATAAAATTCGTATTCATTCATCGTACCATCCAAGTTACAATAAAATCATCCTATTAGACAATTTTTCTAATTTAAAATTACTTTGTGTTTGTTAAAATTATAATAAGGTATACATAATAAATGTATGCATGCGTATGCATTAACCATTTACAAAGTCATCAACCCGAAGGTCTATTTGATAGGTGATGTTAGAGTTCACCTAATATTAAGCTCAACAGCGTGTGCAATTCACACATGGGAGAACTGTGCCCTCTATGGTTTCTCAGGAAGTTCTTGCCCAAAAAACAACATTACATGGGTGAAGCTGAAGGTGCTCAGACAGGAGTGGGTGGGCACCGAACTAGGATCTCCGGTCAGTAGCCCAACGATTTACGAATGGAATACCACGGCCCATACATATACGTATACGAATTTGACACTTGTTATTTGTTTCAAAATAAAAAAAAACCATTTACCTTTGAACAATCATATAAACCTACAGCAAATTTATTATATTTATAGATGCACTAAATATTCTTTCAGCAATCCTCTCTGCTAAAGTATATAAAAGGAAATATAATTAAATTGTTAAAAGAGAACTTTAAATATTCAAACGGATTTACGATTCCTTCATAGCTTTTGATATGATTAATAATGATTAAATAAAAACTATTATTTAAAAATATTCTTCATCAAATTATTATATAAATCACTTTCATTCAAATGAAAATGAAACACTCCATTAATGTACCTTGGGAACTCATTACATTGTCATCGAATATAATTATACTTTATGTTGAATGATTAAAGTTAGAAGAAGATTTAAGATTTGCACGGTCTAAGGAGAGAGAAAAGATATGCTGAGTTGAAACATAATTAATGGAAATGCAAGATTTTAGGTGTTGAATGTAGTGATAGGCGTGTATTAGAAGTTCATGGTAAGGCTTAGTTCATAACAGAAAACGATAATGTGTAGCAGTATTTCTGGGTTCTTCAATGATTTCCACTGGTCAGTGGGTTACTACTACAAGTCATAAGGGCTTCATCGATGATAAAAGCTCATCATTGAAGTGCCCATATACTAATTCAATTTTTTTGAAATTCCGTTTTACGTATAATCAGAATAATTATCTAAAAATCACTGGTAGCCTCAATGATTTATATTTTCCAACGTTTGAGAGGCATAATTGCTTATTCATGTCCCAGTAACGTAAATATTTATGTTCTTTTATACTGTAGTACAAGGATCGATTGAATCTTGCGTGAATCAATGCAACCTACTTAACACCCATGATATCGAGAAGAGACATAATAATTTGTTCGATATTGCTTTTGAAAGAATGTAATCCTGTCCTCTGACGCTATATCTGAAAATCGTCTCGAAAAAACCTTATAGGGCGTGTACTAAGACTAACACCGTAAATCTATTAATTTCCTAGATCTGACGAATCATCCCAAATAAATTCAATCTTATTCCTTTGAAATTTTTTAAGAAAGAAAAAAAGCATTGCGTATATTCACTGATATTTTCATGTGGAATAAAATATATTCATGAATAAAAGTAGTTACACGTTAGCCTGCACATTAGATTAATTCATAGCTTATAAATTACTTTACCATGCTTTAATTTATGACACTCAAGTATCTAAATTTTCACCCTTTTCAAAGAGAATTGGCTGCATATTCTATCATGTTAAAATTAATTCCATACCATGAACAAACTTATGATCGAGGGAAAGTTAAAGAAAAAACTTCCATTTTATTAATTAAGTAAAACTGTTTCTGGTGTGACTTGTTGGAAATTAAATAGTAAAAAATAATGAGGCATGGATTTTTTTTGTCTAGAGGAGGTATTTTGGACGAAATTTAGTTAAAACCCTTTGAAACCTTCTTAAGTTTGTATATATTTCATTGGTATTTAAGTTATGATTGTGCATCACAACTCGGTTATAGTTATGCTGCCATTCGCTTAATTCACCAGTGTCCTAAAAATCACTTAAAACGATATGGAGGTCATCTTAAATAATTATTCTGTCATTTAAGTTACTTTCTATTTTTTCAGCAAGTTAAAACCGCAAAACTTTAAATTCTGTTTTTTATTTGTTCCGCATGCTTGAAATTTTCCATTCTTCAGTTTGTGTTTAACCTTGTGTGGTGTATCTGGATCTGCACAAAAATCTTTTCCCTTTGTTTTTCTTTATTTATGACTGAATAATTCATAAAGATTAGTTACTTTCGTTGGAATTTTCCGCTGAATGGTGAATTATTTTCGGGTATAAATTATTTGCTGTCAAAAATGAGGTTGCCTTCCGTTTGCCATGAGAAATTTCTAATTGCACCCCTTATAAAACATTTTAGTGAGTGATAAGGTGTTTTAATCAGGTGTGCTTTTCTTTTTGAAGATTAGTTGGTTACGAAAAATATGTGTACCCATATAAAATATTATGAACTTACTTTCTGTTTACACACAATGAGTATGCTTTCTTTAAAATCACAAACTTTTCCTTCAACCACCAAAGTTTTCTATCTCATACTTCAATTAGTCTTAGATAATTCTTCATGATAAATCCCTACGAGTTGCTGCTATACCGTTCTCCAATCTAAATCTCCTATACGTGAAATCACCATACATATGTAATAATTAGAAAGCTCTAATTTTGTCTATCCAATTGTCCACTTGTGCTCTGAAGAAATTGGTTTAAACATTATAAGGCAATCTATTGGTTAAGGTAGGTTTTTGAATGGACACAAATATTAAATAAATATTTTGTACCTCCTAACGAAACCCAATCCAGCACCTCCTCTACATCATTTAAGCATTTACACTATTAATTTTGCCTATGCTCATATCACTTTCTACCCTACGCATTCATAATTTCCCAGTTGAATTATTCTGTTAAAGAGTGGTCTAATGATATGAAATTGACTATTGAAAGAATTTTAAGAGCCATAAATGATCTCAGACGCACTCAAGCTGGGAGTGAATTACGGTAAAATTGCCAACTCTTCCGCTGCGCATCGTGTCGCGAGGATGGACGGATCGACGCAGTGGGTCTCGGCTTTCTCTCATCTTTGCTAGACAGCAGCCACTTAAAAGAGCGTTTGCAGATGTCAATGAAGCATTTGGATTTCACCGAAAAATGAAAGTCGTGCTTGAGCGGGAAACGAAAATGGTACTTAAAAACGTCAAAACGCCTGACCAAGTTTGGTGGCACACTTAAAAAAATTTCATGGGGTGTAAATTATGTCTCTAGATAACTTCGAAGAAAATGTATTTGTTTTAACGGGAAATGAGAGTATATGACTGACAAAAGAACTTTGGATCTTTTTACCATTGGATATTACGATATTGTTTTAAATGGTACACGGCTACGAATATGCTCCTCATTTTTATTTTTCGTCTGGCTTCAAGAGTCTTGCAACACTCTTCTGCCAACGAACGTATATGAATCGAGGATAAACCACGGACATATTACGATTTTCAGGTTTTCCAAGAACCATTCCCTTCCCTAGTTCAATAAAAATGAAACGTTCATTTTGTTCTTACCCGCAGGAAAAATCCAACACCGTTACGCAAGAAACCGTTAATTTGATACCTGAAGGTATAATTAGAACTCGACATGCTGCGCTTGGTTACAAGAGAGCATCGTCACGCAAGAGGTTTCAGTTATACACCAGGAATTGGTATTTATCAGAGCTGTAATGTTTAGTCACATTAAACCCAGGCCTGTGATAAATCTTGTACAACTAGCTATCAATGCTCCACGTAGTGTTAATCTTCATTAATAGAAGAGTCGCGCGGCGTGAATTTATACATTTCATATTCCCCTTATGCTTATTCTCCTTCACCCTTCAAGAAGTGTAAACTCTCTTCTCTGGCTATAGAAAAGAGGGAGCGTTAATGCCAAATATTTGTCATCTTGGGTCACTAATGTAAATATATCTGCAAATAATTAACGCATAAATTCCAAAAACCATTTTCATTCTGCATCCTAATCAACGCATATGTCATGACTCGATTGTACTGACACATTTTACGTAATATTAGGCAATTAAATGTAAAGCTGGTGGAAAATGTTAATAAATACCTGTGCATGAAGGACTAAGGTTTCATCAATATATCTCAGTGACCCCATGAATTCTGAATCTAGTCGCTAAATATGAGCTACCAAAAATATAAATATTTCTTCACATGTCAGCGTTTTACTAGTAAAGGGAAATGAATATTGTTGCATAATTGAAGATAGATAAATAGATATTAACGTAATATACCCGTATAGGTAGATTTTTGGTCCCAAAGACCAAGTACTTCTACAATTCCGACCCACATTAGGGCTCCAATATCGTTGCTCCATGATATGTGGTATCGTAAATTCATGACACAATCCTCAAACAGGGATCCTGTCTAGCAGTGAACCGGTAATAACGGCCCGCAGTCAACTGACGCGGATCGCATTCATTTTCGGAGACTACCCACCATCTTTCCCGGCACAAATAGCCTTACTCAATTCGTCCGTGTTAACAAGAAAAAATCATTTTACTCATTTTCGGGGTAGACGCTGTATACTTACTGGCAGATGTATTTACTCCATTCCTTATTCTCTCAATTATTCCCATCTTGTCTGAAACTCTTTTACTTCAATTCGTAGTTTTCCTGTCGTATCTCTTTATAGTGTGAATGGAAGTTTCTACGAGTTTATTCTTTCATACTTATCTCTATCTTATTCTGTATTTACCGTATTGGATGTCATTTTCTAGTAAAACATAGTAAAAATATATTCTGTAAGCCATGGTTTCTTACTCCTTGTACACCATTCTCGGTCGTTTCATGGTCACTTATTCCTTGTACTTGTTTCTCATTTACTTGTACTGTTCATATTATTCGTTTTCTCTCTTTTAAGCATACCCCAATTTTCTGATATTTTATTGATTACCTAGTCTTTATGCAGAATTTTATCAACTGGTTGCTTTTATTCATTTTTCTGTGACTCTGATGAAGCGTTTATATTCTATTTACTTAATGCTTCCAATTATATCCCCTAGAATTAGACATTATAGTCCATGAGCACTGAATTGTGATCCGATTCCAGCTCCAAGAAGATGTGCAAATTATTGGCACTGTACCTTAATCTGTGTCCAAAACAATATAATCCTAAAATAGCTACCAGTATCTCCCGGCATTTTCCGTGTACACCCTACATCTATTATGGTGCCTAGATCAGGGCTGGTTATCACTCAACTCTCTAATCTGCAAAAATCTATTTGAACCTCCTAGCAGACATTATTTATTTATAAACCCCCACTTACACACATTTCCCCCATTTATTCCTTCCCTCCTACTACCATTTCAACCTCTCTTTACTGTTCAGGGTTTTCTTTTATGAGTGCACGCATTCACATACTTTAGTTGTTCGAATGTGCAGCCTACTTCTTCCCCCAAATTCAAACTTGTCGCCATGCGATTTTGAATAAGAATAAAGTGTTTTGGTTCTATTTTCATAGGATTCAATAACATTTTGACAGTCAATTACGTGATGTGAAGACTTTTCTTTCAAATTTTTGTTTAATACTACTCCTGCACTCCCTTAGCTTTCATTCGGTTCGATATATACCCCCGGGAATTGTTGGGAACAATAAATAATTATTATGGCATAATCGCCATTGGTCTGTCCCGTGAGTAGTCAAGTGTTTAAGTGCATGGATCTTTAGCCAAATATAACTAGAAAAATAGTATGTGGAACAAAATAATCGGCATCATTTTTATCTGTTAAAAAAAGACGGTAAAATAATACGCGTGCTTATTGTATAAGGAAATAATGTGTATTTATTATTTTGTTTTGTGTATTTTCGTCTAATACCGTTTAAAGGAAATATGGTAAGTTGAATATGGAAAATTTGTATATTTTTTACTTAATTAAACAACATAGTTATAGAATACTTGGGTGCTTGTGCATTTTTTTAGTATTTTCATTGAAATATTTTTCATTCTCATATCACTATCAGTTTTCTTAATAAAAGCGTATCGTTTTTCTATGCCTCATTGCGTTTATTATACAGAAAACATGGGGTTCAAAAATGAACTGAAAAGTTTACGACGATTCCTGATAACCTCAGCAAATTCTACAGCCATCTGCTACTCATATGCTTCCTTATGCAACAATCATGTAATCATTTCTGCTTCAAGAAATTAGATATCCAATAAAAACGAAGAAAAGGAGTTTAAATTTACATTATAATATTTATTTAATGTAGATCGGATAGCAAAGCTTGTGATATTTTCGGTGCCTAATTTTCCTGAGAAATAACATAGAAATCCCTTGCCCATGAATTTTATGGATGTAACTTTCAGTAATATGTTGCAGTACTTTTATTTTGTAAGGCTTTACAGATCCAATGCTCAGCTCAATCTGTTTAACCATTTTATTTCTTAGATAAAATTGGAACGCTCCATATTTACCCCAAATTACGATGATCACGCTTCCCTGATTCTCCAAATGAGAGTTGCCTACATTTCAAAATACTCTCTCTCTCTCTCATCCGTGCTCATCAATAATGGCCTTGACACACATAACTTTCCTTTGTGAACATGCCACATTTTTCTTGCTACACTGAGGAAAACTGTTTTTCTTCTCGAAGTATACTCAATCACGAGCGTTGGAGCTATCCACATTAGCAACTCAAGCTTCGTAATGGTCATTCCCTGCTACAAACTGTTTTAATCTCCCACATCAGTCATTATTACCTGAGTAAGACTAGGTATATCGATTTTTAAATTAGCATTTATGTAATTTTCGCGTGCAACACTTATTTTAATATCCTAATTACTTAATTCAAACCACTATGGTCTCACTACTCGAGTTAGACTTTACATAAAATTATGTGAAATAACTAACGTTTACGAATTTCTTTAGCGCAGCCATTAAATTTCTTGGTCTTCTTTTTGAAAATTATTGTAAATTTTATTTTGTGTCATTAGCTTGTTGAACTGGGTCACATTATTAAATCCACTTTTCTACTGATGAATAAATTTCAGCTCTCTGGGCGGGTTAGTGTAATAAAGTCTAAAGGGATTAATGAGGGGGGGAACGTATGTGTTCATACATGATATAGAGCGCAGATATTAGGCTGAGGTTAACAAAATATTTATTGATTGCTGACTACTTCATCATGAAGTTGAAGTACTTCTATTCCCAATGTTCACCAAACTTAGTTTTCAGCTCAGTTAATATAACGTTCTGGAATAATTTAATGTTTATCCCTTTATTTTACGGCTTTCTGTGGTAAAATCTACGGACAAGAAAAATTGGCCCGAAAATGATAGCGGATGTACCTTGTAAACTTAACTTGTAACGGACCTTGTAAACGGGACATGAATGTATGAGGGGAAATGATATGTAATCGATAAAACTTTATTTAAATTGGTCCTTATATTTTTCTGTCAAAGTATACTGACTATACTTAAAGTTTAACAAATAGCATAATTAACTGAGTCAATCTTCAAGACTTTATTTTCTCCTTGGACTGTGGAAATGGATTCAAATATTAAACTGCATCATATTGTAACGAACACTAAAAAGATGTTTGGAAAATAAATATGTTTAACTTATAATTAATTATTCTTAAAAATTAAGACAAAAATGCGCACTTCGTATGGAAATCCCATTTCGAGGAGAGACTTGTGGGGTAGGTAAAGCTTGTGGTCATGACAAATCATTACTCTTGGCTGGGATTTGACAAGGTTTTCTTTGGTAGTTAGCCTTCGGTAAGTGAAGAGTATTTAGACAGTCGGAGTAAGGAATGTGTTCCGAGCAGACTTTGGTAATACTTGTAATGCGTTGAACGTTATTGGATAGTATCATTATTTACATTATACTGGTTAATTTTGGATGGAAAACCCCTATTTATACAATTTACAGCAATTTTGTAGTACTAAGTTAAATAATTATTTAATCCAGTGTATCTGAAATCGTTAACTTTTTAACACATCGTGCTATTAGTAAAATCTCAACCCGCGCAACTTGACACCTTAAAATCTAATGCTTTAGTCGAAAGGAGAACCTAATGGGAATGTTAAATTTGGTACAAATAAGAGACAAGCAGAGAGAGGACAGCAGATTGAACTAAAAGAGTTATTCCTTCTATCGCCCTCGCTATCTGTCTTATGGAAACAACTAACTGTATGTCAGCTTCCGAAATGATGGGAATAAATACGTTTTTATTTTATCAACTCGACGATAAAATAAAATGCCATACGTATTCATTTTAAGAGGAACTAATATTATAGGGCGTAACTTTTAACTTTGGATAAAATAGTATAAAAGTTAAATTTACTCAGTTATTTTTACAGAAGCCTTCCCACACCCGGGCACAAAGAAAACTTGTATTTGTAAAAGGAAAGGCATGTTAAAACGTGTGAAAAACTCACATTAAAATTAGTTAATGTTTAAATAAAGGGGCCTCTCTATAGGAGAAAAGAAAAACCCCCCGCAAAGAAGCCGGAAATACCTGCTCCACGTGATGGGTCAACCAGTTGCCACAAAGATTTTCCTTTTCCCCCTATTTCATTTAAATGGAGTTTTCAAGGGCGAAGTATATCAGGTTTTTTATATTTTTTACAGTTAATATCAAAATCTCTTCTCTGGCATTATGGACCAAGAGCATTTTATATAAAAAATAGAGGAAAGAGAAATCAACCAAAGATAAGTGAGTTAAAGTTAGACAATCATAAAGTTTAGGACTTAAAGTTCATTCCTTTAACCCCATTCTCTTAAAATTCACGTATCT
This sequence comes from Hetaerina titia, assembly GCA_037158775.1. NCBI lineage: Eukaryota > Metazoa > Arthropoda > Insecta > Odonata > Calopterygidae > Hetaerina > Hetaerina titia. The sequence goes on from CM073779.1 coordinate 36,569,374, forward strand.
AATGACTATTTTATTCATAACCACCAGAAATAATGCTAGAAAATTTTGTGAGCGAGTTTTGCACTGTTAAGCTACTAGTCATCATTTTTATCGTGGTATTCGACTGGTTGTAGAAAGACCTTTCCTTTTTAAAATGAATTAAAGGATTCGCCGAGTTGTGATTAAAATATCTCAGCCGATTCATGTGTGACTTAAAAATTATCTGCTTAAATGACCATAAAATCAAGGTACGCTACTAATCTATTTACACAATTTTACAAAAATCTGAAAGAAGGTATTTTTTAACCTCCGTTAAAGTGTTCTAGGCCAAAATGGTCAAAGCAGTAGTGACATCAGAAGAAGGATTGCGTTAGATAAAGGAAATTTCGCAAGGTAGGAATTGATGGCAGCAACGATGAGTTAAGACGTTAAGAAAAGGTGAGCGAAAGCTTTGTTATGGAACGTGGTTTCGCACGGTACGGCAACATGTTCCTTGAAGCAAGATGACTTGCTAAGTTGGAGGCTTTTGAGATGCAGGTGTTAAGGATGGAAAAGACAAAATAGTTGGAAAGGAGTACTAGACGTCACTGAGGGTACCTCCTTGTCCAGGTATTTTCAACCGATTTATTTTTTAATGGATTTGCTCACTCCTCATTCTTTACGATTGCCTTTCCCATGTAATTCAGTCTGTTATAGTTATGATATTTATTAAACTACGTTACCACAAAAGAACCCATCTTCAATTAGCTTTCCTCTTCTTCTTGTGAGCGTCCTTCAAACGTTTGTTCCTTTATCCTCACATCTAAGTACTTTTTCAATTGTTCTATTTTATTTTCCACATTCATCGGTAGAACAACATTCCCATCGCGACTAACCTTCTTATCTCTTTTTGCTCGAACTCTCCTACAGTCCGTGTTTCACATCCATAGAAAAGAGAACTCCAAGTATAGATCGTAACAATTCGCTCGCTTATGTCAATACTAGTACTAATTGCTACTATTAGTCGTTTCTTCTCATAGATAACCTTTTTCGGTAATAATTTCTTACTATGTCCCTCTTTTTTCTTCCATTGCTAAATAGACAAAGTCTCTCACCTGTCCCAGCGTGTCTTTCTCTAATTAATTTTGGAGATTTTATGGCCCGTTCTTACTTAAGTCCTATTTGAATTACATAACTCAAAAAGTACAGTAATCAGAGTGACACACACGACGTATAGAAGTGTGCATATCACATGCAAATATAACGACTGTAGAACGAATATATATATATATATATATATATATATATATATATATATATATATATATGTGTGTATATATATATATATATACATATATATATATATATATATATATATATATATATATATATATATATATATATATATATATATATATATATATATATATATATATATATATATATATATACGAGGGTCATCCGGAAAGTAGTACCCGTTCGTGAAATAAAGACACAAAAGTAAATATTAACAAACATAAAAAATTTTATTTGAAAGAGGATACTTTAAACTACTTCTCAACATAATCTCCAAGCAAATTAAGGCATTTGTCATAACGTGTGACAAGTTTCTGTATTCCTGCTGCATAGTCCTTCGCCGCCAGCTCATTGAGATACAGGGTCACTCCTTCTTTAAGTTCTTCATCGCTGTCAAATCTTTTTCCTGCCAAAAAGTCTTTAAGCTTTGTAAAGAGATGAAAATCTGAAGGGGCCAAGTCCGGGCTATACGGTGGATGGTCGAAAGTTTCCCATTTGAATGGCTGCAAAAGTTTTTGTGTTATCCCAGCTGCATGAGGCCTGGCATTGTCATGAACGAGAATGACACCAGTAGACAATAGACCTCGCCGCCGATTTTGTATTGCCCGCCGTAATTTCTTTAATGTTTCACAATACGCATTGGCATTAATAGTGTCTCCACGGGCCATAAAATCAATAAGCAATACACCTCGTCGATCCCAGAAAATGGTTGCCATGAGTTTCCTGGTGGACAGAACTGTCTTGAATTTTTTTGGTTTGTTTGGTGAATGAGCATGATGCCACTCCATTGACTGTCGTTTACTCTCAGGTGATGCATAACAAACCCATGTTTCGTCACCAGTAATTATGCGAGTCAAGAAAGAGTCTCCTTCATCAGAATAACGTCCCAAAAACGTCAGTGCTGCAGCCATACGCTTGGTTTTGTGCTCATCTGTAAGCATGCGAGGGACCCATCTTGCACAAATTTTTGCATAATGCAGATGGTGTTTAACAATTTCATGAACAATTGGTCGAGAAACATTGGGAAAATTCTCACAGATGTCATCAATTGTGACGCGCCGATCGTTCCTCACGAATTCGTCAACTGAGCTCACCAGTTGGTCTGTAATGACAGACGGTCTCCCCGAACGCTCATCGTCGTGTGTGTTCCCCCTCCCCATGTTGAAGTTGCGACACCACCGCCGAACAGACGACTCGTCCATTACATTGTCTCCATACACCTCCTTTAATTGGCGATGAATATCACATGGGCGAACGTTTCTTGCATTGAGGAATTTAATCACTGCCCTCACTTCACAACTGGCGGCGTTCTCAATTTTTTTAAACATTGTAAACAATCACAGAAAAAACACAGGCAATGCTAGCGTCACGCAACTTGGCTCAGAGAAGGCAGACAAGCCACTGAAGCTATCTGACCTCGTCCAGCGGCTACTCGCGTCGTCAGCACTTCATGCGGCACGAACGGGTACTACCTTCCGGATGACCCTCGTAGATGATGCGGAAGTACTCACGAGAGCAATATAACTTTTGGACGGCACAATAGAACACAGAATAAAACAGATAACACGTAAAAGGACACTCACACTGTAGATGATTTAAGCTTTCGGCCTACTCCGAGGCCTTCTTCAGGTCAGACCTGAAGAAGGCCTAGTTAGTTATATATATATATATATATATATATATATATATATATATATATATATATATATATATATATATATATATATATATAACTCCGAGGCCTTCTTCAGGTCAGACCTGAAGAAGGCCTAGGAGTTATATATATATATATATATATATATATATATATATTAATATATATATACCCAGCATACACGCGATTGGTCGGCCTTCTTCAGGTCAGACTGACCTGAAGAAGGCCGAAAGCTTAAATCATCTACAGTGTGAGTGTCCTTTTACGTGTTATCTGTTTTATTCTGTGTTCTAATGTGCCGTCCAAAAGTTATATATATATATATATATATATATATATATATATATATATATATATATATATATATATATATATATATATATTTATTTATATTTATATTATTTCCAGTAATTTTTAATTAATTCTATATATTTGATTTGATAAGCATTACTCATTTGTCATTAATTGAGAAATTACACGCTTGTATTAGCATTATAAGTAGGTAATAACTTAATTAGATAAGTTGGCTTGTTTCACTAGTTTACGGTGTCCTTTCACATACACCCCCCAATCCCTTTGGGAATTTACAGGTATTGAGCTTTATTGTCCTTAATGTTTTGTATTTAGTACTTTCTTGAATTGAAGTTTTCATTGAAGGCAATAAACATTGCATTGTTGCTCTCAAATCAAGGCGGCTCTCCGATTTTTGGTGCCATACATACATTTTGAATGGCGTTTTTTGTGAAATGTTTTTCCTTACATGTAGCGCGAGGGGAATCAGCATTTGACCACAGACCGAAACGTTTGACGTACCTGACCATTTTTTTAATTACCACGAGAAAAGATCTCTCACTCTCACTCCCTCTCTCAAAATCGAGCTCTCCTCGTGCATTGAAGTTACGGTGCCGGTGAATAATTTTCACGTAACCCATGCTTCCCAAGGTCCATTCTAACTCTAGATCCACGAATACCGGTGATATTGTCTCCAATCCTTGATTTTTCTTGTGGTGGCTCATTTTCCCCTCAATTTGTTTGCGAATTTCCTACCTATACTCTTTCCTCTGGCGGCAGGTAATTAACAAGTTTGTTGCATAGCATAATTTCAGTTTTTATTTTTACTGCTATGCTGATGGACAATAAGGTTTTCTTAGACGTAAAATTCCCCCTTAATTAACCCGAGTCTATCTTCAGAGTATCAGCAAATCAAAAAAGAAAATACCAGGGATATTAAACATTTTCCGAAGAAGACATATGGTATGACTAGCTGCTTTATATATATTTTCGGAACGCATTCTAATCAGACTTAGATGACCTGTGAACAAATTGTTAGACATATAAATTTAAGTATTTATCGGCTACAGACATTTAGCAAAAAGAAAGTAGTTTTAGTACAATAAAGATGTCTGTGCAGAATCCTGACAGTAGATTTATTTTTAATGCACACATTTGCACTTTTTCTAGCAGTGTAAATTATCTTAACCTGTCAGGAGGAGGCTATATCAGATGGCAGAAATATTAAAAAATCAAGAGTCAAAAAATCTATCAATTGTATCTTGGTTTTGTATGCGTTGCGAACCTTTTTGACATTATAATTTTGAATGCAATTTCCTTTTTTATTACCAGAAAAAACATTCAAATCGGAATTTAGTTCCATATTGAAGAAGCTTGATTGGTTTATGGGTACTCTTTCCTCACGTTTGAATTATAAATAATGAGCTCTATTTAAAATTTAAAAAGGTTTGCAAAATGGTGGGTAATGGAGAAAAAAGAGCAATATGTAAATTCGAGATAGTTTAATCGCGATTGATTTTTTTTCTGCACTGGGCTAAGTTTCATAAATGTGAAGAATGAATACATTATTTAATTTGCATCTTTGGATAAATTAAATTTGGATAGAGAATAAAATTTTCATCAATAAAATACTGATTCATTGGAAGAGAAATAAGGTTATTTAATGACCGATTTTTCAATCATTGTTTAATTTATACTAAATGAGTGTAAATACTAGTAATGTATAATGCGAATTTCTCTTAGGCATAACATCCATACCTTTCGTTTAAGCGAAATTTTGATATTCGCAAGAAACTAGTGTAATTATTGGGCATTATCATTGCCAAACAGCAGCAATAAATAATTTAAATACGGAAAAAGATCGCACCATGGCCCCGAGACCACGAGCAGATCGTGAAATTTTGTACAAGAAGTGATGAAATTCAAATATGAATCACAGCTTTAATTCCCATGAATACGTGTAAAATAAAAAGATGGGAGCAATTCGATGACAGGATCTCATAACATATATCCTCCTGAGTGACATCATCGGGTAGAAGGATGCAGCTTGTATCACGTGCATAACGCTTTTATGACTGTGATTCCCACGGAAAAGCACTCTTTTCCCGACGTCATGCGCGTGAGCGAGGCATCGGAACGGCACTCACCGCTTGGTATACGCACGTATCTAGTCGAAGGGCGTGTAATAGCGGCGAATTTTTGCTAGCGGGGGTCGTTGGAGGCCGTAGACGCGAGGCGGGACGTGAATGGGGCGGACGACGGGCCGGGTGGTGAGGGGAAGGAGGCGGGTGGGAGAGATGAAGAGGGAGGGTGAACGGGAGGAAGGAGAAAGTAGCGGGAGCGCGCAGCCTGGAGGAAGAGTGACGAGGGCGAGAGTGAGTGAAGGCGTGCGCGGTGAAGGGGGGAGGGGGCTGATACTCCTGCCCCGAGTCGTTCCGTGGGATTCCGGGGATGCCGCCGAACGTGCGCCTTCTCCCGCGCCGCGCGTTAGATCGCGGGTCGCCGCTAAGAGCTCGGGGCGCTAGGGGTGGTGGGCTGCTCGAATGCCCTCTCTGACGTGTTGACTTTGTTCAGTCGGGATTAGAACTAGTTAAAGAGTCGGGAGAAGGTCGGCGAACTCCGCCTGAATACGCTCCAAATCGAAGTTGGATCAGTAAAGTGCTTTGCAGGACACTAAGGTCATAGAGCAAACGTCGATGACGAGCGCCGTGGAAATCTTAGTGATGCCAAAGCAAAGAAAGGGAGGAAAAGAATAGACAAATTGGTTTGAATAAATTGAAATAGGCTATGTGTGGCGCAAAAAGATATGAAGTTTTCTAATATTTAATACGATGTTTAGACGTCTTTTAGGGACATTTTAAGCGAACCATTGAAATTGAATTGAAATCCCGAAGTCCCAGGGTACATTGAAAATGTATCATAACCGAAAACACCACTGCTATACGGATGATAAACCTCATTTCATATAAACATGCAATAGTGGCTTCTCAAATTTTTTATTTTTAAAATTGTTATCTTATTTTATCTTTCCTCCGTCTCACAGATTGTCTTGCTTGTCTTTAGTCCCACAAACAGTGAAACGCGAGAATTAACTTCGTAACTCCTAAGTAACCACTTCATATTACGATATAAATCGCCTAATATTCAGGTTTGGAGACCGGGATGTTGCGGAGGCTAACGTGCAGGTTTCCCATCGCGAAGGCCCGGGTTCAAATCCTGGAGACAACAAATAATTTTCAATGGTATCCCGATCCCTATTTGAGGTGCTTTGTGGAGAGCACTTGAAGTGAGTTCGACGTCCGTCGGTTGGGACATTTAACTGCGGACCCCTTGGCGCCTTTTGACAAGAGTAGGCAAACGTAAAGTAAAGAGTAGGCAAAGTAGACGCCGGGTTTCTCTCCACCCTTCCTTTCCCATCCATCCCTAATGGTGCAAATTACTTTAGCTTACGCTCGCCTCCCCAAAGAAGCTACTATTATATTCAGATTTTTTTAAAGTATCTTATGTTCTCTTACTACTTTTTCCAGTTACTTGCTTTCAAGACCAGTTAGCATGCCTATTTGACAGTAATGTCTCTTTTCCTGATTTGTGGGTCGAATCTTTTTACAGGTCAAAGATAAATAAAAATTTAGATCAATAACTCAATTGTACAATTATCTTCTGTAAAGGAAAATAATAGAAAAAATGTGGTTATTATACGGTAGGGAATAATAGTTTAAATAATGTTTGATATAATAAGTAATATTATACTTTGTCATATTTTTTTCTTATTTATGTGGCGCCTGCTGTTAATTCAACGTCTGATTGACCTAGCAGGTCTATTGGGAGAGTAATTCCATTTTAAATCAGTTTAAATTGTATTTATTTAAAATCCCTGTCTCCCATGAACCGGCTTCACCCTTTAGCTGTTGCTCCGTATTAAATTTCCTTGAGAAAGGAGCAGAACTTGTTCAGGTCTAACCTCATAGGGGTAACGAGCAAAATTGTGGTTTCGGATTACACTTGTCTTATGGATTCCCTTTCCAGTGACTGACTTTCCTAACAACACACCAGGTTTCGCTCGAGTTCCCCCAGCCTTTCTGAAGCCACGAGGTTAAGCTCTCCAGCCTGAGTTATACCACACATAAGGTGCACGAGAAGTATAGCCAAAACTGAGATTGGTAAGTTCTTAAGAAAAAGCCCTTGAGTTCTTCCCTAATTTTTCCTCTGAACAATCTTAGTAATGCAAACGATGCATTAAAATCAATACATGCAAAATTGAGTCAATTTTTATTTTTTGAGTTAACTTTTGTCCGTGACCCTTTCCGTTGAGTAGGCACAGCTTAAGACGAGATTATCATGGAAGACACGGACATCACACTGACATGTGTAAAAATTTATGATTTCTGAAAAATATTTCGTGCACCTGGAGAAATCCCTCAGACACGAAAATAAACGTACGTTTGGCATCTTATCATACAATTTCTTTCGATAGCATCGCCGTTGGAGGTCGTTGCATCTGAATCTCGAGCTAAAAGAAGTGAAGGGGGAAAACTGAGGTTCTAAGTGCTCACCACACCCATGGTGCTTCGTGCCAAATGGAAAAACCTACCCTGGCGGTAGGAGCTCTCGCACATTACGACTTTGGATTTGGATGGATTGTCATTCGTCGCCAACTGGCTCAGTTGCTAGAAGTATCGATGGTTTTTTCCAGAACATATGTGAACAAAGGGGGTTGGATCTGGTTAGTTTTGGGTCTTGTGCATATTAATTTGACAATAACCGTACCCCTAAAGTAAGAACATGTAGGGGAATAATTAAATATTTACGTCTTACTTGTCAAAATTTGTGTTTATTTTAAAAACTGCTGGCAAAGAAGATCATAATAGGGGAATTTCGACAGCGATACATGCCGTCACATTGGAGGGTCAATCAGCGAATCACAGATTTCGTAATTGGCAGAAAAATTCTGCGGCAATCGGTGGTATATGATGTCATTTAGAAAATTATTCTTGTCTTTCACAGTTATTGTATACCATAATGAAATCCATTATTTCATTACCCGAGCAGCTATTTTATTAATCTCAACAGATTGCTAAATGCTCCCTTAATATTTTCTTAAGCAGGCCATGAGAATTTCCTACTCTTTATTAGAATTTACACCTAACTAAGCATGCTTTAACTCAACGATGGCGCTAATATAGGAAAATTGTCTCCATTATACATTTTATATGAAATGCGAAGTCAGATTTTACGAATTAATTAACAAATGTTAATAAATTTTTCAAATCTATTATTGCGTCATACTAGCCCCAGATTTTTAGCGTATTAAGCTAAGGAATTTAAAGGGCGTTTGGGCATGCTTATTATCCTTTTCTATTGCATATTAAGTCTAGGTTTCCAAATTAATTGTTCCAAAAAATGCATAGCGAAAAAACTGAACTAAAACTAAATAACCGCAGTTTTCACTTATAAAGGTTAAATTCTTCCAATTAGGGGGTGGGGGAACGAATAGTCCCATGTTTTAAATGTATTTTCTCAGGAAGATCTACCACAGGAAGCACCAAATATATGTCTATAAATATATTTCTATTGATTTGAATGTAGTATCGTTGTCACTGTTATGTACACAGCTCTAAGCTAAATGCTTGAGTTAAACACCATGAATGGGTTCTAGTAACTCCTTCCCATACATAGCTTCAACCCGAGGCATGATGGTAAAAACCAGAAGTCTAGAGGTCATTGCGGTAGTTGGCTAAAGCCAATATGTATATACACACACATATTCAAATACGAAAAACCCGCCATGTGGCGAACGAATATTCATTCATATGGAAATAGAAAAAAGGAAAAGGGATAGGAACACATTTGAAAGGCCAACACAGGAGAGTGAGTAAGGTGGAATCGAACAGATCACACGCGTAAAAATATTTTGACCCGGGCTTGAACCACGGATCTTTCGATTCACCGGGACAATGCTCTATCTTTTCTATAATACATGAAATATATGTGTATTAGCCGTCGTGGGCTTGGGCTTGAACCACGGATCTTTCGATTCACCGGGACAATGCTCTATCTTTTCTATAATACATGAAATATATGTGTATTAGCCGTCGTGTCTAACCCATATTTCTGGAGTTAAAACTATTATTTAGATTGTATCGAAAGAGAAGATTCAATGGCTAAAGGGTGTTGAGTGAGTATATTGTAGAGGCTGTAGAAGAGTATTATAGTTTTTATGTTTGATTAGAAAAATTCTCAATTTATTATCGATTTTATTCGAGTTTGCTAAAGTACGAGGGTTTTTCAGTGAAGAGTTTAAATAATTTTTTACTCGCCAATATTTTTTCCCTTATCTTATTAGCAATGTGTAATGTACACTTGGTAAACATTTTATTGATTTGTATCTAATATTGCATCATCGACAGCCGTTGCAATTGAAAACGTTCAATTAGCCAACAGCAACGATGGATGAAACACGCAACAAGCACTACGCTGCATTGATATTTTGCTTTTGGATGAACGTATCGTCAGCAGAGGGCTACATGATGTCACAAATAGAGACTTTTTCTCCTTTAAGCATGGCTATATTATGGTTGACAATGTTTAAATAGGGAAGTCAATAATTTGAAAAGCATGGTAGACCCAAAGCTGAAGTCATTTCCCATACGGAAGTAAAATCAATCACCGATATTGCCATTATGAGAGGGTATTGTTGAACACCATATTAGATAACAATAAAAATATTGAAATTTTCATTGGGTGCTTTCACCTTGGTTACAGAAATTTGCTCTTGAGATTTTTTATTCTCTCGCTGGGTTAATCGTAATCCATCGTGAAATCGCAAATGTCTCACGAAAATCAATATAATGTGTGTTCCTCATTCTTATTTTAGTGCAGACCTAGACGTGTGTGACTTTTTACTGTTTCCCAATGTGAAGAAATAGCTTAGTGGAAAGTGTGTTTCGTCATTAGAGGCAGCTGCATGCGAACTAAAAATATTTAAAACTGTAGCGACGGTAATGATGTTATTTTTGAAACGGCACGTATAACTTATATATGGGATTCATTTTCTTGAAAATATTGCATTTGAAAGTTTGCTTTACCTTCACAAACATGCCATAATAACTTCTTTATATTCAAATACATTCAAATGAGTTTATGGTACGCAAATGCAGACACATTAATGTTGAAATATCTTTATTTGAGTTGATAGAAATCTAGAATAATATTCACACCGAAAATAAAAATCCTAATTTCTATGACAAAAAGTACGGTAGTCACGCTGTATAATAATGATTTATTATAAAATTTGATTAACATTGAATTAATCTCGATGCAAAGATAAAATACGATGGGTACCTTAGAATCAGAACGGTGTGCCCTAGAATATTAGCCCGGATACCAAATTCAACTGTCCTCGCTCTATCGATCCAAATCTGACCTATGTGTCTATACCAACGCTTGAACGCTCCAGTTTCTGGAACAAATTTCATTCTCTGCTTATTATTGGATCCTAAACCATATTCGGCTTGTAGTTCTAGCTTTCAGAATGAAGGTTTTGTATAATGGTTACACCGCAAGGAAATTTTAGCGTGCATACTTAATAAGTCCATAAGTACCCCTAGCGAATCATGAGGAGTTAAAGATATACAGTATATTCCAGTGTCCTCTGTAGGACGTCAAAGATGAGCTTCAGGCGACGATGGTTTGTTTGGAAACATCCTGCCGTTAAATAACGAACGGTTTTGACTCAAACTCAGCGATTCCCTCACCCGATGAAGTTTCACAGCACAATCAGTGTACCACTGGAAAATATGGAAAGCGGAATGCTTATTATTATTTATCCGTCTATATCATGCTTTATTTTAGAAAGTTGGCCTTTCGAACAATGATTACTACTTCCTGACGATAAGCACATATAAATACGCAAAATTTCAATGTTCACCCAATGCCATTCGAAATCAACATTATTGTACCTTCGGGTATGGTTTCTCAAGCAATTCTGAGGCCCAAAAAACTACACAACTGGGGTGGATCTGAGGGTCCATAGAGAGGCATGCCCGGGAACTCAACCCAGGTCCTCCGGTCAGTAGTTTAATGTTCTACCCCTGACCTACCACGACCCATTTTTCCATATGCTTATCTTCCGCAGTAAAAGGACCCGTTTTCTTGATAGAGAATTCTTTTGTGTCTTTAAGAAATGTATATATTTTTATACATATTTTTTATATATATGTGTGTGGGTATATAATTATATGTATAAAAAAACCATAAACACAGTAATCAACCCGAAGGTCGGTTTAGTAGGTGATGGTAGAGCTCACCCATGTACCAAGCCCGACGGCGTGTGAATATTCACATGTCAGGGTAGGGGGGTCAGTTCCTTTCCCTGTGCCGGTTATGGTTTCCCAGGAAGATCTGGTACCCGAAAAATCAATTAGCTTGGGTGGAGCTGCAGGTGCCCAAAGTGCCTTGTCCCGGGCCCGGTCAGTAGTCCAACGCTCTACCCACTTGACCACCGCGAACCGCAGTTATACATATATATATATATATCTGACCTGGAGAAGGCCCACTCGGAGTAGGCCGAAAGCTCAAACACTCTACAATTTGAGTGTTATTTTACGTGTTATCTATTTTATTCTGTGTTCTGTTGAGGGTGTAGAGCGTTGGACTACTGACCGGAGGGTCCCGGGTTCGATTCCCGGACAAGGCACTCTGGACACCTGCATCTCCACCCAAGCTAGTTGATTTTTCGGATACCAGATCTTCCTGAGAAACCATAACCGGCACAGGGAAAGGAACTGGCCGCCCTACCCTGATGTGTGACATTCAAACGTCGGGCTTAGTACTGGGTGAACTCTACCATCACCTACCAAACCGACCTTCAGGTTGAATACTGTGTTTATAAACACATAAGAATAATCCATCACGAAAACGGTACTACAGGTATAACGGTGAAAGAAATCCCTCAAAAATCAGCCAGCAAAGGCATCAAATCTCATCTACGGTTCGCTCTATTTTTAAGATGTATCAGTGATGCTGAAAGGTATATCAATTCTCGGAAACATGGAAAATTAAATTTTGAAAAGAAAATTCAGTGCTTTCAAGTTCGACTTGTCCTCTCTTAACTACAACATTAGAACATGAGTATTAACTTACAAATATTTTAAGTTCATGGGCTATGAAAATATCGTTGTTACTGACGGCAATATAGCCTAATGCTGATGAAATGATCGGAGGACCTTATATTAAAATGGGGTTTATCTGGACACCAAAAACCTTCTGAAAAATCATATGTGATACAAGGATAGAGGTTTTAACTACCCTTAATCAGTGTATTTCATCCGCAGTGGGGCGTACGGGCGTGTCTGTTCTGCCCTCGCTTATTATGCCAACCTTCGTGTCGAAGGCTGCGGTTTTGAATGATTAAAAAAATGGTAAATATAAAGATTTCCTCTATCTATCTCCAAATTTCAAGCAAGTTATCTCAAGTTATCAAAACAGAGAACATGGGTACAATGAGTAAAAAATATTCTATTCCAAGCATTGTTGATGGCTTTAAGACGAAAGGTTTGTAATTTCAATGGCCACCGTATTTTAAGCAACTGGACTCTCCCCGGACTCTATTCACCTATCTATTTACTGGGGGATAAAATTTTACAAAACAATCATAAGGTTTTCTGGTGGTTTCACCATTCTATGATAGAAAAGGGAAACGATAATTACTGAAAGTAGAAGGGTACTTTATTTTAGTTCAATTTTCACATTCTGATCTTTCAAGCGTAGTCGGATCTTCCTCAGGAAACATCGGTACTCAGGTTGGCTAATTATTATCCCAATTACACTGCACATAATCATACAGAGGAATCAAAAAGATAGATAATAATTCATGTTACCCTATTGCTGACTGGCTGATCTCCTGAAGAGTGGAATGCAGAGATCAGTTATTGGACGTTACACACGGATTCTTGTCCTTCAATGATTCGCAGGCAGAAGCTGCTCTCCTCTGCATAGGTCACTTGTCAGACTGGTTTAGAAAGGCCTTGAAGAATATTTTCGACGCACCTGGCTCCACATTTTTGGTTTGAAGGTGAAGACAGAGGTCATAGGAGTCGTTATCCACTGCTCAAACGTACTCCAAAAAGAAGAATCGTGGAATTATCATGCGACTGACCATCTCACTCTGATTGCACTCATTACCCTGGGCAAGGCGGCATGCCACCAAGGCGAAAGCAATACCTTCGCCCCCAACAGAAGTTTCGATTTGCATGAGATAAACTGGTTGGCAGAACTGCACCCACACCCTTCCTCAAACCGGCTCTTTTGCGCACCACACCGACATCAGGCATTAGGAGGAGGACCCCACTTGCTCCTTGCATCCCCCATCCTACCTCCTCCACGCCCCCGCCGCATATGTGTCAGTGTACCGGCTCAACGGTGGAATAAATAGCCGAAGGGCGAGCACCACTGAGAACTGCTGTTGGGTCACCGTTGCCCGTACGATGATGTAGGACCCAGTTTGAAAGAAAATTTTTCTTTCTGATTGAGTGGGTGAAATATCTGCATCCGTGTTTAAATTTGAGGTCGTTATTTTAATTTCAATCGCCATCGGAGAAATTCATAAAGTTTAAACATTAAAAAATATGTAGATAGAAATCGGAAAATTTAAGAAAATATAGAAGTAATTTTATACACTTTGATTGTGTGAAGTCTCCATGAGACCGTCATTTGGTTTATTCTAAGCTAAGAAACTAGCTTAGAATAAACCAAATGAAACAGATTACGATCTTACTGAATACGTAATGTTTTAAAGAGTCAATTGACCTTCAGTCGTGTTTTGCTTGCAGAAAGATTTGGCCTCAGGCTGCGGTGCGGCTATAAAGATAATGTTAATCTACAAAGACGTGCACAAATAGGTGGGACAAGAGTCAGAGTTTTTTTGGAGTTAAAAAGTTTATTTCTCTCTTTGTCTCCACAAAGTGAGTGAGGATGCAATTGAACGCATATGTTGGAGTGAAAAATTAAAACAACAACGAAGTGGGTTCGAATACATTCGTGTATTGGCATGATCTGTGGCTATTTTCAGGATGCAGTTTATGAGCTGAATTGAGAGACACTTGTTGATTCAGCAATTGCCATCGGAATCCTCTTCTTTAGATGTATTCTCCCTTATTATCGAAATTTTGCATTTATTAACCGATAACTTACATTACTCGTCTTCCAAATTACGTGAGGTTGGTAATTAGCCGTTGAGCGCTTGGATGAATGATTAAGGAGGAAATTTTGCGGTTTTCCTGAAATTTCATTTGTACTCTTTTACATTTTCCTTAATAAATCTCACCTTACTTCAATCAATATTAAAAAAGAAGGAGAGAAAACGAAGGTTTTTTAATAAACCATGCATAGAGATCTGAGGGAAATGTGACCGGAGGGAAGTAGAGCCTCCCAGAGTCTGCATCGCCATCTATGGTAGATACTCAATTCAAGAAAATATTTAATATCTGATCCGGAATCAGCACAAAACTATACTCATCATGTGGAGACAGAGTGGGATCAAACCAGCGTTTCATTTAGTTAAGACATTGTATAAATGTTGGATAAGTTTTGAGGAGTTCCGAGTGCATGGAGTCATGAACTCCTTGGGCAAAAAGTAAAACATTGGGTGGGATTTTTCAGAAGATTTTTTAATTATTGATTACACCAAGTACCATATTATTTATCTGCTGTCATTAGAAATCATGACCTCCATTATGAACAAGTCAACCACTAGTAAATAGCTAATCTTCAGCACCTCCTATTCTCTCGTTAAGTGTGACCTGCGTCTGTATTCCTGCATGTGCGCAAAAGCACAATGTTTTTAGTTTATTTGCCGAGGGATCAAAGCAGGGAGGCATGAGAAATTGTTAGAAGTTAACTATACAGATATGAACAATCAATGAGGGGATCAGGACGGTACGGTAGCTAACGCACAGGCTTCCCAGGCAGAGGGGCTTAGGGTTCTGGATCTTAGAGTTGTTTTTTTTATTGAGGCTTATTACTGGTATCCCGAAACCTATTTAAGATGCTTTGTTGAGAGCACAGGAGTGAGCACGTCATCGGATGAGACGTTTAGTTGTGGAGCCCTTGGTGCCTTTTGTTAAATTTAGGCTAATCCGACGCCGGGTTTTTCCACTCTTTCTCCTTTTCCATGTATTCCTAATGGCGCAAAGAACCTCAACTCTTGGTCACCTTCCCTAAAACTTCTAGTACTGGTAAGTGAAACGACCATCTCCTGGCAACTGGAAACGGACAAAACTGCGGCACAATCCGGTCGCACACGTGCATGAGAACGCCCTTGCGACGGCTTGCGGGGTAGTATGTAGATTCACGTGGGAGGATAAATCATTCCTAATTCTTTCATCCAAAGAGAAAAATGGCTTTTGCAGTAAAACTTGAAACCGCAATTTGACTGGTTGCCTATTGCGACGATTTTATGAGGTTCAGTCCATCATCAGAGGCATTCCCAGTTTAAATAATACCATTCATAGTTAGTTGCAGCCGTAGCTAGTTTAGTGAATGACTTCTATCGTCAGAACAGCTACCCACGTTTCCCGCCGAGGCATGCTTCATCGTAAAAACAAGTTTACGATATTTTTTTAATAAAACATAGTTTCGGTACTTTTTATGAATTTTGGTTGTAGGTTAGCATACAGGAATCCAAGTTGAATGTGAAGATATAAATAAACACACTGGAATGGGAATTAAATATGGAAAAGTAGAATTATTCACGAAAACGTCATCCTAAAGAAAAACTAAATTAAACTGTTGCAAAATCATAGCACAAATAGACAAAGATTAGGAAAATAAGACATTGACTAATACAGTTAAACCAAAACACGTCATCATTATCCTCTAAATTTTCCTAAATGTGGTTTGGTAATGATGAATTTATCACTCTAAGAACGATTTCAAAATGCAGTTTTTACCAATTGAAAACATGATCTGCATGGACTCCACTTTTATTGTAGCAGCGGAACATTTACGGAGTTTCAGTGGTGCCTTACGCAAAACGTAAAAGAGTTTTGGAATATTAGCCCATTAAGAGAGAGAAAGAGAATCGGTTAGATTGTATTGTTAATTATTCCTGAGGAATATTCTTGGACGCCATTACTAGCCAAAAATTCATTCCTTAAGGTCTTTCCTGGAATAACTCGGAGCGAAAAGGTTAAAATCTTTTGTTCCAATTTCTCTTCAGAAATTCCGGCGGTTATCAGAAAATAAGGGGTCTTTAGGAAACATTTCTCTTACCTATAACTACATACGTGCTCGTTAATGACATTTCTACGTCACCAACTAGTACTCTACTTCTCACTATATAACGTCGTTCCAATTCTTCTTCAACCTGCTAAAGTTCCATATGATAAAAGTTATGAACTTTGAAAGTTAGCTAAATTACAATGGGAATAATTTAAACGAGTAAATATGTCATTATGCTGAGAACAATTCTTCGTGGTAAAAAATAGTCTGATAAGGAAACGGTAATATCCGTAAATTTATAAAAAGAAAACAAAATGATATGTAATTTGTATCGAGGTGTAAATAGGCCTTCAGAATATTGAGAAGCAATCAGCGGTATAAACGAATGTCATTTTTCGATTTGTTACGAGAGTATGTACGGAGATTATCAGAGTAAATTTTTACATTGTCATTAAAGACTACAATGGAAATAAACCTTTCCCTCGTATCTGAAAACAGCAATTTCCTAAAGAAAATTATATTTATTTTTTATTTTAAATTCCCTGCAAATACACCTCTTCACCTAATTCCTCCTCTCAGGCTGAGGAGTTATTTCAATTTTGGATACCGTCATTTACTGGAGAAAACTGGGCATCAAAAGGAATAGGAACGGCTAAACCTCGAGCAGTTCATATATATGCCTGTATTCGACGAAAGAAATAAGTTAAAGAATGCACGAAAGCAAAGAAATATGAGTTTCTCAGACGAGAAAACCGAATTGAGATCTGAGTCAAAAATCCATACGCATCAATGTTTGTTGGTGATTATGAAATTAAGACTCGAGCACTTATTATATGGGGCAATATACGGCATATACCCAAGATTGTTTATACAAGAGAGCAATATGGTTTCTTACGATAAGCTTATGGGATTTCACGGAACTCTCTTCTGAATACAATGAATGATTGCATCGCTATGAAGGCATTGGAGCTTTCTTATGGAAATTCTGTTCGCCCAAATTGGTTCTATGATTACTAGAGATTAAAGAAAAAGGTATTGGATGAAATAAGAGATAGCAGAGTAAAATATGTATTGTTTTGCAGATTGTGTCCCAAAAACGAGTTAAGAGTTTATGTATCTCGGTCCATTCCAACAAAAATAATGTTTATCTCTGTGAACTCTTTCTAATTCACTCTTCAATCAACTCAATTTTCACTCTTTGCTTTATATTTTGTGTAAGTTGCTCTTCCATGTAAATCGATGTAATTTTTATATCGTTAAAATATCGTCAATAACTATCAAAAAGAGAGACATTTACAGTAAAATAGTTCACCATAAATATCAAGTAAAGGAAATCAAAGAGTGGCCAGTATAATCGGAATTCAGATGTGGCACCGCTATTACATGATGGCGAAGGGATTAGAAAATACGTCATCAGGGGAATAGTTCAAAGAACAACAAGAAGTAATGAATCGGGAAATTAACTCTGCCCTGCAAATTCACCCTGAAAGCATTTTTTTAATTGGTATTTTTTTCAATAAATTCACTGAGTACGCCTTCTCATCGGGTGAAGGGAGTTATCTCAATATACAGAGTGATATGCTTAATCAGCATCGATGGGTGATAAAACGCCAGCGCTTGGATGCATTACGATTGAAATGCAGCGTGACCCCAAGTTCCTATTCCACAGACCCACACATAATATGTTCTTCAAGCTCTTTATCAGCTGCACACGTGCCACGGGACGTAATGTAATCACGAAGACTCGCATGAGTGACGCTTGACGCATGTCATTGCCAGAACATGTATAGAGTCCGATGTTTCGGTCTCTACGAAGTGTGTATACTGAAACCCTCATAAGAAAAAAGTAAGCATTTTTTGCAGCTTTATCGGCTCAGAAATTATTTCCGCGATTTTATACTTTTGAAATATTATAGGTTGAAATATAAGCAAAAATAAATGTATACCAAATGATTTTAAAAGTCTTGTTTCCCGTTTTTAATTTTATTTTACAGCGAAAAATAAATAAGGTCCCACACAGTTCAATATATATTTCATTACAATTTTTCCTGCAGGCAGTTGGTGGTATTATCTCCACATTTCAATTAGAAAAATAGGTTTGAGTTATACGTATAATGATGGCGGCCTGCATTTTATATAGAACGACGGGGAACGGTCCAATATACACGTTGTGTTTCTCCTACTCCAGCGGGTTCCGAGAGATAATGACTCTGCATTGTATAACGTATTCCTTTCTCACTTCATTTTTCTCAGTATCGTAGGGTCCTAATTTCCTACCATTTGAGCTGCGCTAGTGAGTGTTTGCCAGTTCTGTACTGTACTGCTCAATTACTCAGTCTTGAGAAATCTAGCCCATCTAAATTCAAATGCATAATCGACCAAAATCGTGAAAATATCAGGTTTACCACCTTAATAACACAGCCGATGGTTATGAATTCACATATGTTATAAATTTATAGATTAGTAAATGAAAACTCTCCCATTCGCGTTGACTCTCATTCCCATTCCCAATCTGTTCAGGTAAACGTCTAATGCAAAAACTACGGAAGGCACCGATGAAGTGTCTTTTAGATGGGAAAGCATAAAAAGGGCGCACGTCCCATTTCGCCAAAGGTCGTCCAATCTACCGCGGATGCAGTTGGATACACCCGATTTAGTAGCCCCTTCGTGTGCACTCAAATGTCTAGATGCATGGAAACCAAATCGTGAGTCACTCATCTCGAATGCTTCAAGTATTGAAAAGCGAAAATGGCAAATCGAGAAGAGGGAAAGGACCATTTGCTCGTTGCAAAGATTTTTCGCAATCTATTGTGTAAATTGAAAAAACACGCTTCCTGTTACTCACGTAGAACTGATGTTTGGTAGGAACTAATTTTTTGAATGGCAGACTTGTAGTTATTACGCTAATAATCCAGATTTTATATTTAAGATATATTAAATCACATTCATGAAATATGTACATACCACGTAGTGCTACTGAATTCGTAACTGGAACGTAATAAGAGGCTCCACTTCTTTCTCACACTAGAAAATCTACAGAATAAATGAGTATTGCATTTTTACCTCTTAATGAGCAAAAATATAGCTATAGACTTACTCATACTTGCTTCTGGTTAAAATGGCTCTTCAAAGTTCCCAGTAGTTAAAATCTTCAAGTCATTGAATACTTCCGAAGCCATATTTTGCATAAAATTTCCCCAATAGGCATGTGGAAAATATGCGTTGCACAAATAATACATTCAGTCAATTCATATGATTGATATTATGTTTTATCTCTCGATCAACACACAAGTATGGACAACTCTTTGAAATTATGTATTAGTGTTAGCCAACGTATAATTTCCACGCTCAAACCATATAGCGTTATTTGTTAAGTGTATATATATATATATATATTTGAAGTTATTATAACAATATATATATATATATTGTTAATATAACTTCAAACTAGTGATGGATACTTTACACATATATTGTTTTGTTCAGCTTAAGCCGAATGAATTAAATCCCAAATCGCTCTTTGAGCGAATTATACGGCAAATCTCATGAACAAATTGCTTGTTATATTAATGGTACTTTTGAAATATTGAAATTCGCTTTTGTGTCGCAATTACATGTGAATTCCCACAGAATTTCATTATCCTAAAGCAAACTCTGCAAAGTAACTTCTCCGAACTTTGTAAGTTGCAAGTGATGATATATTTTCATGAAATTAAGTGAAGGTGTGAGTAACCGTATTAGCGGCGTGGTGGCCTAGTGAGAATATGTTTATCTATACCTCACGGTAGCAGGTTAAAATTCGGGGGGTATCTTTGGGCAGTCTTCGTATCCGGATAATACTATTAACGCATTTATTCATATTTTCCGCATTGACTTTCTACCAACGGCTGCATTTCTTTTTGATCCTTACTTTGGTGTAGTGCCGGGCAGGTTACTTTATTACTGTTATTATTATAGTGTGCCATATATTTTTCCACATGTAAGTATGAATAAAATCTTGGCGCAGAAAACACATGCATTTTGACTTACGCGGCTTCGGTCTAGCAAAACATATGTAATAGGATGGAATTTGGTGTTAACTACACACAATGTTAGTGTTATTAAAAAATGAAAATGCTAAATATTCCTAAAGATTCATTTATCTCCATGCTTGTCTCAACACTATTGGCTCTATTCACAGGCCGAAAGTTTGATACAGGTCGAGAAGGAATTGGTGCAAGGGTGTAAAGAGTCTCCTGGGTTTACTCTATGTTATCGTCTCTAATTCGATAATCTTTCCTTTAGATTATTATCCGACTAACGGAAAACTTTTGCACCGCAAATTACGTTAAAAAATTCAGATGAAATGCTGTTGATGAATTCTGTGCCTATTGTGGTTCAAGGGACAATGTTTGGTACGACAGCTATTCTCCTAACTTCCACCCTGGGTTCGAGTTCCAGCGCTTGCAGGATTTTTAGTGGGATCCTGATCTCTGGACAGCAATTCAAGTGAAGCCCACCGTCAGTCGCATGGGGCGTTAAACTGTGGATCCCTCGGCGTTTTCCGTTATGAGTAGGCTAAGAACGACTTCATGTATCTCTCCCTTCTTGCCCAATTCCCTGAACATCCTACATCTCCCAAGTTGCTCACTTATCCGTAACGACGAAAATGACCTTAGGTGTCGATCACCTCCTCTAATGACTAGTGCTTACCCCACGGTATATGTTGGGATGTGCCTAACCCTTTATTAGTAACGAAACTAGGCTCTCGGTTATTGAAATCTGAAACATTCATGCAAAAACATAACTCATTTCTTCTTCAATTTCGTATTTGAAATTTCCTGTGCATGCTGAGGACGTGGAAAATTAATGTGACTCCCCACAATGGAGCATAGACCCTTAATTGCAACTGAGACCATACACACTTAGAGGTAAATAATGATTCGAGAACAAATGTTTTTTTAAATATTTTCTTAAGATCCAAAATGTGGGACGTTCATCTTTCATTAACGTGTAACCTAGCTTTAAAAATCGTGTAAAATGAAGTACGTGTGGTTTTAACGTATTTTTCACATTCAAGTAGAAAAATTCCATGTAAAAGTGTCCCTACGCATCATTTTAAACAAAAATTTTTATAAAATCTTTTTTTTTGACGCCATTTTATGAGATTTGATACAAAAAATGGGGTCCTGCGCACAATTTTTTGTAGAAAAGTACAGCATACATGTAATGGGAATATGATGCAAGTAAAAGCGAATAAAAGAATTAAATGAGTGGGGTATAAAGAGTGCCTCGGAGTGAGGTAGAGATTGAAGCACACAAATGGCACTTACAAAAATTAGAGAACAATTAATAGGTTACGTTCCAAGATAAGAAGTGTTTTGGAAGTCATAAGGAAGGAGTTATAGTATAGAAAAAAATCTAGCAGGAAGCATATAATCATTAGTGATAAGTGAAGGAGGACGTTGACTGAAGGAATTACGACTGAATAGAACGATAACTTGGGCCAGATTCTCGGAGAGATTTGGAGGGCTGCTACAAAGTAATAGCGCTTTTTGACAGCTCCTGATAGTGATAACGAAGCGTCGCATAAATGTGAACTTAGATTCTCCAAGTCTAGTGGCTTGACCTGTCTAGTTATGACTTGACTCATTTAATCGACAGGACCTTATCATCCACTTTACCTTAGCAAAACTAGAGATCTTGGTGCGGGATCATATTTGTACTGACATTATTTTAACGCATTCTCGAAACAATGAGTCACTCAGCCATTAAGATGTTGGACCCCACTCTTTCAAAGTGTCTGCGGTCATAGTTTAGCATTGTTTGCTCTTCAAGGGAGTACCGTCCGTCCGATCTTGGAGTGTGCCGAATAACTGTTTATGCGCCGTTACGGGAATTGGACACTTTTTTGTTAAACAAGAGCTACAAAGCTACTTATGAGTTAGTTACGTGTGTTATATACTCTTAGCCCCTTGACAGCTTTGTTCTTGAAAATCTTAGGCAATATATATCGTTTCGTCCTCCATTATTGCTCGTTGTTTGGAAAAGTTAATTGAATAACGATTGAACGAATATTCATAGGTCAAGAATGCACTCGGATTCGGAATTGCTGACATGCAGACAGTCACTCGGTAATTTGGCAGTCGCCTTGCACTTCTTGTTTTCTTTATTTCGTAGTTGATGCACATTATTTTGCATATATTATTTTCTATTTTTTAACTGCAAACCCAGACACAGCATGAATAAAATAATACATGATTTCCGCCAGATAACCAATTTTCTCCATCCCTATTCATTTCATCCCTATTCATAACATATTCATTTCGTATTTTAGGTTTAGCAGTTGACAGTAACATTGGATATGTGAATCGTGATACGGAAATAAGGAGAAAGTTGATTCCCTAATATTTAGCTTTTTACCTTAGTACATTCACTGATGTAACAGAATGTTTTTGATGTTATTAACATAATGGCAACCTGATTTTGCTGGAACAAATACTTAACATCACTAATTTTTTGAGCGAGATAAATGCGGTGCTATCACACGCTTAGCTAGCTATAGTAGTAAATAGAGTAGACGACCGACAACTTAAGTAATTTGCACTATTTGGGATAGGTTGTTAGCGGTAGGAAATAAAGGGAATGGAGGAAGGAAGAAGAAAAACTCGGAGTGTGCATTAGTGTTCTTAACAAAAACCGCAAAGTGGTCCAAAGTTTAAATTCCCCTCGGACGAAAGGCGTACTTAACTTGAAGTGAGGGCACCCCAAGCTGGGAATGAGATAACACTGAAAAATTTTGCCACCCCCGGGGCCCGAACCTGAACCCTCGGGGTGGGAATCCTTATTATTCAGAACATCGTCCCGACCCCGCGTTTAGCTCCTTTTGTTTAATTTCCGTCGGATAAAAATCCACGACTCCGTCTTCTCCTAACTCCCGTCCCTGTGGAAGTCCACTTTTAAGAATTGCACCCTTTACCGAGGAGAGATAGCATTTTTCCTATCAGCTCGACAGGTTAATTAATTACCCACACATATCAATCGACTCTCTTCAAATTTCTGGAAATAAAGTATATTTAATGTTAGATGATATTAATTCATCATTCCTCAACGGAGTTCATTTCTTCTGTGAGAATGGCCCAACTTTATTTTCTTTCTTCGAGATGCTTGGCCGTCTATCTAGTAAGTGCCAGTACTAGACTGTTCCCTCATTAGGCTGGGTGATGTTCTTGTATAACTAGGCTACAATTATTCCTAATACCTTCTCTCGATTGGAACGAAATCTACTTCAATGAGCAGATTTGCAACCGTCCAGGATATCAATGATATGCACACTTTCCATACCTGTTTCTTTTCGGGGTTGATACCATCAAGAAAAGTCTGCTTTTAGGTTATGACATGATACTTACCTCCTATATCAATTTCTTTACCATTTCCCTGTTTGTATCTGTTTCTGTCACGCCGGCCACATTCGTATATCGTTTCATGCGCGTTTTATTTTCGTGGGACCTGAAATCTTAAAATTGTGACTCTTCTCGAGAGTCTATTCAACCACATTCACCCGTGAGTTCCTAGGGCTACCCCTTCCGCTCAATTCATTTATTTAGACAAATACATATCATTAGGCAAGTGATAATTGCAGTACGTCTGTAAAGTGGGCACAATCTTTATGGTACCACAGCTAGAGTACACATTTCAAACTGGTAATTAGAAAATTTCATAATATGGCAGAAAACTGCGAAGTTGTAATGTTCAAATGAACCATTTGAATAGTTTTATGATCTTGCATATAAATGGAAGTTGAATGGTAAATAAAAGACGAGATTAGGCCAGCAAACCACAGGAGAAGCAGTGCGTCGGGACGGCGGAGACTAAAACCCAACGCCGCCACGCCCTCCCACCCGCCCGCCCGCCCTTGATATATAAGTGAGAGGCTGCCCACTGCCCACTGTGGACCCCCACGGCCCACCCTCCCATTCCAAACCCTGGAAACGAATACAAGGTGAGGATAATTTTTAGGAGCGGGAATCGGAGGTAAAGAGGGGGCCGGTTAGATTCCCGGCCTTCCACACCGAGGTGAACGGAAGTCCCGAGGCATTCCAGTCTCTAATTATGTGTCGTGCACCAACCAGTTAGTCAGCGCGACACATCCCGTCGAAAGAGATGTTAGAACGTCACCCTCTTAGGTACTCAAGTTAAATAACGATCCAATGGCATACGTAGATTTCTGTCAACTATATCATTCCATTTATATTATTCTATCCTGTGCCCTGGTTAATCTATAGAAACTTAAAATTTCACCAAAGAGATAAGTAATTCCACACCAACGGAAAAACCTGGTCGTTTCCAGCTAGAGTGAAAAGCGTTTTTAAAATTTTTGATGGATGAACTATCAACACAAACAGTCACACACTCACATACACACACACGCACACACACACGCACACGCACGCACGTATGTATGTGTGTATGGGAGTGTCTGTGCGTGTTCGCGCGTGTGTATGTGAGTGTGTAAATGTTTGTGTTATATATAAACATAAATATATATATATATATATATGTATGTATGTATATTTATATATTAATATATGTATTTATATTTTTATACATTCACACACATATACATATAAATATATGCACAAAAAACAGTCCTACGGAATTACTGAAATGTTTACATTTAGAACGCACATGCCTGCTTCTCAGATTTCGAAAGGGCGTTCCATAGAGTGAATTAGGAAAAACTCTTGAGTACATTGAAGACAATAGGAATAGATTGGAGGGCCTTATATGCAACCTGTTTATGTCTCAGACCGCTCAGATGCGAGTGGGGAACGGGGATTTTGGATGGGCAAGGTTAGGAAGAGGTGTAAGGCAGGGTTGCCCATTATTACCGGTGCTGTTCAACGTATATGTGGAGGAAATGATTAAAGAGACATGGGAAGAACTGGAGGTAGGAATGAAAGTTAGAGGGGAATTCGTAAAATCGGTTAGGTTTGCTGATGACCAAGCATTAGTGTGTCAGTCAGCCAAGGGATTGTAAGCATTGCCAAGTGAATTGGAAATTTAGCGCGATTGATATAGGATGAAAATCAGCATTAATACAACAAAGGTTTTTTTCAAAAAGAAAAAGTCTAAGCTAAATATTAAAATAGAAGGGGTTAAAAATGGAACAGGTAGAAGAGATTACGTATCTCGGAAGTGTTTTGGGCCAACACGGTCAAAGTAGTAGGGGCTTCAGGAGAAAAATGGCGCTGGGAAAAGAGGCTTTCATAAGGAGGGAGCTGATGACGAGGACAATGAGTAGGGAGGTTAAGAAAAGACTGGTCAAAACTTTGATATAGTTCCAACGGCACCGAAACGTGGTGACTGAAGCAGGAGGATAGACGTAGATTAGAGGTTTTTTAACAGCGGGTGTGGAGAAGAATGGAGAAGTGGAAATGGATCGAAAGAAAAACAAATGAGGAAGCATTAGGGTTGGTGGACGAGGAGTTGAGTTTATTGGAAGAAATTCTTTTGAAGGCAGGACAAATGGATGAAAGGCGTATTGATAGGCAGTGAGATGTTGAATACTATAATAGAGGGGAGAATGTTAGGCAAACAAGGAAGGGCCTGGGTCAGAATAGGGATGAAGGGAGGAAGGAAGTACACAGAGATGAAGAAATATCTTATGTAGAGGTTGCTGGATTGTGCTTTCTTAGGAGTCACTAAATATTTATTTGGTAGTTGTGTTCATCCAAAAACCTACCTCAACCGGTATAAAAAATGTATATAGACGCAGAGGAAGATGACCAAATTAGTTAGAACAGGAGCCTGGAATGTTGTGACAATACTGATGACTGGAAAATTAGAGAATATTAAGCGAGAGATGGAAAGGGGAAATATAGATATTTTAGGTTTATATTAGATGAGATGAAAGGATAGCGGGGGTTACTGAAGTGATACAGCAGCGGGGACGAGAGCCAACGATGGGTTGCCATAATTGTGAATAAAGATGTTGGAAGAATCGTTTTCAAAATAGAACAAGTAAAGAATAAAATATTACTAAGTGAGATAAAAGCAGAACCAATGAATTTGGTCATTGCTTAGGTATACATGGCACCTTGCAATGATAAGGAGGTAGAAGTCGATATGATATACGATCAGTTACAGGACGTAATCGCGTGTGCTCCTGGAGGGAAACATTTGATAGTGACGGGGAATTGGAATGCAACGGTAGGCGAAGGAAGAAATGGCGATGAGGTGGGTGACTACGGGTTAGCGACGAGAAATGAACGCGGGGAGAATGCAATTGAGTTCTGCAGGAGACAGGGGTTAGTCATCACCAACACATATTTTAGACCATAAAAAAGGCGTAGGTGTACATGGAAATTGCCAGGTGCCTCCGAAAAGTATCAGTTAGATAATATTTTGGTTAGGCACAGGTTTAGGAACAGTGTAATAAATATGCACTGTTTCCTGGGAGCGGATGCGGACAAGGAATCCATGGATCACGGATGAGATGATTACAAAGATAGATAGGAGAGGGAAATGGAAAAGTGTAAGCATAGAGCTAGGCAGAATGAAGTACAAAGAGTGAAATAATAATTTGACACGGGCACAAATAGACCAAATGAAGCACGATGGAGAGTGCAGGGCGTGGATATGGAGAGTTTGCTGAAGGTTGAAATTGGTTCGCTATAAAGCAAGGTTAAATCACCATCGGGAAGGGATCTGTGTTAACAGGTAGATATAAGTTGGGTAAGATAATAGTTGACAAAGAAAAATCCCAAGATAGATGAAAGGACTACAAAGAAGATCTGTATGGTGAAGAACCTGGGCCAACAAGTTTAGGCATAGAAAGAGAACATGACGTAGAGAAAGAGCCTAGGTTCAGGCATACTCGACGATAAGACGGAAAGGGCATTAAGGGAAGTGATATAATGTGTGTCTTTATATGTATATATATATATATATATATATATATATATATATATTTATATATAACTGTAACAGTAACTTTAACGGAGTCACCCGCTATGTTTGCATTATAATGCAACAATTTCAGAGAGTAAAAAGTCCCGGTCAAGGCGAATGATTTTTACTCTCTGAAGTTGTTGCATCCCATACATTACGCAAATTTCCCCTAAATCGACCACTGGGCCAGGAATTAAGAAAATAATGATAAAAATCCTTATAAAATTAAATGGGATCCTTTAAGCCAATCACGTATGCATAAACTAGACCAGCGTTTGAGATTTAAACATATATGTAAACTACTTTATGTGTCAAGCCATAGTGTTTTTTTACTCTCAATAATGTATTAACAGCCGAACTCGGCGTTCTTAACATAACTTAATTAATAAATTAACTTAAATTAATCAAATGTTACAGAAGATGTACCAATTCTTTTGTTTCGTAAGTAAAGAGCTTACAATTCCTTGTTTTTGCCCGATGAGTCGAAAATCGGCGTGAGCGGCCCCTGGAAGGAGCCCGCATTGAATGACTAACGTCACTATCTTAAGTTACGCGAACTTCGAATATGTAATGCTTCGATGCGTCACACATACCGAATGAGCCAGCGTGGAAACAGCCGTTTTAGGAGACTTACAACAGCTGAAGCCACTCGTACTCATATGTGGATATTTAAGCTTGAGGAAATATTGATACGAATAATGCCACTACTTTATGAAAAAACGCTTTATGAATGTACCAAGTGATATTATATGTACTTATTTTTTTGTTTATTCAATACAACATCTTAACTTTATAGAGTATGGTTGTCCTGGAGATTCATTCGCGTTTTTATCGAGCTGTCTACTGAAAAAATATTATATGAAGAGTTGTCATATTCCATCTTCCTTCTGGAGACACAGCTAGTTAAGCACAAATGAAGAAGCATAAAAAGGAGCAACTACTCGTACTATTCCTTGAAGAATTTATCATACTTTTTATTCGAACTATCACTTTGTAGATATCTAGACACAGACCCTTATGCAATACGTACATTAGTTTAAATGGGTTTTGATAATACTGTTCTATTCAAGAAATCAGCAAAATGCCACAAAACGTTATCAAGAGGTTTTTCACTTAGCAAAGATTTCATGCGCTCATTCAAAATGCCCTTACTTTTCAAATTTTCACATCATGAGTTGCCATCTTTGAGTTTTTTTTATGAAATCTCACGTGGTTGTATACTTTCTGCAGTTAGGTGTTGTATTCGCCACAATACGATAAATATTTGTTGAACATACTTGGAATGTAACAGGTCATCTATCATAGTAATCAGCATGAATACTACTATTTGCATAGTCGTCGTTGGATAGAACAGAATGAAAAAGCATAATTTTCTGCTTTCTACATGAGCAGAAAGGTAATAGAGGGGAGAATGTTGGGCAAGCGAGAAAAGGGCTGGAACAGGATAGGGATGTTGGACGGGATGAAGGGAGGAAAGAAGTACACAGAGATGAAGAGGCACCTGATGTAGATTAGGTTGCTGGATTGGGTTTTGTTTGGAGTTGCAAAATGTTTATTTGATAGTTGTGTCCATCCAAAAACCTACCTTAACCGGTAGATTACCTAATAAATATATATATATATATATACACATATATATATATTTATATATATATATATATATATATATATATTACTGAAGAGCAGTGTGAGTAATAAAGTAGACGTCACAATTTCAGACGTGATCACATTTAAGTGATTTAACTACTAGCAGGTCAATGAGGGTGAAATTTTTTAAAGATTTGTTTTCATATTTATCTAATATATCATATAAGAGTAGGTTAATAGTAGTGTAGTCTTTTCACTATTGATACATATGTTGTCTATTTTGTAACTTGACACGGAGTTCCCGCACGGAGCACGGAGAATGAAATAAATCATTTTATTCTATCGAATAAAATGATTTATTTCATATTACTCTATACATCATTAGAAAACATTAAATAGAATAGTTTGACATTATTTTTTGAAAATGGACTACGGAATCAAACCTTAAGAGTATCAATAGCAGAGATACTAGAAGACTTTAGAAGTGTATCCCTTATGGTCGGTATTCAAGGAACTATCAATTATTCGTAGCCCATATTGACAAAGAATGATAAGGCTTTTGTCTCATACCATTCATATCTTGCTTGATAAACTATTTTCTCTTCTGCTTCGTAAATGGATATACTAGGTATTTGGCGTCAGACGAGCCTCAGGTGACAGCAATCAATTCGCGCGACACAATTTCTTTCTCAAACACTCTGTCGTGGCCTATTTTCTGAAGGATTTCAATCAACGACCTTGAGTTTCCTGGTAGGCATTTAGGCGCACAGGCGATGATTAATTCATCGTTGCATTTGGCCAATAGTGGAGAATCAAATTTAAACCTGTCCATACAAAATTTTACAGCAATTGAGGTTGATTGTTTTCGAATTACGTCTCTTCTTGAGTGATAAATTTATTCCGGAAAATTTGGAGTAAGGATTTTATGTGAAGTTAAGGTTGTACTTCCTTCCTAATAATAATAACGAAAGTCAGAGTGCATAAAGATAGGGATTGAGCAAAAAAAACGAATCTGCATGAAGGCAATGGTTGTCATATTTTCCTGAGTTAGTGCTCAAAGGAAAATAAAATAAGTTTCCACGATGAAACGTTTTATTTCCCAATGGACCTATGAGTCAAACGGGTAAATGATCAAGCTGTCGATAGATCAAGTGAGTGACGCGTAATCTTCTTGTACGTTAATTAGTCAAGCTATAGAATTGATGCACAAATGATCACATCTCACATACCCAAAACATTTTCGAGTGTATCAGTTTGCCAAACTAGTTGAAGAATCATAAGAAAATCCGGAACAACTCTTGCATAGCAAGATGTAACTTTAGATGCATCGAAAACAAAGTAATTAAGCTCTTTTATTAAAATTAAAAATAATTATGGTTCTTTGTCAACGAGATTTTCAGCCTTTTTACCTAGATTATTGTTCAAATTTGACTAATTTTTTTATGTATACGATTTATTTCTGAATTAAAATTAATGTCCTGCGCCATAAATTTGGTATAATATGCAAAAAAACAGTGAAGAGTATGCTACAGTTCTATAAATAAAATGAAATCCATTAAATAAGGCGAAAGGGACAAGAAAATGTCCAATTTTATGGCACAAATTGAAGTTGATGAACATAAAATGCATCTTTTTGACCTTAAAAGGAGAAAAATAAATTTTAAGAATAAATAAATTGCAACGACATTGGCGAAAATAGATTCATTCTCTGCTGCTAAATAAATAACTTGGGAAAAAGTATGCATTGCAGCCGTTGAGCAGTATTCGTTTCTTATTTGCATCAAACTGAATAAAATTCCATTATTATTTTACTTAAAATTGCGTACAATATTCTGTTTTCATTCGCTGAACTTAACACTCGGGAATAAAATTTTAAATATTTACAAGGAATGCATGTTTGTCAACCAAAAATTTGTTTTTATCATGGTAAACGCTACATTAGCGTCAAGGTGAACAACAATCAGCGCGTTAGAGCATGCTAGAGCAACAGAAAGTGAGGAAATTCTAGATACCTATTAAAAGACGCATGATAATTTATCTTGGTTGCTATTTAATTATCCAAAAAATGACTCTATCCCGGAAAAATGCTTCTCCTTGTTCTAATTTAAATTAATAACAGTAGTGCCTTGAAAAAGGATTTAAGTTTTCATATGCGTAAAAGTTGCACCGATTTCTTGGGTAATTCCAAATTACATTTTATGAAAAAGTGACTTTCAATTCCAGATATCTGTAGTTTGAGAACCTAGAATTAAGTTTTTATGAACCCAGGACTTATTCGCATTCTTCTCATTAACCTTTTGCTAAATTAATTACTTGTGGCGCTGCTTGTTTTTACCCTCCAAAGAAGTAATTACTTTATTCAATGACACGGTTTGGTTTTACAGGATTAGTTCTCAAACTGTCTTGTCATATACCTCTGAATCAATATAACAGGTATCAGGAGTATCAAGTAGAATGGAAAGCATAAAACTTCAGTCCTAATTTTGAGATGCATCACCATTCATTAAATGAGGAACGCAATGTATATTTCCACTATTCTTTTTTCTCGTACAACTAGTTTCAACGCTTAGGCGTCATCATCAGGTACTTGATGATGACTCCTAAGTGTTAAAACTAGTTGTACAAGAATAGAGAACGGTGGTAGTATATATTGCATTCTTCATTGAATGAACATGAACTCCACAAAGATGAGGCCGAAACAATTGAGTACATGTATCACCATTTTAGTAGTCATAGTAGAGAAATGGATCTTTGTGTCTTTATAATGTGAAATCTTACTGATTTCATAATAGCGTTAGGTTAAATTATGTACATCTTTTATTTTCATTATTTTCACATAAATGTTGTTCATTGGAGTTGGATGCGTCAAATCGAGATTATGCCACAATCAATTTCAAAATTATACGCATCAGCTTTTAGCCTTTTGTTCTATTTTTTCCCCTGCTAAAGTGGATTAATTTTTTCATAGTTCAAAATCCATATATTTTTCGAGCAACGCATCCCAATCATTTATTTCCTCCGTTTAGAATTGCAGTAACATTCGTGATATCAATTTCAAACTGATGCATCGTCTGAAATATTATAATTATTCACCAACATCTTTTTAGTTAACACCAAAAATTTCATTTTTTTCTACGTTCCATAATGTTCTTTTGTTACACATTCCAAAGTTTTTTTTTCCTCTGCCAATAAATAACGCAAGATTACAGTTGGATGACCTCTACGTATGCTTTGAGGGTTTTCTAACAGATTTATAATTTTTGATCTTATTCAATATCCTGATTGGAGTCATTTTCTTGCAGGAGAGAAAATCAGAGTTCTAAGAGGTTGTACTGAGCCTAGAGGTTTGATAAGGAGAATTTCTCTATTGCCCTTACTATAGTATTTTGCCGTACAGTAATTTCGTATTTCTCTTTTGGATTAACCCATTTCAAGCAAGTTAATATTTTTCAAATAATATACCACATGGCTATATTAGTTTCTAAGCGGTATTAATGTTTTTGAGTCTGTAAATGGCCAGAAGCCAGCTAGATCCGCACGTCTCACAGAAACCACCGTCCTTGGCCGCGGAAACGCATCCCATCTCAGGTGTATCTAAATGGTTGAAATGGATTGATACAGGAGTAAACGCCCTCTGGAATATAAAAATGTCCGAATACCTGATGATCAGTTTCGGTTAATTCATTAAGCAAAATAGTTCAGTCAAAAATAGAGAAACAAATCTCATCAAAAAATTATAATAATAAGCTGAAAGCAACTGATTAGATGAGTAGCTAGTTTCATTTGCGTCGGGGTCAGAAACAACTATGGAGGCTAGACTATTGCCAGTAGACAGTAGACTATTGTCACTCCAATGATAAGCAGAGCCAGTGATTAGTATTTTGAAAATTTAGCGAAACACGTAAACATAAAAATCAGTGGGAATTGAAGATTTTTATGGTTGCGAATACAGCAAGCTCGGCGTTTAAGGAATCCATCTATCCACTCCTACTTCAGAGCGGGAAATTTGTTTTGATATCCTATTTCAATATATTCATTGAAAAGTCCACTTGCTCTTTCAAATCAACCGTGTTTGGGATTAAACGCATTATCTTTACCAAAGAAATTATCGATTGTCAATAACTCTGCAAATATCTTTAAATTTCCGCAGCAAATGGTCTTTTGATGTGAAGCATCTTCCTCAATAGCCTAGGGGAAACTTTACGCCAGCATTGGAAGAAAACTTTTGGGAAGAAATCACCACTCTTGAGAGTAGAAATTGATACCACTTCATGTACTCCTTAAGGTGGAAGGGGATGAACGCATAAATGAATGTGATCCAGAATAAATGGAATATCCGCATGCTTAGGTATTATTTTTGCACCACGTTACGGCATAAGTGAGTAAGCTGTTGGAATTATCTTCAAGTACACTCTACATTTACGGACTAAAGTGTATTTGAAGATGTCAGTGTTAGTCCTCAGTTAGTCCACATTTTCTAGATAAGCTCATTGATATGAGAACAACAAGGAGATGGGAATGTATATCCTTGGAGTGGTAAATCTCTCATACTGTCTAAGAAAGATAAAGACGTTTTATGCGTATATTGATGTTGAAATAAGAGTTAATAGCTGTGAATACGTCGCCCTTCTTACACTCTAAAATAATTCACGTGTGAAGTGGATGAATTAAGTAGCATCCATTTGACTTGTGGAAGAACATAGCCAGTTCTATAGAATTGTACCTACACTTTCCTCGCGGAAAATAATTTTATTCTAAAGCTATATTGAAGACATTATAAGACATAAATGATATATGGTTCAGGCGTGATTATAAATGAATCAATCACTGATTTTCGTGAAATTTCATTCATCTTGTTGTGACAAGAGCTCGATTTTGTGCTCTGCGCATGTTTGCGGACGTTTCTTTGTCATAAAATGCGTTTTTATAGTGAATTATCATTGCAATTCGAGAATTAGGATTACAAATGATAGTAGTATCTCGGCTATCCAGCATAAATGAATTGATTTTCCAGTTAATTTTTTTTCAGACTAGCAGTGAAGCATTATCACTTTACTGGGCCATAAAAATAAAGAAAACAGAAGAAAGGAACCAACCTCCTCAAAATCCGAAGAGAATAACATTATTCCCCGGTTTTACATGGCTTTGTAAAAAGTACCGGGAAAAGTTTCGTAAAAACCGTTTTACATCAGATATTGCTACAACGCCTCCAAATTCTTTGAAGTACATCCCTCGAGCGGCGATATACTTTTGCCAGCAGCTTTTCAAATACTCGATGGCCCCCTGGTATACGGATTCCGGAAGGTCCTTAAGGGTGCGCGTGTAACCTCCTTTGACGGCCCTAATGGTTCCATGGCGGTGTCTTTTGAAAGAGAATTTCACTTTTGAGAAAAGGAAATAGTCTGCTGGTGCCAATTTGGGACTGCAAGGCGGTAAGGGAATCGTCGCGATGCCGTTGAAGAAGGTCTTTGCAAAGAGACACTCGCCTGTGAACGTACGTCAAGACCTTTGGGACGAGTTTAGCGCAGAGTTCATTTGCATCGCCAAATTTTCAGTAAAAATGGTGTTCACTGTCATCTTATTATTGCCAAAACGATCTGCAATCATGCGCATGCTTAACCAACAGTCTGAATGCAGAACTTCACGCACTCGTCAGAAGAAATTTGTCACTGGTACTTTTTATAAAAACCTTGTAGTTCACTTGGAGAGGTAATTTGGGAAAGAGATGAAAATTTACAAATAGAAATCCGTTTACTTTGTTGGAAGAAAGGTGCAATGGCTCCCTTCAGTGCCCTTACCGGAAAATTGTCGAGTCAGTGAATTCCAAATTTTAAAGAAACTCTCAGATAAAAAGTCAGAGTACAGAGCAAGTAGGTTGAAGAGGCTTAAATTAATGCTACGCTCTTTTAAGGACTGAATGAGAAGGAAGGATGAGAAACCATATGGAATACACAAGACCGTGATTCCGATTAAAGTTTCTCCCGAATGAAAATAAGATATTTTGAAATGGTAAAAATTGTAATTTTTCAAAGCTATTCATTGAGTTCAAAACGTTTCAATGTCGACACATAAACATCAGACGCGAAATGCCTATCAAATAACAGATGATAATAAAGTTAAAGAAACTGGCCGTACGGAAAAAAAATCACTGTTGTATATTGCAATTTTTATCACTTGGTGATGAATAGTTTCCAAAAATTTGAGCCTGTCAATTTTACCTATAATAAAATAAGATATTTAAAGTTAGGAGAAATTTTGAGCCTGGAAAACATGCAGAAAATTATAAAACTCTATTTTAATGGCATTTTTCATAAAGAACGATGCCGTTACACACTAAAATACGAGTATAACTGAAAGGGAAGTAACGTTAATGCATGGTGCACCCTCCTTCCCAAAATTCGCCGGGCACACTGTAAATACATTTGGCGTAGTTTGAACGCTGATGAACGGTCTCTGGGAAACCCGTGGCAATGGAATGATTAGCACAGTGACGTCAGGCGAGTCGAAATTGAAAAAAAAACTCCCTTGAAATATCTCATATACCTTTTTGCTTCCAACCGACAAATGTGAGCCTATAACTTGGAGTGTTGAAAGGAGGCAGTTAAATTTTTGGTACGAATATCAGACTGAATACGGAACTGGATTCGTGACTTTCTCTTCGACTAGAAACAACGGACCTTAAAGGGATTTTGGCATTCCAAACATGTTCACGTCATTTCTGGCTCCCATCAGGGAAGCGTACGTGCGTGATATGGTCTTTACTTTTGCACGATAATGATGTAACTTCACAAACAAGAAGAAATTTGCGTATGCATCCCAAATAAGCAGGACTGAGCCAACATAATATACTTTAAATAACTGGCATTATATCAACAACATAAGCCAAGACAACAACAATGGGGGTTTAGAGAAATAATTTTAAAAATATAATATATATCACGCCAAAAGCTGTATCGAGAAGATCAAGCTTCAAAACATAAAAAATAAGGGGTATCCACAATTAGTTTCTAATGTGTTTTTAGGGTGAAATTTAAAAATATGAACTAATCATGATGCCGAGAGTGATGCTTGCCTTATAAAATACATTTGTCTTTTAAGATCTAGATCTGACGAGAGGAAAACTCGTGAGTTCGATTCTTCCTTGAAGAAATTTTTGAAAAAGTACTTATTAGGGAAAATTGGCGATAAATAAATTAATGTGTCATGTCCTCTCCTCACTCCCACCACACCGGATTTGCAACTACAATTCGGGATTTCTTTTGAAAAAAATTGGCCCGAGGACAGATAAACAAGAATAATATTCTCCAGCTGGCACAATTGAAAAAAATACCATTACAGTGAAATATTAAAGAAGACCCCATGGCGACAGGAATGCTTAAAATGTATCGCAAATTATGCATTGTTCATAAGATCATTTCTCTTGTGAGAACAAGAACACAGTGATAACAGAGAGTAGAACTCCATATTCCATATTTACAATAATGACAAAAGCAAGAAAGATAATCTGATGAACATATATTCAAAGATTGGTTTTCCTTGACAATCCCTACTAGCAGGTCAATATAAAACAGCAGATATCTATTATATTTATCTTTTCCTTCATCCTCACAGGTCCGGTGACTGCGCGTCTCCGGCGATGCGCGAGAATCGACGTTACCTAACCGTGACATCGCAAGGGTCAAGCGCTGAGCGCTGAGGCGATGACGGTCACGGACAGGAAGCGACTTCCGCGTGAGCGTCAGCGCGTCGGGTCGCCGGCCCTTCTGCCACCCACGGAGGATGTGCGGGCCTCGGCGATTGGGTGGGGGCGATATTGAGGGGGTGAGGGCTGGTGGAGGAGAGGAAATGCCAGCTCAACAGGGGAACAGGGGGAAGAGGGCGAGAGGGGAGGGATTGTTTTCTTACGCCCCTGTGGCACGCCTTTCCCTCCCCGTGATTCACGCTTAGCCGTTGACTGAAGGCGAACTTCCAAAGCTACCCTTCGTTCTCCATATGAGGCTGGGGACTATTCTTGAAGATTCGAAGGTGGGTCATAGTAAGCCAATGATTTCGCTCGTTGAAGGTATTCTGCCTGTTACAGGCAGGTTTTACATGGTTCCCAACAAATACTTAAAATTTTACATCATATAGAATCACAGCAACCTTAACTCTTATTTGCACTGTCATATTACCTTCGACTTACCTTCATGCCTCCCAAAAAGCTAATGATCCCTTCCAACACTACATATTAAAATCCCACACACCAAGTATATTCCGAAACCAATTTTTCTGCCTTTGAATTTCGTCAGGCAGCTTCCCGTCTTCATTTACCTATATTAAAAAGTCCCGTCATCTTTTTTCTATGAATCAAAATAACTCCCTCCACTAATATTCCATGCATGCATCTCAAAAGCGTCATAACTGCTCCCATTTTCCTACAGAGTCTAGGTTTCAGATACAAACAATACTGCGTTCCACATTAGTCCCTATTAATTTATGAATTGCTTTCTGTCTGTATATGTCTCTTTTGTCAATGCAGTGTTTCTCATTTTGAAACTCTTATGCGCGTATCCATTTTAAAATGCTACTTGAACTTGTTAACGATTCCTCACTTCACGCCTCGTCCCTTGTACATTATTTTTTTACTTGGCACTAATGCTTCTTCTGATTTATAATAATCAGCTACTTTGATTAATTTTCATTCCTTATCTCACGCATTAACACTGTCAAATATGCAAAAATAACTTGCCCAATTAACCCTGCCCAATTTCCCAGCCTCTAAAATGTCCCGTAATTCTAAAATCTAGGTTTGGACAGAATTGAAAGTAAATACCTAAGTGGCATTCCCTATCTTATCACTTGCACTTCCACGAGGGAATGTAATGGCAAATAGTAACAAATTAGCTATCTGGATGGTGCAATCGCTGCTTGACGTAAAAGACGAAAGTGACCTCTTCGTGTGTGTGGATGCATTTGACGATATTAGGATATTTTAGTACTCATTTTACTGAAAATATGAATTGATCATTTGATGTGTACGATGATAAATTAATGATATTATAAGTATATCAATTTATTAGTCAATTGAGTTTTTGTGAACTGGGGAGCCTAATGATGACCACTGACCTAGCGGCCCAGGCCCAGGTCTCAAATCTGGTTAATATCTTTTAACTCTCCCAGTTTCATCCCAACTGAGAGTTTTGGGGACCCACCTCCAGTATCCGGAGATGGGTCCCCAAAAATGATTGGCACAGGGAAAGGAAAACTTCCACCACTCTTCAGAATATACGAATAACATACAGTGTAGGAAGGGCTTAATACAAGTTCACCTCTGCCCTTTTCGTCTCAACTACTATTCTAATTGAACACTGCATAATTTTCTCCCTAAATCTCTATGGATATCGGTAATAAAATATAATTTTAGGCTAGAAAGTCTTAAACTAAGACATTACTTAGTCCATTTAAGAAAGGAATTACAATTAAATAGGCAGTATAAAGTGTGGGTTAAAGAGTTTTTCAAGTTGACATTACTTTATTTAACTTAAGGATCTCCTTCGTCACTTTTGGAACTTACCAGTTAGTCATTTTTTTTAATTAAAATACATTTAATTGTGCAGACCACTATAAGTTATTTTAATAACAATTTCTATACTTTTTTATTGGCATTTACGAAACCTTTAGCGCTTAAAATATAAATTAGTATGCATTCCTCGAGTATGTATAAACAATTTTATAGTACGAGTAAACTATAGTACTCAGTATATAAAACCCCTTTTAATTCGAAAAAGTATTGATACATCTACAAAGCGAAAGGAATATACCTGAAGACATACCACGCTGGAAAAGGTTAAACCTTTTTTGGGGCAGGACTGTTATGGGACAACTCCCATTTTGTGCACGAAGTCGTGTGTGCAGAGGGTACGGGGCGCGGGTATGTCAAGTAACAGCCTCTCGAAGCACCAACTGATCAGCGGAATTCTCTTCGGCTAAATTGCTCACGCGTAGGGTGTTGCCGGAAGTTCATTATTAGAAGGCCAACTCCGCGGCTGAAGCGAAAGGTGATTTTTTGGCGAAGGATAAGAAGTGCATTTCATACGTTTGACAAATGTGTTTCTCAAGCAATTTGCGGCGATGAAGGACGTAGTAAACGGTAAACTAAGAATATATCTCAGAGAGCTTGCGCATGGAGTTGTTTCCAGGTGCAGAGATGGTTGAAATTTTATACAAAATTCTGCTGTGTAAAAATCATTGAAAACTATCAAGATAACTTCATATTTACCTTGAGGAAATTTTCTGAGTAACATGCATGTCGCGCACTTTAAAAAAATCCTTCAGATAAGTTACAGTTGGCAAGATTTTTTACACGTTTATCATTCTTGACGCGTTGTACATGAATAT
The DNA here is from genome assembly GCA_037158775.1 of Hetaerina titia. Lineage (NCBI taxonomy): Eukaryota > Metazoa > Arthropoda > Insecta > Odonata > Calopterygidae > Hetaerina > Hetaerina titia. The sequence continues at coordinate 36,608,687 of CM073779.1, forward strand.
AAATAACGCGGATGGTTCTATTTAGAGGAATATTTTGACAACAATCAAACTCCTTGAAAAAGTCAAACCACTTTAGCAATCAACGAATATCTTTTCCCCCAATCCATTCAGCCACTTTTCAATAGTTTTTCTTTGTATGGACAAAAGTTTGCTTTAATTTTATGGGAATTCCGCATCAGAGGTTGAGTTTAAGTATTCCATCACTCATTAACGTTAAAATTGTTAAACTCAAACCCAATAAAATAAAAGGACCTAGCAAGGAGAAAATATTCTATCGACAAAATGGATTTTGTGTATATCAATTCAGTATTACTTCCCATTTAAATGGCTTTATGGGAAATAAAAAGTGGAAATGAAGTAAATTGGTGTAGTTTGCGAGTTGCTGAACATAGTGAAGGATTTTTTGCAATAAAATGGGAAATTTTCATACTTTGAAGGCAAATTTTTGACATTGACTTAATACCTAGACTTTTTCTCGAATGGATTGTAGAATCAATGATTAACTGGGGAACCTAAGTGTATAATAGTAATTATCAAAAAATTCATTATTTAGTAGGGTTATAATGACCTAGGCTTTTTCATATTTAGTCAGGAATAATTTCACAATAGAGTATTGCCTGAATTGCATTTAGTTTCCTATACCATCAAAATTATTCGAACTCAAAATATCTCGAAATATTGAATCTCTATTCGGACTCAAAATTTGTGTTGAGGTAGATGTAGAATGATCGACAATACTTTCTAACGCTTCGAAGGACTTGATTTTTCGCCTCTAAATTTCACACACCATAAGAATAAGGTAGTCTCTACTGGTGAAAACTAGAATCTCATTTCTACTGAATTATATTCAGGTGATGAATGTTCACATATTTACGAATGAAAATTTTTAAAATGTACTTTTCATGCTCGTAATTTGCATGAACGTCAAATTTTGTCTGAATCATATTACTATGATATTTTAACATCGGAATGATTAGTCAAATATTTTTGTTGAATTTCTTTAGCTCGATTGCTTAAGCTATAAATGTTCAGACGTTATGGGTGGAGATTAAAAGTGTATACAGGATCTCAAAATGAAAAGATGACTACTTGTGGTGGAAGTAGACACATTCTCTGGTGAAATTCAGAAGCACATAATTAGTAGATCCCGTGGCACTCCATTGATTTGCTTAGAAGGCCGAAACTGCTTGAAATTTGAGGGAAGGAGGAACAGAATTTATTGATTCAGTAAAGCTTAGTAAAATTTCAACCGTTACTTATCATTCATGATCAGCATCGCCTGCGATGTTTGGGAAGCATTTTATTCATTTGATGGTGTTTTTGCTGGTAAGATAAAGCCGTCGATTCTGTTGACTACAGATAACGTAGGCCAGGCGTTACCCGACATGTCTAATTCCATTTCCTTCTTTTTTAAATGATAACAGGTGCTTCAAGAGCGTTGGCAATTAATAGAAGAACGAATTACGGCAAAGGAAAACATTTCTTCCTCCGATCTTTCAAAGATACTTCTGCTCTTTCGAAGACTCCCGCGAGAATTCATTGGACTTCTTAAATGGCAAAAACCAAGGAGGGAATTCAAGGAATGCTAGCTCGCAAATTCTAGAATTAATAAGTGAGGAATCCAATTTTTAACCTCAATTAAGTTTTAAATTTAATTTCTTCAATAAAAATTGCAGCACCTTAACTGTTTAATTTTATTTTTTGTCAACATTCCCACTTAAAACGTTCGTTATACAGTATATATGAAAGCCACGTTATAATTGCTGCGTTAAAAGTAAATTCGTTAAGCGAAAGAGGAATCTCAAAACAATCAGTTTAGCGTGATAAAACTAACGGGGTAAAAGAGAGTGAACTAGAAGGCTTCAAACTCGTAAGTCATTTCTACATTATTTTCAGTAATGCAAATAATTGTTCCTCAGCCTCTACAACCTGCGTGTATACTGATTATCATTTTCATAAAGAAACGTGCACATTTCGAGCGAGTTATCGCGAGAGAGAATATAATTTTTCCTTCATTAACTTTAGCAGCAACTAAAAAGACAACTCTGTTTTACCTTAAATGAAATTCATTTTTTCGGCAATTAACTATTACCTTACTTTAGTTGAAAACGTATTACACATTTCAGAAGTCTCAAAATACCAGAACAATAGATAATAAAAAATAATTGTGTGATTCCCAAGCACATAATACCAACTTAAAATTAAAAAATTTGACCTCGCATACCACTCATTATTTGGGGAATTTCCATCCTTCAAAACTCCACGCTCGACTTTACAAAAGCGGACCATCGAAAAGTCTTGGCCAAGTCATTTTGCCCTTCCCCGCGATTTTCCCGTCCGCCGGTGTCCCCCGTGGCTAGGGAAAACTCCCAGAGGCCACCGAAGGCACCATCAAAGTCCAGAGGTGCCCCTCCACCAGGGGGAGGGTCGAAAACTCTTTATTTTCCCTCGTCCGTCGAAAAACAGTCCCCCACTCCAACGCAAACCACTTCCCCACCTTCATCCCAACTGTTCGCGTGTCCACTGTATATCTAGCCACCGTGGCCACCGCTGATAGAGGTCGGCTGCGCTCGTCGCGGGGGAGTGGCAATTAGAGGGGGCGGCAAGGTACGAAAGCGGCGTGATAATGTCACGATGAGCACATCGACCGGGAAAAATCCCGAGAAGTGTTCATTTCTCTGCGCGGGAGCACGCGGGCGAGAGAGCGGACGGGTTGGCAGGAGGGGAAAGAGCGGTGCCTGGGATAGGGGCCCTCAGCGGGAGCCGCGTGATCTGCCGGGAAGAAGGGAAAGTCGATCCGTGAGGGACAAGGGGGAAGGGAGATCGAATTGAGAGACGGGGGAAGGGGGCGGGGGAGGAGTGGGAGGGAGGGTAACCGGGGAAGGGGGTGGGGTCGGGTGGAGGGGAGAGAGTCCGTAAAGTAAATGGGATTGCATAGCGGTCGGATTCACTCCCGTGGTTATGAGAGGCTCACCTTGAGTGATGTAGTAATGTGCCGTTATGAGGAGAAGGAATAGTGCCCGGGGAGGGAGGGGAGGCGTGATGGACGGGAAGGTTGGATGGGGGAGTGGTTGGGGACGGCAGGAAAGTGTATTGGAAAAGTATTTAGACAGGCGTAGTGAAAGGAGGAGGACGTCACCGGCGTGGATGGGGAAGTGTATTTTGAGCGTACGTAAATGCCCGTGACGGGAATGCGTCTCAAGGTGTGAAGAGAAATGGTGGGAGCCCTGGCGGAATATGTCTGGGGTCACCCGAGGGGATAATAATTGGGCTATCAAAGTTGTGAAGACCAGATGCATGGCCCGAATATGAAAGTTTAATTCGTTTTCTCACTGTCTCTCGCCTGAAGGTTTTATATTCTTATCTATAGTTTGCCATCTTAGGCGACGTGCATACTAGCACGTCCACAGCGGTTTAGCTCATCTTAGTCTGCGATCTGAAACAAAATCTTAGTTAACGTACACTGTGAGTGTAAAAAATATCTTTTCCCAAAAAAAACAACTGAGCAGATTCGTAAATATGGTATGAATTACAGGAATTTCATGGCGTAAAAATCATTGTCCTTGACCGGGTCTCGAACCCAGAGGTTCGGTGCTCATCTGCGGATGACTCTCCTTAAGTAGCCTACAGCAATCTCCTGCAGTTCTTCAAATAAATGCTATGAAATTGTGGAAAGTTTGGTGTTTGCAATTTTTTTACAAACCATTTTTACTAAAAATGTAAAAATAGTGAAGGAAGAAGCCGAATAGAATTTTGATTTTGTGGAAATGGACTAATTTAAGTTCATCAAGGAAAGCACGCGGATTACACTCACACTTTCAAATGTGTCCGAGAAAATCTTTGGCGAAATCCGGCAGCATTTTTTTCATTGTTGACTTTCCTGGTTCATTCGTATCATAATAGGAAAATTAGGAGTTCATACTCTGATTTTTGCTCAGTTTTAAGCGTAAAATCCTAATTTGGTCAATTAATTGTTTTATTTAACTCTTTAATTTGAATACGTAGCCTCTTGAGATTTCACATTGATATTGCAATGTTTTGATGTTCATCAATTTTGGATTTCCATGTACAAAGTTACACGAATTTCAATTAGTTTACGATTAATTCTGTCTAATATTAGGGTGGGACATCAATTTGCAAGTATTGGGAACATTCCCGTCGAGAGATTTTTTAAATCTTATATGGAATCATGTTTCATCGTGTTGCTTCCAAATTGTGCTTTCTAATTGAGCTGGGATACCACTCTAAACGTTCCAAATAAATTTTCAGGACCCAGAATAACCCAATTCTAGATACAAGTTGCTATGATCAGCAATTATTCGAAATAATTTGTTAATATTCGATTTAACGGTTTAGTTTGAAAGAAACAGTCCTCAAACCGTCTTGTAATAGATCCCTGAGCCAATATTACACGCATCAAGAAAACAGGATAGGAAGGATAGCCCAAATAAATTTTCAGCACCAATCATAACCAAATCCTAGTAATTAGGTGTTATACATGTAAATAGTAAGTAGATACATAACGGTTATAATTTCTATTTGAACGCAATCGGTATATTTCGTATTCGGTAGGGTATATTAAAGATGGAAACTAATTTTAACTTCCATAGTTTTGGATGATTATTAAAAATCTGAAGTTTTGCAAGTTAAAACTGCACTTCTCTTGCTTTAACTTCGAAGAATTCAATGATGGTACCCGTAATAGCCTGAATTCGGTTTACATAAATACTTAAAACATTGAAATCTTCGAAATAAAACAAATTTGAATCACTCTTTGGACACGTCTTAGAGTTGAATAAATTTCCTGCTAGAAAATGACGGTTGATTCAGGATAGTTAGTAATAGTTAGTGGGATCATATATTACTTTTCAGTGTTTTCATCTTCATACTCGACGGCATGAATCATTAATTCATGATCAATAGAGACGACTCTATTCAGATTTTTATTCAGTCCGCACTTGTTGAGGGTGGGGGGGGGGCGAAAGAAAACTTTTTCACCCTGTCACTGGCTCATCCTTGATTGTCCTCGGACCTACAGTGACGGGATTGAAACTTAAATATTTCATGCCTAGAAACCCGATGACCCTGAATGAGAAACACGAAGAAAGTAGTATTGGATGTGAAAGCGAAGAAATATGAAGACATGACTCGATTAGTCGTTGGAAGAAATGAGTGGAGGGAGTGCAGCCAACTAATCCTTGAATTGATGATTGGCAATGACGATCAATTGGGCACGCCCATTACGTTCCAAGATATTCATAATATTTGAAGCGATAATGTTTAAGTTCGACACAATGCAATATTAAACTTTAATTTCCTTGATCCTTCCGTGTAAGATTTTGCCGTTACTCCGTATCGAACAAACCTTTAAATGATACTCCTCCTATTATTTGGTCAGGGAAGCATTTTATCCTGTTATAAATGAACAGGTAACTTTCGCCAGTCGTGTGTAGTTGTTTAAGTTATCAACATTCCGTTTTTTGGGGCCAAGACAAGTAAATGCGGTTCTTATCGTATTTCCTAATAAAGGAAAGTCATGTAATGTCAAAAAGTGCATCTCAAAAGAGGTTTAGGTTAAAAGAAAAGACATAACTATGGAGTTGACGGTGAAGTTGGGAATATATCACACATTTTAAACATTCGCCGAGGTCAAACTAATAAGTCAGCCTTACCTATGAGCTTGAGTGAAATGTATGAGAACTAGAATTGACTTTGAAAGGATTTAAGTTCATCTCAAGAGTAGAATATATATTTAATTTATTGAAATTTCACAGAGCTTAAACACATAAACTGTGAACTAAGTTTGAAAATATTTAAAATGAAAATTTATGAACATGTTTTTCTTTTGTGGCATTAGAAATTGATCATGACTTATAGAACAAAAAATCAATATTTCATAAAATTTCCAATGAATTAGAGAAAGAGTTGTCGCCTTGCACAAACATGATAAAAATATTCTAAACCGAAGCCTATGAAACAATTAACCATGGTATCTCCTGGTTGATTTATACTATATTTATAAAAACATTTTTCCCGCTGTGATCTCTTAATGACACAAACGGATTGATTCATTGTAGTATGTAAATTTTTGTGGAAAAAGAGAGTGATTGAATAAAACCTTTATTCCGACGAATGCACTGACACTCACGCTTCCCATAAAATTTGTGGTTACGTTCATTAAGTCCAATCAAACTCTGCATACTTATTTCCGGAAGTCTGGATTGAATGCTAGCTTTTTAATCCTGGAATGTATTTTCCAAGGTTTAACTACTCCTTGAACGACTCAAAGGATGTTCGAATCCACTTTTGGATAATGAGGCAAAACGATCGAGGTTCATCTCTTTGCGTACCGGTGTGCATCATGGTAGGGGGATCAGCTGATCTATCAGCATCCCCTGCGCTTTCCCATTTAGATTCACGAGTGAATCGTGAAAATCATACAGCTTGGGTAAAGCTGAGGTCGTTTAGATTCTTGCCCGGTTGACTGATTTTGAACGAGTTTTGAATCAGAACCCTCCGGTCAGTAGCCGATCGGAGCAACCACTATGTTACCGCGTCGCTGTAATAACTCGCGTACTCGATACTTTGGGTATTCATGGCAAGATATTCAATGATCTGGTGAGTATTTGTTTCATTTTACTAATGAACTGGTGTAAAGCACATTCACTTGGAAAACATAAGCGAGAATCTTATACATTATCCAGATTCGAACAAGTAAATAAGTACTGACATATTTCGTGGAGCGTTGTTTTGACAATGAGATTCTCAGTGCAAGTTTTTACGTCATTCAACAACTGTGTCAGCAACCGGTCGACCCACCAAGTCATTGCGTCACCTAATTACGTATGATCTACTCCAAAATTTACCAAGGCAAATAGCTGAGGGTTGGAATCATACTAATTGAACGAGTAGAAACAGTTCAGTCAAACAAGTAACTTTAGTGATAGATATAATTACTGCTGACTTACACGATATCAGATTATATATAAATTTTTTATATGCAGTATTTCTAATTTCATCAGCTAGTATTAGGCACTTTCATTTCGAAAACTTAAGCCATGGGTTTTTGAAATTCCCTGCTTGAAAGCAGAATTAGCTACATGGTAACGCCGTCATTTTCATGGACCCGATAACTGGTTTGCAGCAACTCTCCAAAATATCCTGTTAACTGCCAGTATCTTCATTCTCACGTAGCTTCTTGCACTGGCATTCTCCGTCGCCTGATTTTCTTAAGCCATCCTTGTCCTTCGTCTGTAATTCTTCTCCTCTTATTTCCTTCGATTATGGTCTCCAGTTTTTCAGGCCACTGTCCGGTTCGGTGGAGCTTTTTGTGGTTCCATAAAGTGCCTTATGGAAGAAACCGATTGCGAGGTTTTTCTGCAGCCAACTCACCGATTTGGTCCGCAGCCGAACTCCCCATCCACCAAGTGGCCCCCTCACCTGCGTACGTACGATAAGCTAAAAAAATTTGCCCAAACCCACTTCTCCAAAGTTGAAATCATATCCAACGAAAATAGTATAAAAAAGGTACAAGCGGGAGATGAAATCTCCGAATCGGCAAAAATCTCCACTCACGAGTGTCCGCCTCCCGGATTTTCATTCCGCTGCAGCCACATCACCCACGCGGACCGCATTTACTCCCAACCCCCCTCCCATCCTTCTCCGTTCGCCCTCCCCCTCGCCAAACACTCTAAAATGCTCTCGCAACCGTCTTTTCCCAATCATTCCCACCCCCCTCCACATCCCAGTGTCCTGGCTCTCTCTCTCTCCATCCATCCTCCCACCTACTCTCTCTCTCTCTCTCTCTGTCTCTTTTTATCCCTCCCCTCACTTCATGCCTTCCACTCCTCTCGGCTGGAGCCGACTCCCGGGACACTCCGGCCGCCAGCATCACCTCCCCAGCAACACTCACTCCTGAGGCCTCCCACAAACCCCCTCCACATTCAATCCGCCCACGGAGGTGATTATCCCGCAATTGCACGCACGGATCGCTTTTCGACACATTCCCTCTTTAGCCCAGGCAGTCGCGCCACGACATGCGTTGCTGCAGTGCGGCCCACGTGATTTACGTGGAGATTTTCGCCTAATATTACCGTTGGGTGGCGTAGAGGTACGCAGAGGTATCGAAGAGTCAATGTATAGTATTGCACAGCGAGGAAGAATTAGATGGTTTGGGCACAACTCGAGACGCAACGAGTTTGTGAGGAATTAAATCGAAGGAAAGACAAGGGCAGTACTAAAGTTCAAGATATAAACACGCAGGGGATAAACATTGAGACAGGGACGAATGGAGGGCTGCATTCAATGAAAATCCTTACATGGGACTACTGATGATTCCACAATTATTTCTCGTTAAAAAGCAACACGGAAATTTCCGTTAAAATAAAGTGGCACAAAATAAGGTATTGTAATTACCGGGACATATTTACCATTCAAGTGATTTCAATACCAAATGAATATTCAATACACATTAATAAGGGTGTGGTTGTTTCAGAGAACGACGAAAATTATATCATGACCTAACGATACAAAGAATATTAAATTTATACCTAATCATTATTTCAATTTCCCTTGAAAATGGCAGGGGGTGGACGGTACGGCTGTTTATTAATGTAATTAAATGCGAAATGAGCATAGAAGGAATGATAAATGACAGCCAAAATTCTTGATGAAAATTAGGAAGAATTTCGAAGCTTGGTTTTGCCTTATGTGAGTGGAAAGGGTATTATAATCAACCATTGCGAGAGTCCGTTTACCTTATTTCACCTGGATTGCACAACATCTCGATGTAGTGAAAGGACGTACGCTGGGAGATGTGTGGTGGGAGTGCTATCAGACCGTAAGGGAGATAGGAATAGGGTGGGAAGAGCCTCATTGGTGCGGTACGAATACTCACCTTCAAATTCGGATGGATGGAGTGATGACTGTTCCAAGCGGTGTATCGATAGGCTTTGAGATCCAGAGCCGTGCATGCGGATCGTGTCTTTAAAGAGACATTTCAAATTGACGAGTGAAAAATGCCACTCGAGTAGCGACTCTTTGGGGTGATATTCGCCGCAGTGGTGATAGCAGAGGAGTACGACCCTCAATATTGTGCTGCAATTTAGCATTGGCGTGTGATTTGTCCAGAGCTGCAACAAATAATTGAGAATTGCATGGATTTCGATGTACCCAGCGTCGGAATGTGGTGATTGGTCCTCAACAAGAGAATGTCTGAGCATATCCACCTTCGACTGCCAAAGTATTCTCCCTTAGCCCATTAAAATGAATTATTGAATGAAATTTACACTATCCTCAATATTTGATATGAGTCGATAAGCTTGTTTAGGCACAAATACTTTTCAGGACATATCAATTGAAAAGGAATAGGGTGAGAGAACCTGGTCAATTCTCAATGCTTAGCGTATTAAATCATAAGATTACGGATAGTATTATTAATATTAGTATATACTATCTTGATCAAAAGGTTCCCGGAATTTATTCAGAAAATTAAAAATACAAGTTTATTCATCTAAATCTATATTGTCCCCTTCAAAGTAATCCCCATCGACTGCAACACACTTATGCCAGCGCTTGATCCAATCCTCGAAACATTTTTTATATTCGGTTTTCGGTATGTCCATCAGTGCTTCCTGCGATTTCTCCATTACTTCGTCTCGGCTGCTAAAACGCGTTCCCCGTAATGGTTTTTTAACTCGATTGAACAGAAAGAAGTCACAGGGAGCCAAATCAGGTGAATTCGGTGGCTGTTGGATGGTATTTGTTGCATTTTTCTTCAAAAAATTACGAATAATGATAGCACTGTGCGACGGTCTCGATGCACTGTGCGACGATTTCTGGTCTCTTTCGGCGAATTGCTTCACGCAAACGTCTCATAACGCCCAAATAATACTCTTTGTTTACTGTCTGGCCTTCTGGTAAAAATTCATGGTGCACTACACCGTTGTAATCCATAAAAACCGTCAGCATTGCCTTCTTTTTTGACTGAAAACGACGTGGTTTTTTTGGTCTCGGCTCATTTGGTGAACGCCATTCACTTGCCTGATGTCTGGATTGCGTGTCGTACTCATAAACCCACGTCTCGTCTCCAGTAACGATCCTTTTGATGAATGTGGGATCGGATTCAGCCTCGCAAATCATGTCTTTTGCGACGTCAACACGGTCTCTTTTTTGCATGAAATTGAGGTCTTTTGGCACCAACTTTGCTGCTACACGACGGAAACCCAAATCATTAACCACAATGTCTTGGGCGGATCCATAGGCAATGTTCAAGTCCTCTGCTATTTCTCTGATGATTAATTTGCGGTTATTGATCAACATTTCTTTTACTTTATCAATTTTTTCACCGACTTTCGATGTCGATGGTCTGCCACTGCGTTCATCATCTTCGATTGACTCACGACCACTTCTGAACCGCTCGTGCCACTGGTAAACGACCGTTTTTTTAGAGAATCGTTGCCGAAACACTTTTCCAACATTTCCAACGTCCGTGCGCCACTAAATCCGTTTTTTAAGCAAAATTTAATACAAGTTCGCTGTTGCAAATTTAAATCCATTTCTGCAATTGTAAAAAATCGCCAACACACACAGAGATAGATGTACTCTTGGCTACGTAACTTTTGCAAATGTCAAGTTATGACACTAAGATTTAAAGGGAATATCAACAACAGATGTACCAATTTAACAAAAAAAACAGAACTCAAATCGGAACGATGGGAGCGCCACACGGTGGTTATTCCGGGAACTTTTTGTTCAAGGTAGTAGTTATATAACTTCCCTCAAACCTACACATTTGCGTGTGACAAGGGGTGAACGACACCTGTCAATCGGGTAATTTGAGGTTTTATGGTGAAATTTAGAAATAATTTAATAATACTTTATTTCAGTTCAGCTGGAATGGTTTCCACGTTTTATTGATTTATTTATTTACACAGTTCCAAAGTAGCACCAGAATATATAAATTTAACGGTTGAAATAGAAATGAATAATTTATCACATTACAAAATTTATGCCCACAAAATGTGCAAGAGAAGACATCCCTAGTTGCTCCAGTACTCCAATTGCTCAGATATTAATATCTTATAAGTTTTGATTGTTGTAGTCCTCCATTCGTAAATGTTTCAGACATTCATTACCTATGGAATATTTTCTCATAATTATAAATTAAATACACATCACTTTTAACTGTGTTATGGCACCATCAAATGACCTGTAGTACGCTTTTTCCTGATGTTATGGAACAATGAAATTCGTCGTGCTTAACATTTTTAACGTTGTGGAAAGGTACTAATGATAACAATATAAGTACTCTTATTTCTGTATAAGCATATATTATTGATTTCATTATATGATTTAATCTTAGGCCATAATTAAACATTCAGTGGTAAAATATGAACAAAACTTGCGCCACATGGAACGACAGTTTCAAACTCCCACAGTGAGTGTCTGCAGCCCTAAATAATTACCACGCATCGAGCGCCTGGCATCGGAATTGCTTCATGGAAATCATTTCCAAAATTAATGATGTTGTCACCTATATTTTCATATTTCCAATCTTGTTGCTCCCACGAAAAGGGAAAACTATCATTGAAGCGTGTAACAGGGCAAAGGGAAATAGAATGACCCCATGCGTTCGAGGGATCGTGCAGGAGGAAACATTGTAAAATTGCATGAATGGTAATATTTACTTCCCAGCTACCTGAAAGGTATTGTCGGAAAACAGTAAATTTCCCTTCCCGACTTTTGCACTTAGCCCATGTCCATGGATCGTCAAATTCGCATTTTGGCGACGCAGATAATTTCCTTGATTTTCAAGTGAGTGGCTGTGCGTAAAAAGGAATGCAGAGTGAAAATCGCTCGTGGTTTTGGAAACCAAAAAAACATTACTGCAGAGGTGTGTGTTCCAATGTGGTGACCGTTTGATGGAATGATTTCTTGATTGACATAAGAAAATATATCGATTTTTTACTACCGTAAATACACCAATATGCATGCAAACCAATCCAAGTCCAATTTGCCCGTAGGTATATTTTTAATCAAAATCCTAGGAATTCCAAAGAGAATTCTTCCATGTAAATCTGTCTAAATGGTGAAGTTTTTAAATGTATTCTATCTTATGATCAAAATTTTCCTTCAGTATCTTACAGCTTTCCTTACTGAAACAAACGATTTTTATTATATTATGAAAGCGCTATTAAAGATTATCATTCACTCAAATATCTCCTCGGATATCCTATTATTTGGAGAATTGTGGTACAATTATAAATGTAATTCAGGTTGAAATAATTTCATTCTATGTGTATTTTTAAGACTTGAGTCCAGTGCTCCTCCTAGAGTTATCTCTCTTTTCTTGAGACGAACGACACGTCCTGCGTCTGGCAAAGTTCCACTGATAACGTACAAACGAACGAATAAATATCCAATTAATGGACGCACAGAATTTTTAAGCAAAATAAAAATAGGGGCCATTCAACGGCAGCCATGAATTTATCAACATCAATTCGTTCAGATTAATCAATAGGCTTCAAAAAATTCTTATGTTTTGCGGAAATGAGAATTCAAGGAGTAGCGATTAACCACTTTATTCATTGCGGTGAATTCGCTCGGCATGCTCAGATGTCACGAAGGAAAGAGTATTATTTGCGAAGAAGACAATTGTTCGAGGTTGCGCAACAGGACTTTTGTCGGGTGAAGGGATTCCTGGAGTGAGGGCTGCGGTGGATGAGTAGCGGCCCAAGGCTTGACATTTGCATGAAGGAAAGTGAAAGTGCAAGAGGCGTTGAGCTTGTTATTCACTGGCGAAAAGGAATTCCGCCATTCGAGGTCCAAAACCGAAAGTCCTCACACTTCTGAGCTGATTTAAAAATAGAAACATGTTCTTAATGTTCAACGGAGCCACATCTCTTTTTTTGGGATGATCCTCAATGAGATATTCCATTGATACAACATGATCAAAGAACTATGTTTATCGGATACATGCGGAGCCTATTAATTAGGATCATTCCTCCTCCAAAATCCGTGCAATGAGATTTTATTTCTATTCTAGAATAAATTTCGTTTGACCGCCTATGGTTAAAGTCAACAATTGGTTCACCCACCTGCAAGAACAGGCCAAATGTCTAATTGAAGAATTATTATTGTCAATTTATATTCTCGTTAGAATGGCTAATGGATTACTTTTTCATTTGCGGCGAATGGTTGAGGCCTAAATATTTTGGAAATCCATTATTGCTGAGAATTTATGAAATTGTTTCGATATTTTAACTTTTCACAGATTAAATGTTTCTATTACAGCTATTCTCCCTAAAACATAGGTTTGTTTTAATATGTCCATGTAACCAATAGAATGCTTGAGTATTAAAAAAAGTTTTAAAATGTCCAAACTTTTAATTATACTATTTATTCTCTGTAAAGTCAACGTTTTTAGCTCGCGGCATTCGGGGCAATTTGCTCTTTGAGTTGGACACGATTATTCAATTATTGCGATATTCCTTCGGCAGACTAATCTGCTACTAGGCTCCAACAACTCATGCCTCATCTCTGAAATATGTTCTGGCCTCGCGCACGTAGTGGAGATTTCTTTAATCTAGCGACTAAAATAAAACAATTTTATTCACTGCGGGATAACTTATGCCCTGGCGATCGAGTATGAGAGTTATGTAGCACAAATAAAAAATCTCTCATTGTTTATTCTTAATTAATAATAATAAATACAACTACATCGGAAAGTGTCAGAAATGTTCATAATAATTCACGTTAATTCGCGTACAAAATTCTTTCAAATCAATCGAGATGCCTATCAGAAACTTTCAAAGAATAAATAAATTAAAAATTAATCTAATTTTTCCGCATACTCTGCCTTTTGTAAGCATTTAAGAATCCGTTTTATTTACTTCAACACTCCCAAATAGAAATACTTTTGGGTTTGTCAATTCACGTGGGTGCACGAAAAATGCATTGCTGTTAGCTTACTTAATATTTTGTACTTTGTCTTTATTTCTTACTTTCTGTTTTTTTTAGGAGAGGCAGGGCTCATCGTGTAGTTTGCCACATCTCTGGGAAAATCGTCCCGCCTAGCACGATAACTTTTTCAGTTTCATCACGCGATGCTTGAAGAAATTATGAGTTATTTTAAAAACGACTTATTAAAACAATGAAAATTTACATATTTATTGCGATACACCTAAAATGAACAAAATATTAATACCTAAAACCGTAAAGTGAAACTCAATTGCAGGAGATTTCTCGTGAGTCAGACATGCCTACTTATGTCATCGTTTTACATTTTATGAGTGAAATGAATAAGAGGTGTGTACTTCTACCTCAGTAATTACTGTCAACATGTCTAAAAAATCTATTGTCAATAGATATTTGTTAAAAATCTATAGCTACGATTAACTATTTATAATTTCTATTGAAGAGTGCGTTGTTATATGTATAACAAAGGGATTCTTGTTTGTAGGCAGAAAATTAGTCAAGCAATTTATCCCTCTCTGTAAGCCCTATCACGGCCCCGTTCCAGAAAACTTCTCCCTCGTGTTTTTCGAAACAGTCAAGAGTAATGAATATCTTATTATTCATACCTTTCAGAGTAATACTAAAGTTTTAATTATGGTGTGAAAGAGAGGAAGATGCTGGGTGGAATTAGAAAAAAAAATAGTGAATGTATTTGGAGTATTTTTCCTGAGGCATTGTCATACCAAAGGTCGAGACGAAGGGTTGAATATACAGCGGTGACGGAGAAGGGAAGAATGACCTTTTCTAGAGAATTGAATATAATTACGATGCATGAAAAGTTTTGGGGAAGCAAGAATTGATACTGGGAAAAAGGAATTCGATGTAGTTTTTAGTCACGGTCCAAAAACTTTCTTTAATCGAGACTAGGTACTCGTAATGATGACTTCTAGATTCTAATGATACCACAGATCGTTTAATGGGTCCGCATTTGTGTATTTTAGCCAGATTACATAATCATTGCCACTAATAATTCTTGTAAAATTTCAAGAGGTACTTTTTAACTGTTAACTAGTATTTGATGAGAACTCTCGGAACCACTAGGGAGTGAATTTTATTAACCAAAAGCGTAGGCACTGCTGACAGTGTCCAACTTAACTAATTCCGCCGCGTTAGTTGATTCCTAATCTGATACAAAACTATACTCAAATTCTATTATTTTATGTTTTATTAGAGCTTGAAAATTCTTCATGAAGCAAATAAACCAATACATTTTTCCTGATGTAGTGCCTTTATCTATATAAGAGACATTTTTGAGAAAAAGGTTGACGATTTTTGATCATTTTTACGACGATGGAAATCCATCCTCTAGTATATGAAACTTGTGGTACTTACTAAACGTGTAAACATGTGATATATACCATTTGAATACTTTCCTCTCCTCGGGAGTAATTATCAAATAAGGATAGGATGTGATGATGAAAATATTCGACTCTCTCATTGGTACAACCACTCCTTGGTATGGACCCAAGTTCAACTAATGCCTAACCACCTAGCGTAGTTGACAGCGAATGGGAGATTAAGAAATATCGAGAATAGACAAGGAACCAATTGGTCCGAAATTACGAAATCGCGAGCCCAAGCCGAGACACGTCAGACTTACCGAAGATAAGGAATTCACATCTTATCTAATCATTTCAATCACGTCCAAAGTCTGTAAAACTGGGCAAGAGGGAGAGTAATGTCAAGATAAACCTATAATAATTGATAACCGTGACGATATTGCGGCATTTTTGATGGCAACCGCAGCACATGTGGCCGACTGACGGGGTCCGAAAGAGAAGTTGGTGACGCTCTTGCTTCTGCCTCATGGTTCTCCGGCTCCTGGGTCCCTCCACGAGAAGGACAAAGGAAAGGGCATAGAAATCCATATTTGTAAGAGGATTAATGAAACATCAGGTTAGTGCTCAGTAAGGGTCATTGTTCCCATCTTCCCTCCTCTTCCCCCGGTAGATGTTTCAGAGTGCAAGTAGTTCAGGAGGTTTAAGGTAGATCAGCCTCGATGGGTTAGTCCACGTAGAGCATCGCTAGGTTGAGAAATCTGGTGACGCTAAAGAGCACTCATGAAAGTAAAACGATAGAGGAGACATGGTCACACTGACAGAGAAGAAAAAGGCTTGAGTAGGAAACTAGGCTATATGAAGAGCGGGAAAAACAGGTGTCACCTAAACAGAGAAAATATAATGGCCTACATTCGGAGTAAGGAAGAAAATTTTTAGTCAAAATATCAAAAGACAGGCTTGAGCAAGTAGAAAAGTTTTTCTTTTTACGTTGTCATACTTCCAACAACAGAATAAGTACGAGGAATGTACGAATTAGAGTAGGAATGTCGAGGAAGACATTGTATTAGAAGAACGAACTAGTCATGGCAAATATTACTAGTCTGGACATGAGGAAGCGTTTCATCAAAACATTCAAGTAGTTCTACTAACACTATGAGAAACTTTCGATAGAAGCAAAAGGGAAAAGAAGTAAAGAAACAATGGAAATGTAATACTAGAGAAGAATATTGCAAATAAATGGATAGATATCATACCTAGTTAAGGAGTGGGTTCTTCAAGGTTGGGTAAAGTTTTAAGATCATGACGGGCACTTAAAAAGAAGTGAAAAACTAAATGGACCGGTACCGAGTCACACTAGTTAATTGAAAGCCGTAACTGAGGGTGCCATAAAGGAGGAGTAACAGGAGCATCGAGGATGGGTAGGAAGAAGCTGGAAAGCAGGAGATAGGAGGTGTCAGCGCAAGGAACTCTGAAGTGATGAAAATCTTGGCAAACAACAGGATAGCGTGGAAAGCTACTCAAACCAATCGTTGGAGTGATAGCTCATGATGATAAGGACGCGCGCATTTTCCTCCAGGCTCCATTTTCCTCTCTCCCGGCCGTAACTGATCGGTTGGTCAGACTAAATGTGACGCATTAAGCCCACCAGAGAGGGATTTCGCGTGGATTTGGAGATGGAGGGGGCGTGGCGGCGAGGAATCAATTGCCCTCCTACAGGGAAGAAGCAACGTAAAATATTAGTAGCAGAAGGATTTTTTCTGTAGCCCTTTCGATAGCCCAACATTGTTTTTTTTATGAGAAGAGGTCCAGCATACCTATTGTTGCTATAGCTGCTTCTCTGGTTGATCCCTGGTAGGTGATAAACGAATTAGGCTATCATTTTATCGAGGTTTTTTTGAGCGCCTCCTCACCCTGGTCAGACTAAGCCTCGTTTCTTCTGTTTGGAGATTCAGCCCATAAAATCACAGATCACCCAGCCGTGGTGCCCCTTGTCTTACTTGTCCTAATGTTTATTGGTGAGCCCAGTGTAGTCAGGGTGGTCAGACAGTCCCTATCCCTGTGCTGACTGTTGTCTCCCAGGAAGATCCGGCAGCTGAGAAACCAATTAAAGTTCCCGAAAAAATCACATCAAATCGAAATCAGTTTGGGTGAAGCTGAATGTGCTCAGAGGCGTGGCCAATAATCAAACCAGGGTCCTATGGGCCAAAGTCCAGCGCTCGGCGCACCTAGTTTTACGATTAGTAAAGTATTATTACGAAGTTTCAATTGTTTTCACAATTTCCATTTATTATTTTTGCTAAGCATCAAATACAGTCATAATAACGCATTTTACCTTGAGCATAAATATAAACGAATGCCATTCATTAATCAAACTTATCTTAAAATTTGGTGCACAGATTTTCAAATCCAATTTGTTTTCCCCGTACCACCTGCACTCATTCCATGTGAAATAAAAAAAATTGCAATTTTTTTCGGTGTATTTTTGGGTAGGGCATGTTTTGATAATAACGTTCGCCATCCTTTGTAAAATCAAGACTTATACACGGCAAAATTTGTGTGTGTGGGTACACATGTATATGTTTTATGCATATTATTACTATTATTAATGTTAATATTATTGTGTTCTAACATTTAATGTACGTCAAAGATGAAGAAGGTTAAAGTACGAGTATATTTCTTTGCCTCTCCTACGAAACACAATTTGACATTCGATACTGCAATTAAACCTACTCCAAATTAGTATACCTCTTCCTTCTTTCATTGCGACCAACAGAATAATAGTTTTTTGCCCCTTCCTAGTTTGCCTTACGTTCTCACCTGCATCGGTATACAGCATCCCGTTATCAATCAATATGCCCTGCATCCGCCTTCCCTGTCTGTTTTGGATTTCCGGAAAAAAATTTTCTCCCATCCACCGTGCTCAGTACTCCATTTACATTCCTTTCTGTCAATTTTACCTTTTCCGTCTCACTCTACACTCACCTTTCAAAATACTCCAGTCTGTATATTTCTCTTGCTTCAATGATCATGCTTCCTCGGCATAGAGAACCACACTCCACATCGAAGTTTTAGCGAGTCGATTCTCTACTTCCATGCTTTCCCTGTCATAAACTACCTCCTCCTTGGGAATGCTTCTTATCTCACCCATTTATCCTTCGCATATCCCGAATTCTTTGACCATCTTGATTCCAAAGGCTGCCTTTGAAGGGAAACTGTTCCAACTACTCTATTTTTTTGCCTTTCTCCGTTACGTTAACGATAACATTAGCCTTTATTACTCTCAACACACTCATAAGCCCCGATCCCTACTCAATGTCCCCGTCATCAACTCCCTCCTACTTGAGAAAGCCTCCTTGCCTAGCGCAATTCTTCTCCTTACGTCCCTACCACTTTGACCGTATTGGTCCAAAACACTTCCGAGATATGTAAACTTTTCTACCTGCTCTATTTTTTCCCCGCCTATTTTAATATTTAGCTTAGCCTTTTTCTTTCTGGAAAATCGCATAACCTTTGTTTTATTAATATTGATTCTCATCCCATATTTATCGCACTGAACCTCCAATTCACTCAACAATGCTTGCAACCCCTTGGTTGACTGAGCAACTAATGGTTGGTCATCAGCAAACCTAACCGATTTTACGAATTCTCCTCCGACCTTCATTCCTACCTCCAGTTCTTCCCATGCCTCTTTAATCATTTCCTCTACGTATACGTTGAACAGTACCGGTGACAATGGGCAACCCTGCCTTACACCTCTTCCTAACACTGCCCATCCGGACTCTCCGTACCCCACTCGCACCTGAGCAGTCTGAGACATGTACAGGTTGCGGATCAGTCTCCTGTCCCTCCAATCCATTCCTATTTTCTGCAATACACTCATTAATTTTTCCCAATTCACTCTATCAAACGCTTTTTCGAAATCTACAAAACAGGCAAAAAGTCATGATTGTATTCTATATTCCTCTCGATTAGTTATCTCATTACTGCAATGGCATCACGCGTACCTCTTCCCTTCCTGAACCCAAACTGATCATCCCCTAAGTAATCATTTGCCTTACTCTCTATCCTTTTGTTGATGATCCTGAGAATAACTTTAGCTGCGTGGGATATCAAACTTATCGTTCTGTAATCCTCACATGACGAAGCCTTTGCCTTTTTTGGAATAGGAACTAGCACCGATCTCACAAAATCTTCCGGCCAGATTCCTGCCTCATAGATACTACGAATCAGTCCATATATGGCCTTCTTCCCACCTTTCCCTAACCATTTCAACATTTCTACAGGAATATTGTCCACCCCCACAGCCTTATTTGCTTTCATCTCCTTTAATGCCCTTTCTATTTCATCGTCGAGTATGCCTGGACCTAAGCTATCTTCTTCTACCTCATGTTCCTTTTCTATGTCTAACCTTGTCGGCCTAAGTTCTTTACCATACAGTGTTTCTATATATTCCTTCCATCTCTCTTGGATTTTTCCTGGTTCAACTATTATCTTACCCCGTTTATCTTTAACTGTTAGCACAGATCTTGCCTTCTTACTTCCCGATAATAACTTAACCTTGCTGTATAGAGCACCAATTTCACCCTTCTCCTGTAAACTTTCCATATCCTCGCATTGCGTTTTCCACCATTCTTCTTTTGCTTTATTTGTGGCCCTTCTCAATTTATTGTTTAACTCTTTGTACTTCATTTGGCCTAACTCTGTGTTTACATTTTTCCACCTTCTTCTCTCATCCATCTTTGCTATCATCTCATCCGTTACCCATGGTTTCCTTATCCTTTTCCCGTTAACGGTTCCTATAGTGTCTTTAGGGCCTTCCAATATCTCTTTCTTGATACATTCCCATTTCTCTTCGATATATATATATATATATATATATATATATATATATATATATATATATATATATGAAAGCCTCTAAATGAGTTAAGAAGAGCTGAAATATTTTTTTCTCTAGTACGTTTATTGCTTCATGAGTTAATATCACGTTTCAATTTTTCACTTTAATTTCTCCAAAATGATTTATTTTCATCTAATTACCTTAGAGACTTGTTTTCTTCATTTAATATATAATTTTTCCCTCATTTCATTTGTGATAAAATTTGAATATTTAAAATGGATTTGTACATTCAATAATAATTATATTTGATAATTTTGAGGATTTCAAATAAAGATCTTTATTAGTCTATGGAAATCGATACAGAAGTTAAAATTTTCTCATTGGTGCAATGTGGGATTGCTCGAAGAAGTTTCGTTCTTACCCGACCAACTTCCTCTGGAAACCTCAGCGTCTGTTTATGGATTAATACGTGCGTGTGCTGATTACTATTAAAAGGAAATCGGTCATTATTAATTTGGTTAAGGATCATGTCAGAAAAATGCCAGATTTTGATATATATATTCTCCAAAGCATATGCATTACGTGGAGCAATATACATATATATTGCTACATTGCTACATTGCTTTGGGATAGAGGTTTTAATACTCAAAACCATCCGAGCCGCTGACGGAAAACAATAATTGCTTCGCGTTTTCTCAACTGGAATATTGTAAGACTTTAACACTCTGTCTTCACCGCCTGGTGAAGACGTGTACATCTTGTTAGCAATCATTTAAATCTGTTACACCAGGACTGCATCGCTTACATATTTGTTTCTGTGATTAATTCAATAAAACCAGCGAATTGCCTAATCTGTCCCCGGAGCCGCAACCCCTCTCAAGCAAAAGCTGGAGACCCTTAAGACCACGCGTGCAGATCTCCTGGCAGAGCCTTTCTGGAGCTTCCCAGTCCGAAGAGAATTAACGGACGGAATCCGTTTGACGCAGGACGAAAATGCAGCCTCGTGACCAAAAAAAGCAAAGGTTTTCTCCCACGCGGAGAGTGTGGAGACGGGTGAATTTTGATGCGTGTCCGGTGGCACCGGCGGCGGCGACGTATGGTATCGCACCGCATTCCTTGGTGCGGAGGCTGAAGGCACGGCGCTAGGTGGGACGGGGGCGCAAGGGGGCGCGTAGCCGGGAGAGGGGAGGGAGAGCTGGCGGGCGGAGGGGGTTTTGATGGGGGAGGGGGCAGAGAATTCTTCCGGGGCACGGAGGGGGGCGTGCCGCCCGCTTCCCTCCGCACTTTCCCGTGGCCGTGGCGCGGCGGGGCGGGGATGGTAGGGGGGTGGGCGGGGCGGGTGGGAGGCCCGGGGCCGA
Source organism: Hetaerina titia (assembly GCA_037158775.1). Taxonomy (NCBI): domain Eukaryota; kingdom Metazoa; phylum Arthropoda; class Insecta; order Odonata; family Calopterygidae; genus Hetaerina; species Hetaerina titia. The sequence goes on from CM073779.1 coordinate 36,630,181, forward strand.
GAGTGAGAATACAAGTCCCTCGGCTCTCCTCCGAGGGCTACATCTCGGGAAAGCGCTCACCAAGTGGGTCATTCGTGAGGCTCACATCGGCCGGTGTACACCTTCCGCAGGTGAGTGCACGGTGCTCATTCGGGGACGGTGCGAGGTGTGAGGGGCGGGGGTGAAACGGGCGGGGTGGTGGATAGGAGGGCGGCCGCCGTACTTTCCCGGCGACTCCCGCGGCTGCCTCCCGCCATCGCCGGAGCGCGCGGCCGGCGGTCCGAGCGCTACCGCCTGGCTGGTTCCTCTTCCGTCGTGAAAGTACCTCGACCCCCGCCGCCGCCGAACGGTTCACATGCCGCGGAGGACCGTGGCGCTTTCCCCCGGCACGGTGGTCCGACCGCCCGGGCAAACGGGGTCATGAAGATTGGCGGTGGTTGTGGCAGACCCCTTCCTCAGCGAGCGTCCCTTCCACATCCCCTACCGATTCGACCTGCGGGATCGATGCTTATTTTCTCTGCCGCGTCTTCAGTCCGTTTCTGTCCGTTTCACTCCGTTTCTGTTGTCACGGAAGGCGCGGAGGGGAAAACTTGTCACTTTCCACGAGGAGTGACCGTTTGACGGAGTTGCTACGTGAACGTCCGGTGCAGCCTTTCCGTGATACGTGCCTCTACGCGCTCGGGATACTTAATGTTGTGAAAAACCTTAGGCAACAGCTGATGGATAATTCGTGTCAATAAACGCGTCACTCAGTTTTAATCACCCTAATTTTTTCTGGTTCAATATCAGTGTGTTTTTCATGTGATTCACACACGTACGCACACCTTCGTTCCGTTTTATCTACCTGGCGCTTGCCTGTGTTTCCGAGATAATTCTCTGGACGTGTTTTTACCAAGTTATCCCCGCATTGGGGCCTTCAGGACCACTTGTTGCAGACGAAACGATGGTTATGTGAGGAATGAAAAAAAAGTTTCTTAGGTATTAGCGCAAGAAGTGTCTTGCATCTAAGTTTGAAGACCCGAGGAACGAGGAGGGTGGAATGATAGTTCCGCTGAACATGACTGCTTGCTGGCGCAAGCCTCTCGAAGGAACCGAAATGCGATCTTTAAATGAATTTCAGCCATTGAGGATGTTGTTTGGCATTACTACCAGTAGGAAAAATGAGATATTGCTGTGCGACCTGGCCAATGACATTATTGCCCACCGCTAGGAGCCTGTGACGAGTTAAAAATGGAGTAATTTCCCGCGATTGCGAAATGTTTCCCAGAATTTCGATGGAAGCATATGTTTGGGTAATCAAATGCATTTTACATGGTAGGAGGAGCTATTTATGGTTAGTGAAGTGTTATAGTCAAGATTTTAGCCAACCTCACCTGAGGCCGAAGTTGTTTTATGGTGGATAATACAAACAGCCCAGATGTGCACTAGGCATTTAGTCACATTGATACCATTGCAAAATGCTGTTTACCATTCATGGGTGCCAAAACTATAGGTCGATGCCAAACTGAAACCTTTAGTTAAACATGAAAAATCAAAATATGCTGCAGTTACTTTAAAAATGATAACGATGAAAGTGATGTTGATTTTTTAAAGTTTCATATTGCTGTCGAATGAAACTTTAAGAAACCATTAATTTTTTTTTATTTTAAATATATTCCAGATAAAGAGTGCCTTAAAGAAGGAGGATGGATATTTCTATGCTAAAGCAGAGCCTTGCACAATATGGCCAAGAACACCTCCTCGCCTTTTGGGAGACTCTGGATGATCATGACAAGAGAGAGCTGTACAAGGACATCACAGAGTAAGTGTTTGGTCAACCATTTTTTTCACATTTTTCTTATATGTGTTAAGCGATTTTTTAAAGACTTCAATATGCTAACTCTCATTCCATTCTCATTACTCAATCATCCAAAGTCCTCATAAATTAGTTAACTCATAAATATTTTATTGCATTAAATTTTGTTTTACCTTACTCAAATACAAGGAATTGTATGCCAAAATATTAATTCTGCTCACAAATTTTATCAAGCCATTATTCTTTGCCTTCAAACCTTTAAAAAAGTTGATAATGCATCCATGTAAGAAGGTATAAATGCCCACAGAGAGGGACTAAGTTTGAACCGTAGAAATGTCATACAGATTGGATACTCTGTTGAAAACACTGAATGCTGTACTTTATGCATTCATAGAGGTACATACTACAGTCACCTTTTTTTTATTAAGAGTGCATTCATTAACACTGGTATCAAGCTTCTTCACATTAGGATTTTTGTATGGAGAAAGTGAATGAAGTTCCAGTGAACTAAGGCACATTTCACTAATTCCTTTTTAAAAGGTGATGGCAGCTGAAGCAACATGACTGAAGCAATATGGACATTTACTAAAGTTGCACCCATAATGCAAAGTGATTCAGTTATGATAGATTTACTAAGAGTAATTCATTAATTTTAAATGAGTTTGCTTTTCATGCATGATATTTCAAATTGAATCTGACTTCCATTGCCTCAACATATTTAGTTATGTTATCAGTTTAATAATGTAACATATTGAAAAATATCTTAGCATGTTTTATGGAAAGTGTGTACCTACATTTCTTAGAATGGGTAAAACTGGCTGTACCAAAATGTTATAATTTAAATCAACTGCACATAGTGATTAATTACAGCAAAATATATATATAATTAGTATATGGAGAGGAATTAGTTTACTTGGAATACAAATGAACATGTTTGCCCCACATTCAACCTAAGCTCTGTTAATGAGATAGAGGATGGCTTCTTTAATATTCTCTTTTGAACTTTCTTAAGCTAAATATCGGTGGTATTATATTATTCTTTAAAAATCCAATATATTCTTATGCAAAATGTCTAAATTATAGGTACCTACCACTCTTTTGTTTGTAATATTAACCCCAATACTTAATGTCAAAGGGTGAATCAACCTTTTCATTTTTCAACAGAATTAACCTGAGAGATGTAACCACCTTTTTCAAGAGAACAACTGATTCCTTAAATGAAGACCAAGAGAAATTAGATGACAGACTACAGCCTGTACCCTCTGAAATTTATGGATCTGCTGCACAAACATCCAAGGAAAAATTGAAAATTTATCAAAATGAAGGTTAGTACATCAGTATTATTAACTTGCTAGGCATTTAAATATGTTCATCAGTTATTCCCTTCTGAATTTACCTTGACTATTGGTTAGGCAGGCATTTCCATATTAGTCACTTAAGTCAACTACTTTAAAATAGAGAACTTGGCAGTAATTTGTGATTTTCTTCCCATAAGTATTTCCTCTTCAGTGTCCACAAAATATTGGTAGCAAAACTATCATAAGCCACATCCTCCATTATTTTTCTTAACCATTCTCACTAATCATATTTTGTTCAAGTTCTCCTAAAACATTGACATGCTTTCCAACAAGCTACCATAGTGACATTTATGTGCTACCATTACATTTGCACAGAATTGATATCATAATATTTCTATACATTATGAAATGTAAGATAAAGCCTGCTTGCCTTATTATAGCAAGACAGTTGAAAACCTGAATCAAGATGCACTGTATTCACCCTGATCCTTATTAAATTTTATAGCATAGTTCTCCTAATTAATTCAACAAGTGCCATAATTACTTGCAGCATAAAGTTAGCTTTGCTTGGTCATTAACATGGATCCTTCCTGAATTTCTTGATATCATTAATACCATCATGAACAAAATGAAGTGCAAGAATATATTTTTAAATCTAATTTCCTCAGATCATTTATATAGCCTCATAATTAAATGATGACACTAAGAATGTTACCATATACAAGATCTAATTATGACTATTTGGCCTTTCTATCAAATGGAAAAGGGATGAAGATGTGTAGGCTATTATTAGCTGAATACATGATCATACTTGAGTTGAGAAAAATCAGTGATTTCATCCATTAGAATGTTAAGGTATTGGTGGGACAAGGTCATAGAAAATGAAGTGATTGAGGACAGGAACTCAAATTCAATTTAATGCCTGGAAATATGAATACTAGCAGACTTATATTTATAAACATATCTCTCAATGTATGTTTGTTTACCTTCTCATAGCTTATTTAAAATTATGTACATTCAGACTACCAATATTTTATATGATGCTAGATTTATTGCACTATGAAAATTAGATTTAAGTTTGATTGATAGGCACATTTTTATTTTTTTTAAGAATATTGGAACCAATGGTGAGAAACTAAATCATATCTTGAAAGGCACAGCTAAATGGTTAAATAAAAATTTATCTGTAATACCTTTTGCTGTTTGATTAGGTACTCAGAGAAACAGATAGTGATAGATAAACTTTGAAAATGAGGGACCCTCTCCCAATATATTCTACATCCTATGCCTTAAAGTCAGATATATTATATATGTTCTCCTTTTTTGACACATTGTATTTGTTTACACCCATGAGCTGATTTGAGTATCATGAATTTAAAAGTTTTGAATTAGTCAAAGTATTAAATAGCACATGTCTGCCTGAATAATATACCTCATGACAAGCATATTTCTGACATTGTGAAGGCCATAAAGATTCATTATACTTCATCCAATAGGTATTTTCATCATTAATATTTATTTTGAAGGAAGTGATTTAGTACAGCCAATTCATTCATATCATCTCAGCTTCTTCCATAGATAGGTAGTACCTGATTATGACATAAAGAATGGTATGATATTCCCAGATCATTGAAAGTTATTAAAGAAATGGACTATTGTTGATGAATAAATAAAAAGCCACTGAGACATCACGAATGTCCATTCTAGATTAAACTCTCTCTAAAATGGAGAATGCTTATTCTTCCTGCTAAAATTATGAGCCAGGTAAATAATAATCAATTCAAAGATACTGCAGATAATTACTTCTTGGCCTGCAATTGACAATGAATAGAAACTTTTTTGAAATTACAATAATTCCTAGTATATTTTCAGCCAAATCTCTATACATAAATGTCCCTCTTTCATAGACATAACTTCTAATTGAGGATTTTAATATGCCTATTCATAGTTTGATAGGATGAAACTTGTTTTATGATAATTAAAATGCAACCATGATGTATTCATTTACTTTCGGGATGTTTGATTTTGTAAATTAGGATCAATTAATGAACATTTTGAAGATTATATGAATAGAGCGGTTGGATTGGTTACTTATCCAGAACATGTTCCCCTCTAGATGACAGACATATGAGTAGGACATGACAATTTAGGATTAGCTTGGGGTTTGGACAGGGATGTGCATTATCACTAATGCTTTGGAATATGCATGCAGAGGAAAAGATGAAAGAGGCACTACTTGAGATGAAGTTAAGATTGTCAGCCAATTATTCATTCATAAAATCAAATTTGTGAATAATCTATCTTAATTAAGCCAGTCAGCCAAAGAATTATAATAAATGGTGATAAAATAAAAAATATTATGATAGTCAATGAATGAGATTTAATTTAAGCAAAACAAAAGTAATTCGGTTCATGGGAAAGAGGAAGGCTAAGTTAAGCATTAAAGTGGAGGGCATAAATTTGAGTAGATGGATGTTGAATACTATAGGCTTAGAATTGTTGGAATGTTGAAAACCATGTTAGAGGTTAGGTAGATGAAGGAAAAGAATAGAGACGTTGGATGGAATGGAGGGAGTCAAAAAGTTTGCTTAGGAGGAGAATGGTTTTTGGTAGACTGTGTTAGGGTCAGTGTTTGAGTTTTGTCAGGTGATACGTAAAAGTGAAGCTGTAATGAATCAATCAGTCAATCCAAAACCCAACTTAACCAGTGAATATTATTACTATACCATACCAACTTAATGCCTGTTATGTGGTGACTTTCATGAACATTTCTTGTGAATGTACTTCATATATTTTCTGGACTCTAAGTTTATTTTATGAGCTTGTTTGTCTTATTTTAGGTTATTTTATGACAACCAAATATTTTATCAGTGTATTTATTTTGAAAACGATACATTAAACCTCAATGCTTTTTTGTGTACTTTATTCATGAAACTTTATGTTATTTCTATGTATAGTTTCCAAATAACTATGTGTCAGCCATGTTAGACTACTTTTGACCATACCACATAATTTTATGCCTTAAAGAAATAATGAGATACCTATGAAAAATGTTGTTCTGCATCTAAAAGAGGATGTTTAATTAGAGGTTAAACAAGGTTAAAAGAGGTTTTTAAGAAGAGGTTACAAAATACTCCATCATTTGAAGATTAAAGTATTAATTTCAATGCCAGTACCAACTTTCACCATCAAGCAATTATAACAAGGCAAAACATAGAACAATATCAACCATTTCATTAATTCAAAAGCGCATAAAGAAATTCAATGCAAATATGGCTTTTGGAACTTATTTTCTCTCCTCAAGTGTAGTACCATCCATTTTTCTCATTTTAGTATTGTGATTAATTGAAGGAGTTGATAATATTAACAAAGGTAAAATGCATATTATGATGACCTGATTTCCGTGCTGCTCTTCGATATAGGAAGCAATTCTCATGAAAAGCCAAAAAATCTGCTTCTAGAAAGTAGAGGATCACATCAAATTGATTATGCATGTTCTTTTAGGATTTTTTACAGAAATCAGTGGTTCCTTAGTGCATTTTCTGGTACATTAATGTAGAGTTAAAATCTTTGGTAGTTTCTCTGTTCCCCCTAGGAAAAACTGGCATGTTCAGTATATTTTTAAAATTTTTGAGATTTGAATTTCAAAACATAGTGTTTCATTTCCATGAAATAATCCCAATCTATTCATGCCTGTAAATTTTATTTTGGAAGTTCCAAAGGAATTAACAACTTCATATCAAATCTTTACTGCACATAAATGAGTAGTTAATCATAATATGAACTGTGAAATCCCTACAAAATACTTTCCTTTTTTCAGGATTAAGGCAAATAGCTGAAGGTAAGGTTGGTGTTCTGCTACTAGCTGGAGGACAAGGGACTCGTCTTGGTGTACCTTATCCTAAAGGAATGTATGATGTAGGATTACCTTCACACAAGACCCTTTATCAGTTACAAGCAGAACGGATAAGGAAGCTTGAGGAACTAGCGTTTGACCACACTGGGGTGCATGGAAGTATCCCTTGGTAAGTAATGCTTCACTAATATCCAATATGTCTTCAAATTATTTAATAGAAAACTCTTAAGAGAGATGTCTTTGAAGGCAGCCTTTGGAATCTGCAGCTTAAACATAATTTGTATCTCACCACGCAATCTTTGATGAGGGTTATGCATACCACAACCGTTTCATTCTGAAATTTTTTATTCTAGTTTTTTTTTCTTTTGATATGGCTGGCAAATATTCAATTCCACTAAAATATATTTGGGGGTTTTAAAATAGATCTATTATCATTCCAGATGGATCTCAAAACATTCTCATTTATTTTTTTGGACAAAACCTACTTCACTTATGTCTCATATTACGGTAAAAAATATCCGTATCAATTTTATTTATTAGGTACAAATAGATGCTGCAAGTGTGTCAACAAATTAAAATGATAGTAGAAAAAAAGCATTCAAGAAAAATAAGGAAATTTCTACATTCGAAAATTTTCTAAATTTTTTATGCATGGGATATGAAGAGTACTTAGATAGATTAGCCTACACAGGAGAATTTGTTGCATTTCGTAATCAAATGGTCAATGCAATATGGTTCAATTGTATGCATACTCCAACTTAAATGCTGATGGACTTTGAAATTAGTGACACATCTATGCTAATTAATAGGAGGATTATGCCTAAGGTCTGATGGACATTACCTATATTTTGATTCATTAGGAGCGTGATTTTCTGAATAATAAAATTGCAGAGGCATTGTCCAATGTCACTTAACCATCCAGTCAATAAAACAGCATCATATTTTCCCTCTTGTTTAGAATTTATAGTGGAGTACATTTTGGACCAATTGATTTAATTTTTTTTCATTGAATTCAGCAGCAGTGTTACCTTCCACATAATATCATTTGCATTAGGCTTTGAATTTTCTGCACAATGTAAGAACCTAGGAATCTGTGAAATTAAATACTAACATGAAGAATAACAGCCCTAATACCATATAATAAGATAAAATTGGCTGAGTTTTTGAGCTGGCAAAATGTCCTCTAAGGAATGAGTCCTGAGGTGTAATCACATTTGAAGGCACAATACCTCAGCTAAAAATAAAACAGAACTAGCACTTCCAAATTCTGAGCATTATTGATTACTGTCTCCCTGCATTATAGGGGTTCAAACTTTATGGACTACAACTATGAAAACATCACTTGGGAGAAAAAAACTGAAAAGAAAATTCACATACAGAAAATTCACATGGAAAATACAGAAACATTCACATAGCTGTGACAGAAATCAGAACTTTTGTCAATCCATGATACCTCAATCCTAACTAATCTAAAAAGTGCAAAAATAAGTTTTTGCTTAAAAATGGCATTATTACCTACCAAGGTGCTAAATAAATCTAGAAATAGTTTTTGCTCAACTGGCATAAGATCAATAATATTTAACATAGCAAACACAAAGTCTTCAGGAAATGGCACATATAAATAAATTTGTCAAAAAAACCTAAGTCAAATCTTACACTAACTTTTTGCCAGTTTTGTGCTCTAAAACCTGCTGAAAACAGTTTCAAGCATATCAATTAAAAATGTTGGTCAAGGAATTTTAAATCATGATAGTTTTTCCAAAATAGCACAAAAATCATTTAAAAAGTTAGGACATTAATTAAAGTTTATATTTTGTTCAATTATTTAATTTTGAAAAATGAATTAAAAGTACTTCTAGTAGAGACTTATACAAGGGGAACAATGACTTCCACAACCTCTGAAGTCTGCCTCCATGTATCCTTTATATCACCCAGAAGTGCAAACTATCAACATTAATTTTTAGGAATTATATCTCAGAGATGACTTCAATGTCTCTTTAATCTCACTGTGTAATGGAGAACATGGGGATATTAGAAGGGAAAATTAATGAAATTGAAACTCTACCTGTGAAATTTTCTTCCATACTCACAATGGCTAATATCTTTATATCAAGTCATACACTACACTTTGTCTTCATCGCCCACTCTTTCCAATATTCCTTTCCTATTTGTTCAAGACCACCCATCCACCTTCCACTTCTTGCTTAGTCTCATAGCCATATAGAGTTTTTGATTCCTTTAGTGAAGTCTCAAAAATATTCTATGTTTTGAGAATTCTGGTTAAAAACCCATTTATCACAACTTAGATGGAAGTTTATTCATGCTTTGGAACTAATATAAATTAACCAATGCATATTTTGTAACTGCAAGAGGTAAATAATTTCTTTAAACACTTTAGGTACATAATGACAAGTGAGCATACCAAGGAGCCTACTCTGGATTTTTTTGCAAGACATAATTACTTTGGGCTGAAAAAGGAGAATCTTATTGTGTTTGAACAAGGAATGCTTCCCTGCTTTACATTTGATGGAAAAATTATTTTAGAAAACAAGAATAAGGTGGCAAAAGCTCCAGGTAATGATTCTTCTAAATTAAAGAATATTTAGAATAAATGTTGTCATAAATTAATGAAAATGCACTTAATAATGGCTCTTTCAGATGGCAATGGAGGCCTATATCGTGCTTTGTATGAGAAGAACATTCTAGAAAATTTGAAGAGGAGGAATGTGAAATATCTTCATGTTTACTGTGTGGATAATATTTTAGTTAAACTGGCTGATCCAGTTTTTATTGGATATTGTATTAGCAAAGGGGCTGATTGTGGTGCTAAGGTAAGCTTCTAAGCCCATACCTGGCCTTGCTTATATTAATACTAGTAACAAAGGATAATATAATTATTTCTTGTGGTTAACTTTTTCATGAATTTTTAATTTTCTTTGAATGAAAGGAATCAGATGAATTATACACACTTTCTAGGCAAAAAATGAAGAAAAGGGTATTTTTATTGACATTAAATAGCTAAAAAGAGATGATACCTACTACGTACTTACATATTTCATGCTGTATTCTGTTTTAGCTACACTTCTTCACAACTCAAAGTATGATGAAACTTTAAAGAAAAATATCAGGAAAAGGAACACACAAGAGAAGCTATAAATAAGTTCACCAGGACTTTAAAAGATATCAGACTCATATTTTTGTCTTCAGAATATAACTGTCATGAACAATCTTGATAAATGCTAAAGGAAAAATGAAGAATGCTCCATGGATGTACTTTATTTTCAGCTTATCAAAAATCTTGAACCCACTCTTGGGATTTTAATAGGCAGAAACTCTGACTACCTATTGAAAATTATTATTAATAATAATAAAATATTTGAACACAATACCTACGAGGTGAAAGCTAGGCAATGATTTCATCCCTTTATGATTATATTCTTTCAAATTAATACACAAACATTTTCAAATCAAAGGAAATACCAGCCAATAATAATATGTAAATATTTTGTTTTGATTTATGTAGGTTGTAGAAAAATCATTTCCAACTGAGGCTGTTGGTGTAGTTTGCAAAGTCGATGGAAAATACCAAGTGGTTGAATACAGTGAGATAACACTTAAAACTGCCCAGAAAAGGAATCCTGATAACAGGCTGACATTTAGTGCAGGAAATATTTGTAACCACTTTTTCACAACTGAATTCCTACAAAATATTGTCAAGTATGTGGTTTAACATTAGCTGACTCATATATGCAGATGTCGGATAGACAATTTATATTACATTGGATACTCTTTTATTTCATTACAGTGAACAAGAGTTTTCCTTGAAACATCATGTAGCACGGAAGAAGATTCCTTATGTTGATAGTAATGGAGATATTATCAAACCAGAAAAACCAAATGGCATTAAAATGGAGAAGTTTGTGTTTGATGTTTTCCAGTTTTCTAAGTGAGTCTTATGTGTTTCCTTTAAATTAAAATGATTTATCTTGACATTTTTGTACAAATTATATAAAGTTAGATAGCACCGATAAGTAAAGTACAAGTAGCATAATTAGAAATTATAAAGTAGCATAAATTAGAACAAGATATTATTGATTAATTTTGAACCATCTCAAATCTTGTTCATGAATTTAGAATTTTAAATGTTTCAATTTATTTCAGTTTCTATACACAAAGTACAATTTTTTACCCTTTGTAAATGCCAATATAAACAAGCATGGATTCATTTAAAGTTAATTACTTTGAATCCACAGTGATTTTGTTGTGTGGGAAGTACCCAGAGAGGATGAATTTAGTCCCCTGAAAAATGCAGATGGCGCAGAAAAAGATACACCGACTACAGCAAGGCATGACCTCTACTCACTCCATCAACGATATTTAGTTGCAGCTGGTGGAGAGTTGGTCCATGATAAACATATGCCAATCATCTTAAGGTAATTATGTAACATTTATATAACTGTTTAATGGTATTAAGTTTGATGTGAACTATTTTCATGGAACTGGATGGAAAAACTTCAATGACAAGGATGGGATAAGATTAGTTCCCTAGCTAGATGCTCAATTAGCATTATGATACTATAGGTATTTTATCTGCAGTTGGAAACACTTTCTAAAGACAGGTCCTGACCTAAACTGGGTAAATGGTTTTTATGCAAAAATAATTTTGAACACACAGAATAAACATGTATTTTTTATATACTCAAAAGAATTCTATCTGATCTACTTAATGCCAAAGTATTCCAGGACCAAGACCTTGATAAAGCATTCTGTCTTCCATAAAAATCTTGCTGCAATCAGATTTTTAATAAGACCATTGCTTTATTGCTAAACTTTTCTATTTCTGCTCCCTTTACTTGAAATACCATTTGCATAAAACTGTACACAGGAATACATATAAGTACAGAATTCATATTAAAAAGCTAACTCCATCACCTATGTAGGCAACTTAGCTGGTTTCCTTGAATAGCTATTAAGCAAATGAATGTCAGTACGAATACCTGGTTGGGTAATGAGCTGCCCAGATAATAACTCAAATCATTGAATTGAGTAGGGGCTGGTATTGACTTCAACATGTAGCTTTTTACCTCCAAGTAAGGCAGTTCATACAAACTTCTCTCATCTCTACTCCTCCACATGCCATTTTAGTCAGGATTCTGCCCTCCCTCCCCAAAAGTCAACCCAGGATGTGCTCTTGGGTATGATTGCCAACTAGGGAATGAGTAAATTTAGTTTATTCATCCACTTGGATGCCTGTTGGGAATTTAAGGTTTATGAGGATATCAGAGTTACTGAAGCAACCAATAATTAACATTTGTAATACAAAAACGATTATTTCTTCTCTTTAACCTACATGCATACAATTTATACCATTCACCTTTGTGTCAGACACCATTATGAAAGGCCTACATTAGTCTGCAAAAGAAAGCTTATTGTCATTTACTAATTTCTTTTACAGTGCCCTAATCATTCTTACTTCTATTGCACTTTTCATATTCATTCTAGGCATTACATATGCTCATCTGTTCCTAAGAATTCTAATATTCCTTTTCTTTGGAGTCTCCCAAAATAAAATGACGTTTGCCTTCTCAGTTTCCCTTCCTCTCCAAGTATTCACTTTTCTCTTATATTTTGCTGATTCAAATCTCATTTACTCTCTCAACATGACCAAACACATATGGTCAACTTTACCATAGTTTCTATAACTATTACATCAAACCACACAAACCCTCACTTTTACGTCCCAAGCAATCTTTAATCTATATCTCATATTTTGTCCTCACGTTTTTGTTATTTGTATTTTTAGTGAGCCTTCACCAATCCACAATGGAAATGGAACTATTCAAGAGACAAACAACAATGAAATGTGAGTATAAAAATTATGCTAAGCATTTCCATTGTTGAACCTCATATCATTAAGCCTGTGGCATTGGTATGTGTGTATGGCATAGTATTTCTGCTTACTAAGCTTAACCTATCAGTGAAATATGTCATGCCATTACAAATATTAGCAAGGAAGTAAAAATATTGCTCATTGTAGATTATTAATTAGATTCCTGTTAAAAACTATTAATTACTAAGTGCAAATTACTTTCAGTGTTGGGAATGGAGTATTTTCTTTGAAGAGATTTTAAATTTCTCACTCATTACCATTGTCATGAAAACTATCACTAATTAAAACTGTTTACATTGTGAAAACACCAGCAAACTAATATATATTTTCATTTTTTTTTAGTAAAAATTCCAATCTTAAGTGGAAAGGACCCATGATTTGTGAAATCTCCCCCCTTGTATCTTATGCTGGTGAAGGACTTGAAGATATTGTTTGCCGAAAGAAATTCCAACCTCCATTGTGCCTGCGACACCCCCTAGAGAAGAGCTTCAACAAAAACACATGTGACAAAGGGGAACACTGACCAGCTACATTTCTACCCCTCTATTTTAATGCAATAGAGGTTTTTATTAATGAATTGATGGACTGAATTTCTGTGATTTAAAAATATTGCAATTCTCTCCCACCATAAATATAAATAATATAAAAGAACTTCAGAATATTTAATAAAGTGCCTAAAATGGGCTTTAATGTGCAAAAATAAAGCATAGCAAGCATTTTTTAAGATGCTGCAATGACTTAGCATGAGAATTCAAGAATAAAATACAATTGTAAAGAAAAAATTCAATATTAAAAAAATATACCTATGCCTAAAAGCTCAGCAAGAGGTATAGGAACTGTGATGAACAGGGTTTGGCCTGAATCAGGTCCATTGTAAATCAGGCCTCTCTCAGAATTTGGGCCTTCATGTCAGGTAAAATTGACATGGAGTTTGTTCATTTCCAGAAATATGGATCCAAAGTTGTAATGAAATATCTGGACAGTTTGGGGTGAAAGGTGCAGTGAATAGATCCAAACAAGGGCCTGGAAATATTTTTCTATTCCAATATTCAGAAAGCTCAATTTTTTAAGCATTTTACTTGATAGAATGTAAAACTGGTGATTGTATATATATATTTTAATAAGATTTTTATGAAAATTACCGTTGTATATTTCTTATACTGCTTTTTTTTGTTAAATTCATTCAAAACTCACTTGACTTTAAAATCATGTAGGTATTTAACTTTTTGACATGTACAATGAGTGTTTCCCAATGCATGAAATGTATTGTCAATTCATTAAAGTGTTGCAGGCCATATTTTTCCAATTAAATTTTCCACATTTCCTGTGTTCTGTAAATATACATATAGCAGCAATGAGTTTCCTACTGCAGTCTAAGATAGTACGCAGATGGGCTACAAAGTAATGACTATGGAATTCCTCATATAGTGCTTCCACCATGAAAAAGTTAGAGGTGAATTCAAAGGTGGGTGGATGGGTCCTGAAGATGAGGACAATTAACTTATGAGAAAATCCATCAAAAAGATAAATATACTTCTGGGTACTTTGTGGTTCAGTAAGGTTTTTACTTACAACCAGGGCTATTCATAAGCCACATGCATATGAATATAGAAAATATTTGGAAAGAAACCTGAAGCTTTCTTATGCTCATATCATTTTTTCATCTTAATATATTAGCTTAATATATTGCAATGAGTGGTTATTGGTGCTGAACCAATTTTTTTCAAAGATAGGTATAATATTGCAGAGTAGTGCAAGATGAAAATTGCTAAATGTGGCTGTTTCTCCTTTCATTTTGTCATTTTTTCTTGATTGATTAAACTCATTGTACAACAGTGCACAAACTAAAAGCCTTGTTGTCTTTCTTCCTCAAGCCTGTGCATTTTTCAAGAGCCCCTTATTTTCTAATTACTACTTCCACAATAGGCTCTCTAAACCAATAATATTTAACAATGGCATATGACAAAACCTCACTCTCTTAAGGATATCTCTCATTTCATTTCAAGGACATTTTCATTCTCTACACTGTCAGTAGAAAACAAGTTTTTCTTGGAAAAATGCAATGAGGGGCATTGAACAAGATGCATGAAAAAGCTAACAGCTTCAGGCTTAACTTTGTGGAATTCCTTCATAGTGAGGGCAAAAGAAAGAGAAAAAACTTTGTTCTTCCACACAGTTTTAATTCAACACAACCATGGTTTCGATGGTGCGCATCATCATCGGGTACAATTCAACAAAATTTTTCAACTTATATAGCCAGGAGCCAGGTGCGGGAAGTTAGGGAGAGGGGTGGTACTGTAACAATCATTGGTGGGTGAAGGGAAGGTGAGGGTGAATGAACTATTGGATGCAGATGGTACAAAAGGGGGTGTTTGTTTGCAATGGTTGGCCCTCATTAACGGAGGGTCGGTGACTGTCACTGCCTTGGTAGGGGAGGGGATGGTGTGGGAAGGCATTCAAGAATGTAAGGAGAGGGGAATGCGAGAGGTAAAGGATATCATTGACCACCTCAAGATTACCAGACTGAAGGGATTCCCAAATTTCCAGCTCCTCCAGAGCATTCAGCCGGCGTTTCCGTGTGTAAAATGTCTGCTGTGAAGTTACTGGAATGATTGTAGTCAAAGAGGTGTTTGGCGAATTGTGATCTGTTGTCTTTCTTCCTGAAGCATGAATGGTGTTCCTTAATCCTAATGTCCAAAGTCCTCCCAGTCTGTCCAATATAGATGGCGTTGCAGTCTGTAAAATTGAGTTTATAAAGTCTGCTTTGTTACATAAGGTCAATTTTGTCTTTAGGTGAACCTATTAAGTTTTTCAAAGTATGTGAATTGTAAAAAGCGGCTTTGATATTGTTATTTTACAGTGTTTGTTGTATTCTGAGTGAGACATGGCCAAGGAAAGGAATTCTTCGCCATTGGTGCTTGTCCAGTTTGGATGTGTGATATATGGATTTCAGGGCTATTTGTGTTTGTTTTCTGTTGTACATGTTGTCGATCAATGTTTCAGTATAACTGTTGTTGACTGCAATCTGTTTTATAATGTGGAGTTCTCCATGTTTGTTGTGAGTTAACATTGGGATATTGCATACTCTCTGTAACATGGAATGAAAGGCTGCTGAAAGGTTCTGATGATGATTCGCACCATCGAAACCATGGTTGTGTTGTATTAAAAGTCTGTGGAAGTGCAAAGTTTTTTTCTCTTTCTTTTACCCTCTGGATGCATGAAGTATTGAAAATAATCCAGAGACAAGGAATGGAAGGAAAAAACTCTGCAATTCCACAATTCGCAATCTATTTATCATATCTCGTGGCCATGATTTGGCTGTCACAGACCACCATCCGGTTTTTTTGCCATACCTTGAAAAATGGAGAAATTCCATAGAGTTATGCCTGAGAATATGTGTTACAATAGTCCAGTTGATACTTTAGACAGTTATTATTTGCATATTTACCATCAAGTGTGACTGACCCTTCAAACATGATTGGAAATCTCATAATTTATTGCAGCGTTGTTTCGAAGGGAGCAAGAACTAAGTATGTACTATATAAGGTCGAAGCATATTTCATTTGTGCCAAATTAGATTTTATGAATTAAAATCCAATCAAAGTGTATCACCTAATACTAATTCAAAGGAATAATACTAAAATTAAATACTTATGATTGACTTTCAAGAGATAAGAGTGAAAAGCTCATCAGCTTCAGATGCTGACAACATGTTACACTTGCTGCTGAGTGGTATAATTTGGTGGTTTTCAAGGGGCCAAGACAGTGATGCCAAACCGAATTTTCACTGCTGCAGTTGTATGGCAGAATCCATAAGGTCAACAAATATTTTTCCTTTGGTGATTAGCGGATGGCACTATTAATTGGAATTCAACTATACAAGGTAGAGCTTGAATGAATGCTGTCCGATCATCACCGAATTTCCTAGCTTTTTCTAAAACACAAAACTTGACACCTCATACTAAAATAAACCCTCCTTTAATTCCTACCTCCCAATCCAACATACTTATTCCTGCCCCCCTGCACAACCGACTACCTAAGATCCTCCTCTCCATTACAGATTTCAACATCCTATCCCAAATTAATAAGCTATGCACCTGTCTTTCCTGCCTCCTTAAGATTTCTCCTCTCCCCTCACCCACTTTCGTCTTCCTCATCATGCTTTTGTTGATTTTCATTTCTTTCCATTTTACTGTCTCTATCCCCCTCCACACTCACATTACAAAAGCCTTCAGTTCATGCCTATTGTCTTGCTCAATGACCATATTTCCATAACATGCAAAAATATGGTCTGTATCAAATTTTTTTGTGAGTCATTTCTTAATATCTTCATTCTATGTTCCTGTCATAAATTTCCTTCTCTTTGTGAAAGCTCCTTTTCCTAGTGCAATTCTTCTTCTTATACCCTCAATATATTCCATTAAAATGGTTTGCTATTACCTTTTTAAATCTCTTTCATAACTGTGCAGAGGCTTGCTGAGTGGATGTAAAAAGAATGTGAGCAAACAATTAAGTACCTAAAATTTTATTTTTCTAATAATAAAATATATTTTATTAGCACTGTCTAGTCCTCAAATCAATTCCAACTTACAGCTAACAGTTGCAGTTTAAATCGTATCCTGATATTCCAAACCTTCTATCTTCATTTGAAGGTTGCCACCAGTGAATCAAATTTTAGAGATTGGGGATTGGGGAACGAGCAAATGCAGTTAACAATGACAGAGCAGGTGATTATATGAAATGAAATACATATGACAAAGTAAAATTTTATATTAATAGAGTACATGTCATCATTTAAAAAAAAATCTATTCCATGCTGTGATTTTAGCTCATCCACTGAAATACCACTGGATTGGCAAGTGTTCTCATCACAGGCAAGAATTAATTGCATGCATGATCATTAAAAATATTTCAATGTACGAAAAGGTAACTGTGGCCAGATCTATTCTCTTCCATTCAATTTTTTCTGCCGCTTGGGTTTTTTTATAGGATTGTTCAAAAGAATCAATGGGGAATCAAACCAATGACACTTCCTTCAATATCCTATTGCTCTAGACTACCATTCCGTGAGGTAACATACTGTTATTCTTATTTCACAAGCTCATATATACAAATAATCCATTACCTTTTATATTAATATTGATACCATCGACTATACCTCAAAGGTCTACCTGTGAAGAAACTATCTGTCGGTGGTAGAATAGGATGTCTGAAAAAATATGCGTGTTCCGGATGGAATCGACGGAAAAATTTTTAAGACAGTTTTTTAAAGCAGCAGCAAATACAGTCGTCAAAACCATGCGGCACATCATATAAATTAATACAAACGTTTTGTGAGAGATAATAAACTTAATGAGATTAAATGGATAGAAGAAACTACGAGTAGGAAGTCACAAAAAATACAGAAATGTAGGTTAAAAGAACGGAGATTGAGAGACGAGTGGGTGGAAGAGAGATTTCGATTTTCAGTGCACACAATCTGAAGCCATGGCACCGTCACCTTGCGCTCTATTTGTTGGGGTTATTATGCTGGAATAACAATGAATGGATAGGTAAATAGTGGAATGAAATTCTCCCAAGCTGCTAGGCAGGCACCAATTTTTTCATTCAAAGAGTCATCCTTCAGCCAATGGGTCGTCATGGTCACCCATTGCACGGTTAACACTCATTGTTATGACGTTAATTGTGCCAAAGGTTGACGTTAAAATCTGGGCCCGGATGTCATAATTAATAAAAACAAATATTTATTGTAGAATGACGGTCAACGCTTACATGCGAGGGATTTTTCTATACTTAGATTCATCCTTGGTTCAATAAAAGTTGCATTTACTCGGAGAAATATGACCACGTATCGATCCTGGACGTATTTTATCACTGGATTTCTTTCTCGGGAAAGCTATGGCACTCAGGTGGAAAGCAATGGCGCCTCGGCTCAAGACGGTGATGAATTCCATTGAGCTCTTTTCTATTTTTTACGGAATACTATGCAATAACTGCTGCATTATTCCTTTCGGACAGAATGGTTTGGTGCCATTTTATTTGGATTTTTTTAAACATTAGAGTCGTAAATCGGTAGGATTAAAAGAAAAGAAACCAACGGACAATTAATATATACGTTTTTTTCGTAATTTACTCTGAAAATATGGAGAATACACATTTATTTACGTACATTATAAAACCATGCTAGAACTAACAGTTTTTAAATTCGGATTCGAGACTAATAATATTGGATACATTAAATTTGTACCCAGTAAATCCTATCTCATCGGGCAGGACCATGGCCAACTGAGAATTTTAATGACCGAGAATTTTACTGGCTGCGCTCCAGGGAAGTTCAATGAGAAAATACGCGTTGATTAGCAGGGTGAAATTAGTAATGATAAGCAATATCTTTAAAAAATTCTGATAATTGGTCCAACGATAGATCACTTCGAAAATAGACCCCAAAACGTACATTGGTTCCACCAAAGTCTTTGAATGCTCCTTTAATAACTTTCAAAATCAATTAATGAGGTTGCATTAGTCTTAGTCTTCATTAATAGTGCGCGTATATGCATGCAAGGTTTGTTTTAAATTGAATTTTAAATGGAAAAAAACTGTTTTCCTAACGTGACTGTACGTTGCATCATGCTCACACCAAGCCAAGCGCCTGCAAGCTCTAGTTCAGGCTAGAACGTATTTTTAGTGCACCCATGTCGAGCGACGTGATGCAAGCTCAGCGAACGATTTAACGGCGGTATGCTATCAAACTGTGTTCTGGACTGAGAAAATGGGGGTACGGAGATGTGGGGAATGATTTGCCAAATTTTCAAGGATGAAAGCATGTCCAAAAGTGCAGTTTTTAAATTACACAAGCTCTTAAAAGATATTCGCGAGAGTGTTGAGGACGAGTCTCGCGCTGGACGTTCGTCGGCGTCAAAAACCCATCAAAACGTGCAATATGTGCGAGAAAAGCTGTATTCAGACCATCGGTTAAAGGTGAGCATATCGTATTGGCAATGATAAGATGACAGTGCACGCCATTATCACTGAAAATTTGGCGATGCAAAAGATGGACACTAAAACAAGATCTTGACCGACAACCAAGTGTAGGGTCGAGTGTCTTGAATGGAAAAGAATGCAGAGACCACAGAGGACTCGGATACACGATGAGGAAACTTCGGAGTATTAGTGAGATGGGGAAAATACGGTGAAGGGACGGCCTCGTTCGATCAACGAGAAGGTATCCAATGAGGAAAATATTTAAACGGTATTAATTTATATCCCATCATGTTTGTTCCTTTATGCGTTTCTTAAGTGGTCCAATAAATTACCTTATCGCTAGTTATGTGTGTTTTCTGAACACATTTGCAATTGATGGGTCTCTCACTATCATCAATTTCTTTGGGAACAAAATTGAGTAGGTGGAAATCCCTCTCAACGGAATTGATCGTCATATTTCAGCTTAATGCCTCAAAGACCCTCATTATTACTGTCTTCATCAGAACGTTTTGGTCTTCAAATGATGAAATGACAGCTATTTAAATTGTTCGATTGTTTATTGGAGAGAAAATATGTTTCACATTCAGTCCACGGGGATGAGGAGCATCCGAGGTACGGAATGTTGCCTTTGGAGGGCACCGGCCAGGACGAAATGTGATCTCTCATTTATTTAATTTTTGATAGATCTGCTTCCAGCGTAAGTTTCAGCTTCATCCTGACCGAACCTTTCTTGAATCGTATTCACGCACAAATGCTCCTTCAGCCGCCCCTATTATGTCCTTGGGACTCGAAATAAAGGCAATCCATTGCATATACCTGTATTTCGGTTCAAGTGACGAGAGATCAGGTAGTGCAGAGTCAGGAAACCTAAAGGCAATTTCCCATCAACTCTCCCTGCTTCAACAAAATGACTAGACTGCCTCTCGCCCACTGTCAACACGTTTTTCTACCCCCGGATGATTGAAAAATTTCGACCTTTGTCTCAGGGTGTGATAGTGCCGTTGGCTACTCTCCGGATGGCTCCGGCTCAATCTTCGACGACTTGAACACCGCGGATCCATCGAAGGTTTTCGTGATTTTTCGAGTATCATTTGTTGCAGTGGACCTCCTCTGATTTCTGTGAAGTCTTCATGCCTTAACCGAAATTCTTTGGGGGCATGAGTAGAGACTTGGTAAGTTACATTTCACATTTAAGGTTCCAGTAGAGGGAAGGTTGCCATGTTTTTACAAGTAGAGCGGAGCTTTTGGCGGGCCTTTCATTCAAAAATTCCTTTCGTCATCTGGAAGACGCCATTCTTAAACTGCGTAAGGTCTTTTTTGGCTTTGTTTCCTCCCTATCTTTGAAAGGGCTGTATATATGACCCCTCACTTCCCATATTGTGAGTAATTATCGGTTTTATCATCATCATCATACGCCGTTAAATCCTAATATTTGTTGACCACAGTCCTCCATCCTACCCTATGTAATGTTAATCGCTTTACAATTAATTTATTCAGCAGGCACCTTTTACAAAGAACATAGGTAATTTAAAAAATACGTGAAAATAGCTTGATTTTTTCTTTTAGTTCTAGGAATACAAATAATAGAATGAGTGCTAAAAAAAATTCGAAGCTCTTAATTAAATGTTGAAAATGTCAATGTCGTTCTGCAGTTTCATTAGTGGGCTTTTGCAAACAGTGTTATTCTTTGGTGATAAAGGATAATTAAAATACGCTCTCATTAAAATAACTGAAATAATTCAATAATAAACATTACGTAAGATCCCTACTTGACTCCCTTCTTATTCCCTTAAGGTAATTAGACAAAACGGGACATTCCTCCTACTCTCCTAAAACCTTACTTAATAATAGAACAGCCGCAGAGACACGGTGATGTTCCATTAATCTCCTCCATCCCTCAAAACATGGAAAGCATATTCGCACGAGGGTGCGACACTTTCCATCCTCAAACCTTTTTACGCTTGAGGTTGGTGTGAGAATAAAAACTAAATAATAATTGACATTTTGATTTCATGTATAATAGTTCGAACCTTATCCCGGAGAACATGCGTGTCAAATTGAGTTAAACTTCCTGAGGCATCTTGGAGGCAAGTATGTTAGTCATTCCTCATTTTCAAGTTTAGTGTTGAACCCATTGATTTCCTTCCTAGAGATTCTCTTCTCCCAACTAAGCTTATTAATATTGTCGCTGTGTTTCATCCTTATTTATTCTGATCGGGTAATCTGGAACATTCAACTTTGTGTTTCCTTTAACCCCTCACATTCATTATCTTCGCTTCGAAAAACTGCTTTATTTCATGAATCTCCTAGACTGATACTTGTTTCCTCCATATAGGTTTCTTTTTGCTTAACAAGTTTTGTTGGCGTTTTAAATTTGCTAATGTACACGTAGATTCGGAACTCCTTTGTCAATATGCAAACGTTCATTGTTAAGGAATTCCCATAAAAATTTCGTTTTTAGTACAACTCGTATTTTTAATTTTCCCTATTTGTTTGAGAAGATCTTTATTTTTCCTTTCCCTTTATATTACCCTCCTTTTCGGAATTTTCTCATTAATTTCCTCTTGCCTTTTATATTTCTTCCATTTCTCCTTTTGTGTTTATTGACTGACATTCTAAACTCTGAAGTCCTTCCTGTTTAATAACTGCGATGCAGTTACATATATTTGCGTTTTGAAATATTGCTTCTTTGTTAAAGTAATTCGGCGTTAATCTCAACAAGCCCCTCTCCTTACCCACCCTCTCCCGCACTTCCTCTTTTGTTTTCCTTTCGGTCCATTTTACCTTCTCCAATTATCTCCACACCCACATTTCAAAAGCCTCCAATCTACGTCTATCCTCCTGGTTCAGTGACCACGTTTCCGCGCCGTACATACGCCTACGCTCCATATCAGAGTTATTACGAGTCTTGTCTTAACATCCCTACTCTACGTCCCCGTCATCAACTCCCTCCTCCTTGAGAAAGCCTCCTTGCCTAGCGCAATTCTTCTCCTTACGTCCCTACCACTTTGACCGTATTGGTCCAAAACACTTCCGAGATATGTAAACTTTTCTACCTGCTCTATTTTTTTCCCTTCCTATTTAAATATTTAGCTTAGCCTTTTTCTTTCTGAAAAATCGCATAACCTTTATTTTATTTATATTGATTCTCATTCCATATTTATCGCACTGAACCTCCAATTCACTCAGCAATGCTTGCAACCCCTTGGCTGACTGAGCAACTAATGCTTGGTCATCAGCAAACCTAACCGATTTTACGAATTCTCCTCCGACCTTCATTCCTACCTCCAGTTCTTCCCATGCCTCTTTAATCATTTCCTCTACGTATACGTTGAACAGTACCGGTGACAATGGGCAACCCTGCCTTACACCTCTTCCTAACACTGCCTATCCGGACTCTCCGTTCCACACTCGCGTCACGTTCACATCACGCGTACCTCTTCCTTTCCTAAATCCAAACTGATCATCCTCTAAGTAACCATTTGCCTTACTCTACCCTTTTGTTGATGATCCTGAGAATAACTTTAGCTGCGTGGGATGTCAAACTTATTGTTCTTTAATCCTCACATGCCCTCCCATGGACTACAACCTTGTCGTGGTGGAAGGGCTTGTGTGTTCCGATGACCCCTAGAGCTGTGCTGGCGGGAGTAATAATAATTACTCCTGGAAGGGTCATCCATGCCAGATAGGTCGAAGGTTAGGAGCCAGACGAAAGGTAGTCCACGCAGCGTCTGTTCCTCAGTGAGGCGGCTGCAATGGCGTCTGACCCCAGTGGGGCGGCCATTAAGTGATGGTGTCACGTTAAAAACACTATTGAGGAAGGCAACGGGAAACCACCTCAATTATGATTCCCAAGAATATTATGATGGGCACTATAGATAATATGAGTCCTGGCAACTACGGGACACGGCCCAAGAGGCCGTGTGTCGTGCCCGGCAGCGGGAGAGGCAAGGCTTCCGCGGTCGTCATCCCACGAAACCCTTGCGGGGAAGGAATAACTTCAGCAGGACAGAAGACTCAGAAGAAGGCGAAAGTAGTTAGAATAGGAACCTGGAACGTCAGGACAATGTTGAGGAGAGGCAAATTAGAAAATATTAAGCGAGAGATGGAAAGAGGTAACATAGATGTTTTAGGCCTCTGCGAGGTGAGATGGAAGGATAGCGGGGATTACTGGAGTGACAATTATAGAGTAATATTCAGCGGCGGGGATGAGAGCCAACGAGGGGTTGCCGTAATTTTAAATAAAGGGGTAGGAAGAAGCGTAGTCAACATAGAGCAAGCGACAGATAGAATTTTACTCGTAGAGATTAAAGCAGAGCCGACGAACTTGGTCATTATTCAGGTATACATGCCACCGAGCAACCACAAGGAGGAAGAAGTCGATAGGATGTATGATGAGTTAGAGGATATCATCGCGAGTGTTCCTGCAGGGAAACATTTGATAGTGATGGGGGATTGGAATGCGACGGTAGGCGAAGGAAGAGATGGTGGTGAGGTGGGGGACTATGGGTTAGGCACGAGGAATGAACGCGGGGAGAAAGCAATTGAATTCTGCAGGAGACAGGGGTTAGTCATCACTAACACATGGTTTAGACACCACAAAAGGCGTAGGTATACATGGAAAATGCCAGGCGACTCAGAAAGGTATCAGTTAGATTATATTATGGTTAGGCACAGGTTTAGGAACAGTGTGATAAATTCGCACAGTTTCCCAGGAGCGGATGCGGACTCTGACCACAATTTAGTTGTTATGAAATGTAATGTTCGTTTCAAGAAGATAAGGCAAGGGCGGCGGGTTAAAAAATGGAATTTAGAAGCAGTAAATGAATTAACGAGGAAGGAGTATCAGGAGGCTGTAGAGAAAATGATGGATGACGGTAAAGAACTGAGTGCTATCGAAGAAAAATGGGAATGTATCAAGAAAGGGATATTGGAAGCCGCTAAAGACACTATAGGAACCGTTAACGGGAAAAGGATAAGGAAACCATGGGTAACGGATGAGATGATTGCGAAGATGGATGAGAGAAGAAGATGGAAAAATGTAAACACAGAGTTAGGCAAAATGAAGTACAAAGAGTTAAACAATAAATTGAGAAGGGCCACAAATAAAGCAAAAGAAGAATGGTGGAGAACGCAATGCGAGGATATGGAAAGTTTACAGAAGAAGGGTGAAATTGGTGCTCTATACAGCAAGGTTAAGTTATTATCGGGAAGTAAGAAGGCAAGATCTGTGCTAACAGTTAAAGATAAGTGGGGTAGGGTAATAGTTGAACCAGGAAAAATCCAAGAGAGATGGAAGGAATATATAGAAACACTGTATGGTAAAGAACTTAGGCCGACAAGGTTAGACATAGAAAAGGAACATGACGTAGAAGAAGATAGCTTAGGTCCAGGCATACTCGACGATGAAATAGAAAGGGCATTAAAGGAGATGAAAGCAAATAAGGCTGTGGGGGTGGACAATATTCCTGTAGAAATGTTGAAATGGTTAGGGAAAGGTGGGAAGAAGGCCATATATGGACTGATTCGTAGTATCTATGAGGAAGGAATCTGGCCGGAAGATTTTGTGAGATCGGTGTTAGTTCCTATTCCAAAAAAGGCAAAGGCTTCGTCATGTGAGGATTACAGAACAATAAGTTTGATATCCCACGCAGCTAAAGTTATTCTCAGGATCATCAACAAAAGGATAGAGAGTAAGGCAAATGATTACTTAGGGGATGATCAGTTTGGGTTCAGGAAAGGAAGAGGTACGCGTGATGCCATTGCAGTAATGAGATCACTAGTCGAGAGGAATATAGAATACAATCAGGACGTTTTTGCCTGTTTTGTAGATTTCGAAAAAGCGTTTGATAGAGTGAATTGGGAAAAATTAATGCGTGTATTGCAGAAAATAGGAATGGATTGGAGGGACAGGAGACTGATCCGCAACCTGTACATGTCTCAGACTGCTCAGGTGCGAGTGGGGAACGGAGAGTCTGGATGGGCAGTGTTAGGAAGAGGTGTAAGGCAGGGTTGCCCATTGTCACCGGTACTGTTCAACGTATATGTAGAGGAAATGATTAAAGAGGCATGGGAAGAACTGGAGGTAGGAATGAAAGTCGGAGGGGAACTCGTAAAATCGGTTAGGTTTGCTGATGACCAAGCATTAGTTGCTCAGTCAGCTAAGGGGTTGCAAGCATTGTTGAGTGAATTGGAGGTTCAGTGCGATAAATATGGGATGAGAATCAATATTAATAAAACAAAGGTTATGCGATTTTCCAGAAAGAAAAAGGCTAAGCTAAATATTAAAATAGGCGGGGAAAGAATAGAGCAGGTAGAGCAGTTTACATATCTCGGAAGTGTTTTGGACCAATACGGTCAAAGTGGTAGGGACGTAAGGAGAAGAATTGCGCTAGGCAAGGAGGCTTTCTCAAGGAGGAGGGAGTTGATGACGGGGACGTTGAGTAGGGATGTTAAGACAAGACTCGTAAAAACTCTGATATGGAGCGTAGCTATGTACGGCGCGGAAACGTGGTCGCTGAAGCAGGAGGATAGACGTAGATTGGAGGCTTTTGAAATGTGGGTGTGGAGAAGAATGGAGAAGGTGAAATGGACCGAAAGGAAAACAAATGAGGAAGTACTGGAAATGGTGGGGGAGGAGAGGGGTTTGTTGA
Organism: Hetaerina titia; assembly: GCA_037158775.1. Classification (NCBI taxonomy): domain Eukaryota; kingdom Metazoa; phylum Arthropoda; class Insecta; order Odonata; family Calopterygidae; genus Hetaerina; species Hetaerina titia. Next base: position 36,656,633 of record CM073779.1, read on the forward strand.
GAGAAATCCTATGGAGGCAGGAAAAATGGATGAAAGGCGTATTGAGCGGTAGTGGAATGTTGAAGAGGGTAATAGAGGGGAGAATGTTGGGCAAGCGAGGTAAGGGTAGGAACAGGATAGGGATGTTGGACGGGATGAAAGGAGGAAAGAAGTACACCGAGATGAAGAGGGACCTGATATAGATTAGTTTGCTAGGTGGGGAGTCACAAAATGTTTATTTGATAGTTGTGTCCATCCAAAAACCTACCTTAACCGGTAGATTACCTAATAATAATAATCCTCACATGATGTAGCTTTTGCCTTTTGGAATAGGAACTAACACCGATTTCTGCCATATATTTTTCTAAAAATGTCGTCCATTGTCCATCGCTCCTTGTCCTATTAATTGTTCCCAGAGTGTTGTTGACGGCTGTCGATATGTTTATTTTTATTTATTATTATTTTTTCTTTCACTCACATAGCCTACAATCTTGACGTAGTGGATGACCTTGAGCGTTCCGATGACAGCCCTATTGATGGGACCAATGACAATTGCTCCTGGCAGGGTGACCCATTTATTGTTGGTAGAAATGCAGGATTCATACGAATGGTAGTCTTCGCAGCGTCTGCTCCTCAATGAGGCGGCTGCAAAGGCGTATGGTCCCCGGGTGGCTTTTGAGTGATGGTAACACGTTATGAACACTACTCAGGAAGGCAGCAAGAAATCACCGCAACTCCTTGATTTTTATAATGGAAACCATAGTGAAAATGAATCCTGGCAACTACGGTACTCAGCACAATCGGCCAGTTGTCATGTCCGGCAGCAAGGTTTCCGTGGTCGTCGTCTCACGAACTCCTTACAAAACGAAACCTCGTCCTCGTCCGACCTAGCATGACCCTCGGCCTATTAAGCTGTTTCTTAATATTCATTTGTACTATGTCGCCCACCATAAAATATATGGAATGATTAATTGAGGTGGTTTCCAATTGGCTTCCCAAGTAGTGCTTTTTAATATGACACATTCACTCCATGGCCTCATATACTGGGGTCAGACAGCCTTGCAGTCAGCTTACTGAGGAGCAGATGTTGAATGGACTCTTTCATTCGTTTGGCGCCTTCCCTTCGACATATCTATCTTGAGTGACCTTACCAAGATCAAATATCATTGCTCCCACAAGCAAAGTTACGGGGGGGGGGGAGGGTGCAACAGAAGGCTTTGTACGTTTTGAGGATCAGAACGCGCGAACGCTACATCAAGGTTTTAGTCCGAAGGGGGTGCGATTTTCTTCCAAACAGAGTGATTTATTTCTAGTGATAGCTGGTAAAAAGTAAATCAGGATCCGAATAGCGAACACTATTTAGTTGTTCAACACTTAATCAATGTGAAAATTGTAGAAGATTATTTAAATACGGTAGCTCAAAAAGTAAAAATTTCCACAGAAAATTACAAGGTGACTTCATCAAATCAGAAACTTGACTATTCTGTTAGGATGTCTTCTATTGCAGTTTTTATTAAGGTATATGACATACCGATATTAAAAACAATGAATTTTCCTAAGATTTCTTTCATACCGTATTATCATTATTTCTGTACTTTTCGAGCGGCGAGAGGAGAAAGAGTTTTATTAATCATGAAATTATTTACTGAAAATAGAAAATCTACTACATTTATTTATCAAGAAAGAACACTATAATAATTCGAGGGCCATTTAATGCCCTATCAAAGCAAAATCCAAAAATTTAGAGAGAAATAAAACTTTTGTACTTGAAATTCCATAAATGGTAGTTTTTGGCCTCCACGTATTCTATAGAATTTAAAAATGGCTTCTGTCCCATTTTCAGAGGGGGATAATCAATATAATGGGGGTGAAGGTTATGGAAATTTCTAATTTTAATTTTTTAAATACATTTTCCGAATAAGCATTTCTGAGTTGACTATTTCTCTTCCGTTTTGGAACTTGAAGTCACATTCATCGATAAAGGGCACATTTATTTTATCCATCTGATAGCAATTATTTTATGACAATTTAGATACAAATTCAAGGCTTACCCATTATTGAGAGTATTAGATCGCACCCATAAATACGTTTGCTGGTCATATTTATCCATTTTGGCATAAAAATCACACATATAGCCTAAGCAGGGTTTTATATTTTACTATGCGTATTTCAATTATAACACAAATATTACCCATGATGCCACGTAACAATTCATCATATTGAGAAAAAAATTCTAATCCTAACACGTTAGGCTTCCTCACACACAATCTGCAGTACATTTAACATACTCTGAAGGATGAGTCATAGCTCTTGCTATTGTGCGCGTCATGACTTTCCATGTGTCACATTTACCAGAGGGCATTCTTAAATTACCAAAGCCAATATACGACATTTTGAATTTCTTCTCTCCTTTCGTAAGGATCTATAGATACACACATTCTTCATTCGGCCAGCTTTCATAATTATGGGCGCTATCTTTAAAATTAAATAAACACATTTTAGGGGAAGGAGAAAGGCGCAGTTTTAATTGAAGGAAGCATATTGATTTCCTTATATAAGATTAGAGTGGATAATTGGCCCAGTGGCAATGACCTATATTGTGACTACTGCGCATCAATGACGAAAACAAAAAAACTTAAAAGAAATATTTTTTTCTATGTATATATATATATGCATATATATATATATATATATATATATATATATATATATATATATATATATATATATATATATATATATATATATATATATATATATATATATATATATATATATATATATATATATATATATATATATATATATATATATATATATATATATATATATATATACACACACACACGAGGGTCATCCGGAAAGTAGTACCCGTTCGTGCCGCATGAAGTGCTGACGACGCGATTTTCCGACTTAGCCTCCAGTGGGTTTCACCTGTTTAGGCCCCTACTAAGTCATTTGGGTGGCCGCCACATCGGAAATGATGCTGTAGGCTCTAAAGTTTATTCTTTGGCTGCGACCGCAGACAAAAGACCTCTTTGTCGCAGGAAATCGAAGACTTTGAAAGAGATGGAATAAGTGTCTGAATGTATAGGTGGATGTCTAGAAAAGTGAAGTAAATGTCAGTAATTTACTTTAATTATTATTGCCCCTATCTAGTTTTGTAAGTTATTTATTGGCTAACCCTCTTAAAATGACTACCTTTTGCTAATCGATCAAGATAAGACTATATAAATAGGCCATATAGGACATAAGCACTTCCTTTTAAAATTGTTGGCTGAGTTAAGCGAATGATCGCCTGTTTCTTCGGAATAACTGGAGATATGGCAACCGTACCATTAGCGCAACGTAGATCGGTAAACTCTGAATGGCACTTGAGCATTTGTTGCCAGAAGTGCTTGGTGAAATACGGAAAAAGAAGCAGCAACGAAGATTCCTCATCTTGAAAATGCAAGCTCTCACATATGGGCTGAACCAACTACTTATTTGACTGGCCAAAACGTTGAGTTAATTGGTTACCCTCCGTTGAGCTCTGACTTAGCACCTAATGACTTCTTTTTATTCCCTTATATTAAAAAAATTGCGTGGCCAACGGTTTTCGGCGCCTTAAGAAGACATTGATGTGACATTGACAATGAAGAAGACATTAAAAAGCCATGTTTTGGAGGTACCTCAATTTGGGTTGAAAAAGTTTTAGACGAATTGGTTCGAGCGCAGTAAAAGTGTATTGATTATCATGGAGAATACTTCGAAAAATAATAACGCCATTTTCAACAATAAATTACACTTTTTTCATCAAAAGGCTAAAGATATGAATAGCAACCCTCGCATTAGTAGTTGCGAACGTTTACACGGAGGAGCATATCGATGTACCGGGACAGTGAAATGATAGGTTTCAATTCGTGTGGAGCAATTTGGAGAAATTCTTGGAAGGTAAACTCTTACTTCGCCATTCTATCTGCTATTTTAAGTAAAATTAATAAAAACCAATCTAGAAATGACAACAATAGAAAAATTCATTATTTATTATTGTAATAAGTTGTGTAACCTCAAATCAAAATAGTTAAAATTAAAATGATGCATCTTTTTATTCAGTCACTTGATGTACACTAAATCACGCGATTTATGCCAACTTGTTTTTATTCAAATTAAATACATTTTTAAAAGTTCCTCCGTCGTGAAATGCAAAAAAACTGTAGTTGTAACGTGTTACTCCAGCGGGATATTATTACGTAGACTAGTCCAGGTCAAGTTTTTCCAGATGACTAACCGTTGTTTATGGGAAATCTTACAGCTTCGTTGTCACACGTAGTAAACGAATAAGGACCACTCAACCCAATGAAGTTCGTGGCAGTTTTCCCTCTGTAGGACGAGTCTGTAGTGTTTCAGACTGCTCCTCTTTGAATACCATATTTGAAATTCCTTCTTTAATGAGCCTTCCGCGTGGCTTGGAGCGCTCGATTTCCCGCAAGGTACTTGCTGTTCGTGTTATTGTTAATTAGTTCGGGATTCCCAGGATGATTCAGCTACTGTTGAAGTAAATTTTCTATGATCTCACACACTTTTGGTGTTTTTAATGTACTTGCTTTCTTTATAAAGTCGATGTTTCAGGCGCAACTTAGTGGAAATCCATTATTACTAAATTAAAAAAACGAATGTATCCATCCACCAATTCTTTTATTCGTTACAACTCGTTTCGACGCATTGGCGTCATTCTTGGGTACAAAGTTATCAATTCTGGTCAGTTTTCTATGGATATAAAGAAGGAGGGAGCAGGAATAGAACATTATTTTTACTTCGGTAATAATAGATTTTCACAAAGTGAAGCCTGAAAACATCCAGTACAACATACATGGATATTTGGATTTGCATGATTGGATATTATTTTATGTTATTCAAGTAGTAAATGCGAATACTCTTGCCTGGTGTTCACAACTTCCCCAAATCGTTATCTTCTCTACTCTAAAACATATCATCACATTTTTCTTCCCAAGAGATTTTTTCTCTCAACAAAATAGTATTTTCTGTAACATGCCAGTTTACAGAAATAGGTTGAATGCTATTTACCACATTGTTAATCCTTACGTATAATATACAGAAACCTTTATTTTTAATGGGGTTGCATAATCTTAAAGACTAAAATTTAAAGATATTTTGTATATATTACATAACAGTATAAAAGTGAAGAATATGAATTGAAATACTAAATGAACAAACATTAAAGTATAAATGATTTAAAAAGGCTACAAAGTAAAAGGAAATTAGAATTACTTATTCTAATTACTCAAGGGAAAGCGTCTTTCGTTTTTGTCTTTTTGTTTTGGTTACAGCAGTTCAACTGCCTACTTAGCGTAGCCTACTTGGTATTAGATCAGAAGACATCAATATAGAAAATATTGATTCAAAAAAGACCTAGAATTGTGGCTTTTGATACCCTTTTGATTGATTTATACCCTTTACAGCGTTACTCTTGCTTTACCTATTTTTATGAAGGTATTATAATATTGAAGCAATGATTTGGAAGCTGATAAAAATGTACCATCATTAATTGACCAGGAAAACATTACTTCAGACGAAATATTATTTAAATGTTACGGATACTAAGGCTTTCAATCTTGAAAAGTATAAGGCCCATATATATCCCATAAAAAGGTTATACATGATAATGGGAGATTTGCATTATTGGGATAATTCCCAAGAGGCAGGGAAAGTAGAAATAAATTGTTTTGATTGGAAATTAGATGCTGAAGAGTGTGTTTGGAAATAAACACGTTAGAATTAGGAGATAGCGATAGAAATAGTGCAAGTAGGTTGGACGGAATGAAGGGGGGAGAGACGGATAGAAAATTGGTGGGGTCTATTTTAATATCTGATGTCAATCAGTGTTTTTTGGAAATGATAGGTAATTTTTCGTTGTACTGTTGTAATCTCATTTGAAAATCAATACTGGACGGTAGAATAGTTCTATTGGGCATATTTATTGGAGAAATATTCGGTAATAACATTTTAAAGGAGTTTAATATAACAATCGTTAGTTATGTCTCTCTTGGTGTTTGATGGTGGCTAATCATTAGGTGTCAAGCTGCACCATGTTGTTTCTGAGTTCTTCCTTGGTAAATTTGCTTCTGTTCTTAAATTTTTAAATGTTAATTATCACTAAATATTAATACTAATATTTACCTCTGCCTGTACTAGTTTCAATGCTAAAACTTTCCCTTCATTTATCTTTACCTTCATTTATTATAATATTATATATTTATTGCGTTTAAGTATGACATGCTTCGAATGAGTATTGAAGAAAGTGGATATTAAGGTACAAGAATATTTAGCAAGAAAAAAGAATTAGAGAAAGAGAATTAGGGTAAGGAACGGCAACTTTTGAAGTATTCTGGGCATAGGACTAGGAATTGAAAAAATATGTTTTTAAGGACAGGGTAGTACGGAAGACAAAAAAATTAAAGAAAATTAATTTTGAAAGAACTATTAATTGATTCATTAATGGATGAATTGAAATATTAATTAATGAATTAAGTTTGTTCGCTACCGCCGATATTCGAGATCGCTTGTAAAAGGTTCTGTTATTAATCGCACGAGGAATGAGACAGACGATTCAGCTGCGGCGGGAACCCCCGCCGCGGCAACAGTTAAAACTACCTGCTATGTTCTTTCCTTAGTCCGCCGAAACTTCAGCTATAAACATGCAGCTGGAATGATTTTATTCAAAAGGTGTTCCACAAAGACTTATCAGAGTCGTCTCATGGTATTTTTGGGAAAATATTCATTTGTAAGCCCTTAAAATTTATTTTTCTTTACAACTGCAAAAAATGTAGCTTTAAATGCAATTCAGATGTAGGTGCGAATTTCGTTCACTGTAATCTCTCAAGAGTATCTCTCCAATTAGTCTCGTAAATTCATGTTAAAAAAGTAAAGGAATGTTTTATTGAATGATACCACATTGTGCGTACACGCAAATTTATGTGTGTAATATTTAATTTTACCTTCCGTACAATAAATGGCTGCTATTTTCTCTTATTCAAAATTTGGATATAGTTTTTAAAATAGTACATACCGCTTCTCCAAATCGTACATCCTTTGTCTACAAAATTCATAATTACAATTTCCTTCCCATGACTATTTTTTCTATCACCTAAACAGTTTTTTCTGTAATATACCATAATACGGAAATAGTTTTAATGTTATGTTCCACAGATTTAATTATTAAGTACATAATAAAAATCCAAGATTGCTTTTATTATTCTCATATTAAGGTATGAAAGAAAGACACCTTCGATTACATTTTTATTGGGAAAGTATACCGTTTATCTTGATTTGAATTAACTTTATATCTTCTGATTTCCATTATATCTCGTTAGGTTATTTGTAATAGTTTCAATCGGGTCCACGGGAAAGCGTGGCGTGTCGCTGCAGCGAATCACTGATCTGAGGTCGTGTGCGACGAATAAGAGAACTGTTTGTTGGCCGAACTCTTAAAAGGCGGTGGGAATGATTCCCACCATTTGATGAACTAATGAAATGATTTGGGTAAGGTCTTATTCAATTATATGACTAAATAGGAAACCATTCTCATTCATTTCACTGATGAGTTACTGAGAAATATTTCCATCCTCTGAAAGGACCATATATCACATTGTGAATATATTTGGAAATCAATATATCGGTCTGCATTGTTATAGATAGATAGAAAGAAGGACTTTATTTGGGCGAAATTGAGACCTAATGGTCCCTTCTTCCATTTAACCTATTGTCATATATATTTGTTCATATTTCTGATGAAAATATGCAGAAATCAATTCATTTCCAAAAATGTATTTTCCCAGTGGCGGCAGGGTAACGTCTTCGCCAGCCAAGCTAGAGGTCGCAGGTTCGATTTCCGTCCAGGTGGGTTTTCTTTCACCTAGCACTTAGGTGTTTGTAATGTTCTTTAATGGAATGTAAGTGTAAGAGGGGACTATGAAGTTTAAATCTCGCCTCGATAAATTCGTTAAACGAATAAATAGATAAATCGTTAGGTAGTATAATGTGCTACATTCTCATAAAAGTAAAAATGGAAACGTATGCAACAAAACGTAAGGCAAGATTAGGACTTTTTTATATGGGACCTCGGCACCAATCATTAATTCAATATTCATGTACTTTTTTCAATAGGCATTTGAAGGATGTGTACCAATCACATCACTATATTGGCAAGTTGACCTAGAGTAGGGCATCTTCGAAATATCGATAAACAGTGAACTTAAACTATTTTAAATTCTTTTCATATTTTGATTATTTTAGAACTTCGGGAATACTAAGGTGTACGGCGACAATATACCGTCCTGTTTCGTAAATTTTGAAAAGTAGGTTGCCTGAGAGTAAACCGCTGCATTTGTTGAAAAATCTTTTCTTAAAACTCGTTTCATGTAATGTTGCTCCTTATTAGTTCACTCGTAAGCTTTTTGTTGCGTTTGCCCCATGAAATAATTTGTTGTCCAGAAAAGAAACATATAGACATCTCTCTTTTTTTAATCCTCACCGCACAGTGTTAGAATTGGAAATGTCTAATTTTTTAGGGAAAAATAAAGTTAATTTAAGCGCTTTATATTCTACAAATTCTGCCTTTCCCACCTCTCCTGTGTTCGTCCTTTATAAATATGCGTCGTGTGTTCAAAAAATAATGAGAATTTTGATTTTTCGGACAATAATATTTATTTATTCTTATTCATTGATGTTTTCACCTTCAAAGTAGTCCCCATTGGAGATTATGCACTTGTGCCAGCGCTTCTTCCAATTTCCGATACACTTCTCAAACTCGATATTTGAGATAGCCTTTATTTCTTTCAGCGATGCGCTTTTAATGTCATCTACGGCTGTAAAATGACGGCCCTTCAAGGTTCTCTTAATTATTGGAAATAGGAAAAAGTCACACGGAGCCATATCTGGCGAATACAGAGGTTGGGGCTTCGTTATAGTACTTTTTTTGGCCAAATGTTCACGAACAAGCAATGAAGTGTGAGATGGTGCGTTATCGTGGTGGAAAAGCCATTTTGGCACCAATTTACTGCCACGCGTTTCATACCCAAAAAATTGGAAAAATGTCATGACATGATCCAATTGATATGCTAATATCATCATTATATGTGATATCAATATCTAATTGTGATGTGGTGATCGTTCATAACCTTTTTTTATACGTTTCCACGTTTTCATCGATTGTTGATGTGCTGGGTCGTCCAGGGCGTTCGTCATCTTCAAGGTCTTCACGGCCTTCTTGAAGACGCTTATACCACTCGTTAACTCTTGATTTACACATAGCAGACTCACCATAGGCCTTTGTTAATATTTTACACACTTTGTTACACTTTATTTCATTTTTTACGCAAAATTTGGTAAATATTCCTTTACCATTTCTTTTAATAAAGGAAAATCCTCAAGCTAATAAAACACGTCTAACCTTAGTGGCTCTCCCAGACAAAGTCCACAATGAAAACAGCCGAGGGTTTTATCATACTTCAGGGGCATGTATACCAACATAATTAAAAAAAGTTTGACCATCGTACTCTCCAAGCTCGCGAAATGAAAAAATTCCCGTAAATTTTTTAACACACCTCGAATATATTGTTCTGAAGAAGGACGAAAAACTCTTTTTAAAATGATCGACAAACATGGCCTCCTTGGACTCCCGTCGTAGATAACTTTTGAGAGAGGAAAGCCTGATCATTCTTGAAAAATATCCATAATCTCTCTGATATGTTAAAAATACATTAGCATCTATATAGCCTTCATGTATCCGTTTTTTTACGATTTATTTTATCTTGCGTTTGGCCTGAGAGAGAGCCGTGTTTCCTAAGTGACAATCCCGGTAGAAAGAATCTATACAGACACATGTGTACTTGGAGTTAGAAAGTAAATACTCCCCTCCATGTGGCTCTTAATTGGAAAAATTTCACGAGGGGAGTGTATGCCTTTTTAGAATTCAGATTTTCTTGTGGCTTTCAGGACGTCCGATCATTTTTCGACAATAATTCACTCCTGTTGCTAAGCGTTACCTGTTTAAGTCGCCTAGCAACGGAAAAGTCGATCCAGCATCGGGAAATAATTGGACGGTAAAATAGAAAACTGGAAGTGTTGCAGACATCCTATAATGAACGTGAGGCCCCTCGCTACCATGGGAATGAAAGCTTTAAATTTAATCCTTATCAATGTATTATATTTCACAATGATCTAACTATCGCAACTAAGTATTTTCTAATGTATTACTAATGAGATTAAAACTACACTGATCTCATAGGTGTGCGCCTTGTAAAAGAAATTTATATTATTAAGATTTACAATTAAATATGAAACATTAACTTCATCCGATATTGTTCATAGAATTGAAAGAACTTTTAAAGCATAAAAATCATTCGCCTTGATCGGAATCCCGGTGTTTCGGTTGATTATCTTGTTAATTTTGGCTGATTGAACTTATTTTTAGGGGTATTTAATGGTTTAACTTAATTAGGATAGACCATGTTTACAGAAGCTTGTATTGGTTTTGTAATCCCAATCAATATTAATATGGGGGAAATGATTTACAGCTGACGTCTTTGGCTTGGTTAAGAAAAGAAATAACTTTAACGAAGGGTGGAAATAAACAAGCAAAATTTTAATCAAAGACTCCAGTGGGTCTCATTTTAGGCTTCTTCTTTGCTACGAATGTTATAGATAAATAAAGATTCGATTTGAAGAATTGATTTAAATAAAGTTTTGACGGAAAAATATGTCGCTTCAGAGGTTTGATAATGGGGTGGCCAGTAACTGTATTCCAGCGTCTGTCCGAGAGTCTTAATATCAGGGACTTAACAAATAGATCTAGAGACGAGAGGAATATTTTCCCGATTTTCAATGGATGAGTCTGATGTGTCCATGTGGGAAAACGTAAGTTCACCCAACCAAAATCACGTGTAGATCCATAATAAAGACCCATGGATCAATATCATATATTTGAATCACCCAATTGGTAGGGTTAAAAATTTAATTGAATGGAAGATAGCCAAACAACTGCACACGCTTCCATGGCGTGTAATAGGAGGGCGCAGAAGCTTAAAACAAAATCAGAAAATCAATAGCTACATTTTTCCTTCGAACATATAATTTTCTGGTTTTAAGAAAATCGATTCTAACCTAGGGCATAGCTGTTTTAGTTATATCTTGATATCATGATAGAATAAGCAATGGTAAAACAATAATCATATTATTAAATGATTTATGTATAATTATATATAATATAAAATTAAATATTGTATATTTGTAATTAACACTTAGTAATTCTATCTCTCATAGCTACAGGGTAACCGTGAATCTGAATGATACTAAAAGAGTTTATGATTTTTTCAGATTTTCACGCAATTTTCCGGACAAAATCTGTTGCGGAAAAATAATTACCTCAAATCTTTTGAATCATACGTCATGACGAAATTTAGGTGGAATATTAGCATAATTGTTCTGTGTGACTCGTACATTATTATTGAATAATATGTATCAAATATCGATCTACTGTTATTTGCTGCTGAATTTTATCTGGTAATTTGAATATTTGGTATATATTTCAACCCCTTTGGAATCACTAAAATTAAAGTTACGGGCATCAAAGTAAAATGGAAGTAATTTTCAATCTATATTAAACAATCATGTGTTTATTGTAATGCATAAAATTATTGAGCAGGTCTCAAATAATGTCGAACTGATGAAGCTTTAGAAGATCTGGCGTCTACAAAATCAATATTATACTTTCTTCAATTGGCAGGATATATTAGGAATATTTTTTTTAATGTTAGAGCAATCTCCTCAACCGTAACCCCTCGTCAAACTCTATACTTCTCCTTTAAATTCCCTTCTTCATCGTTTGCCCTGTACCATTTACATTTCCATGCAAATTAAATTCCATCAAGTTTGTGTCGAGAATCGTCTGGGTAGCAGGGTGAACAGGTTACGTTCGTAGCTCGAGAAACACTATTTTCCCGTAGCACCGTATTTCTGTGGATTCTACCCATCAACCCACTAATAACTCATCGATCGTTTCACACTCTTTTAATGAAGTAGAATATAGATGAATAATTTACATAACCTTTAACGTTTTCGACTATGGTGAGATACAAGTACTGGTATTTTTATATTACATTACGATTGTTTTTCGCGAGTAGCGAATAGTTCTCCTAATAATAATTGGATCCTTCTATTTTATATTGATTTCCGATATAATATAACAGCAAATATAATGTACATAAAATATATTACTCCCTTTTTTATTAGATTCAAGTATTGTTTGCTATGTTCAGCTCAAAGTTTGCCGGGTGGCAGTTACGCATAAACCTTTGAAATCAGTATTAACCTGTCAATTCTAGGCCGAAAATCAAGACCGCTGTCCGTAATTTTATGAATTTCCCTCTACGTATGTGTATCAGCTGGTTACTAGCAAAATAACACGATCGTCAAAGACAAGGCGAATAAATGTTTTTCTTATTAACATAGTTCATTTGAAAAAGTGTCCGGGCATGCATTTTTAAAGAAGTGGCTGATACATAATCGGCAGTGGCAAGTCTCACAGAGGACTGATTTTTTCAACACGATCGTCCATAAATAATAAAATAGTTATCTACGTATTATCGATATTTCTTAACTCCAAGAAAAATAAATTAGAGAGTACATCGAGGCATATTTGGAAATTAGTGGAGAGGTTGATGCGGATAAGGGTTACGGATGATCGTTTATGCCAGTGCTTCCCAAACTTAACAGACAAAATAACCAAATGTGGAAAATTGAAATAAACCAAAAACAATGACCAATCAAATATTTACTTAGAATCCAATGAATGTATAGTTTTCGTATCACATTTATGCATAAAACTTAATCCACAATAAAAGGAACTTAGTTGACTACATACTTTTTACATTAAAATAAATCAGCAAAGCAAATTTAAAAGAAGTCATTTAGGATTTTACCTGTCATTTTAAAATAAATTAAGCAATGAACATTTTCAATTTAGAAAAAGGGATAGAATCATGTTTGACTGAAATTAGCTAAACAATTAATTGACCATTGACTGTAGTTTGTCATGGCTTATAAGTCATTTTAGGATATTCTATTGCCTAATTTAATAATATTTCCGTCAAATAAAATTTTAATGATTGGATAGGATTGATGACCTGATATCAGTTTTCCAATGTCCGGTTTAATGCCACTTAGCAGGAGTCTTAAATCATCTCGCTCTCAAACCTGAAGTCTCTTTCTTTGCTTGGAAATAAGCTTGGAAATACAAGGAGTTTTTAATAATGCAGAATAAAAATAGGAAACCTTCTGAAACCAAAACTCTTGGTAATTTATGTTCAACTTTGGTTTCAATTCAACATTATTTTTTCTTTCAATTAATGCTTTCTCTAGTACACCAACTTCCTCAGTATCCACAAATGGATTAATCACCGAATCTGGAATTTCCACCAAAAGAGGATCATCGAATCGCTGCGTCCTATTTTTAGCATGGTGGTTATATGGTAGAATAAAACTTTCAAATCGCCATCACCTATACTAGCTTGTTCTGTTAGCTTAAGCAGGGAAGAAAATTGATAAAGCTAAGTGCGACTTATGTGAGCTTAAATAAAAGCAACTTGAAAATAAACACATTCACCACAGATTTTGCCTTTATTTTGCCCAAACTATCATTTCGCTGTCATTGAAAATTAATATCATTGAACATTTAAATACTTCAGACAAAAGTACAACCACACTTCTAATCTCTTGAGTGTTGTCGCTGAGAAAAGCATCTTTCTCCTCAAAAAACTGCATGAGAATGCCAAAAAGATTATAGAAGGGCCTTATACAATTGACTTTTGATAGCCAAGGAACTTCCGTGTCTAGTAATAAACGTTTGAAATCCTCGTTGTTCTTATCACACAACATTTGTCAAGAAATCACTCTATTAAAAATCATCGCAAACCTATGACCATTTTACTACCAAATACTAAGTTAATAATTTATCAGGTTTTGCATTAATTATGGTAATTGGATTTTGAAAAAAGATGAAAAAATTAATGAGAAACACAAAAGTTGTTAATTATTGTAGTGAAAAGGATTTCAGACAATTTTACTTCACTGTACGTTGGAGTGGATAAATAAATATTAACACTGCCTCCAAATTTCACTTATATATTGTCTAATAAATATATTTTCTTTCGTATTTCTTCAGATGCTTCGTATTTCGTATTTCTTTAATGCTTCCTTTTAGTTTAGATTGGGGAAAAAATCAGGTTCAGTTGTTTAGGACAAACAATTTCACTAATTTCTTCTTTAAAATTTTGTTCTTGAATGCCTCTTTTCCCTATGTAACATTCATACATTGTTTCATTTATTATTTACTTAGTCTCTATTTTCCATCAAGAGAGAAAAACTCCTTCCTCTCAAAGCATTCACTTGTCACTCTTGCAAAGACCACTGTTTTTATGAAGTTTGTAATGATTTGTATGCTTTCTAAATATTGTGTTTCCTACGTTTCTCATATATCCCCTATTTCGAGTACAAATATTCGCTTCGTTTGCCCTGTATTTAGTAAAATATTACTTATTTTAAACATAATTTCTATTACTTTTCTAATATTTCTACAGCAATATTTAATACCGGAATTCTTCCACCTTTCTGGACCAATTTTATCAACATTTTGTATTGATATAAAAAAATCATTATGTTTTTACAAATATTTCGCATTTAATCTCACAATTTTGTGAATATCCATCCCAAGAACTAATAACTTGGCGTGGTAGAAGAGCTTATGCGTTCTTATGACCTCTAGAGCAGTCCTGGGGGGAGAAACAATATATATTCCTGGTTGGATCACCTACATCAGATAATAAGAAGTACAGACATCAGTTTAAGGGTAGTCCACGTGCCTTCTATTTCTCTACAAGGCAGCTCGTTAGGCGTCTGACTCGGGGGCGTTATTTGATTGAGCGAGTTATGCTACAAATGAAATTGAAAAATACATCGGGAAACTATCTCACATATATATCTCATGTATTTTTTTTGATGAACACAAGTTGGTGAAAAACACCTGGTTGCTATCAAACTCAGCCAATTAGCGTCCTCAGCCAATGTGTGTCGTCCTTAACAGCGGGAGAGTTAAGGCTTCCACGATCGTAACACGGATTCTTTAAAATATGGAATCGAAAGCAAAGGCTGTAAAAAAGGCAAAGAAGGAAGTTTTAATGGTCGAACGATATTGGAGACAGGGAAATTAAAATAAAAAAGGAAGAATATGGAGGAGGAAATAAGTATATTTTAGTGCGGTGTTAAGAGAGATGGTAATACATGTACATCGGGGATTATCTGATTGATATTTATTGAGTAATATAAACCGTACGGGAAGAGAACTCGTGAGTGGTGGCAATAGATTGGAACAAAAATGTAGGTAGACGCATACCTTACAAACGCATACCTATATACAAAAAGCAGTTGAGTGATTGAAGATTATTAGTTAAAGTTCAAGCTGTCCCAACAAACTAGGTTATTATTCAGGTCTACATTGTGACAAAAACTAACCAAAGTGAGAAATAAATTACTAGGGGGTGCGACATCATCAAGAAAGTTTTCGCTTATGCCTCTGGAAAGAATTTTTTGCTGATTATTGATTGGAGCCCGACAAACGTAAAAGGGAAAAATGATAGCGAGGCTACGTTTTAGAAGGAAAGAATGACCGCGTGGATAAAGTAATGGCGTTCTGCAAAAGACGTTTCAATAAAAAGAAACAGCTAGTTGAATCGCAAAGATAGGTCCAAATCTACATTGAAAGTACCCGTGAATTCAGAGAGGTATCAGATTATTAGGTTACTATTTTTATTATGACGTCACATTACAGAGGTATAATTAAAGGACACTCAAATACGGGTTTCACAGCGACTCGGTAATCTCTTTCATTATACGATTGCAATCGAAGCCCATGAGAAACCGATCCCACGGTTGGTTCAATACCGGGGTCAGGGGAAGGATAAAAGAGTGAAGAGGAAGTGGTTGAAGGAAGTTAGAGATTTAAGTGTGATTGAGGAAAGTGGGGAAAGAAAGGGGGTGATGGAAATTAAAGGGGATCATACGATTATAGGTTGCGTGCGCTGAACGAGAAGGACTGAGATTCAAGGGTTTGCGATTGGTGGGACGGATAACGGGAAGCATTACGATCAGAAGCGATGTGAAGGCTTTCTCTCCATTCCTCAGTGATAATTGATACTAATGTGTAGGACTTACTAGACTAACGGAACCGAAGAATTATCAGGAAAAAATAATTTTTCATGATAAAATAAGTCAAAAGTTTTAGGCAAGTATGGAAAAATGGAAAAATTGAATGGAAAAGGAGAAAAGAGCTGAAGCTAAAATACCTATAGAACTAAAATAGATCAATGGGAAGGGGAATGAATACATGTCTTGATCAAATTAACCACCAGCAAATATATCATATAGAACTGAATGTGACGTCAAATTTTAACTACCAGAAAGATTTCAAGAAACTGTAATAGTAACTTTAACGGAGTCACCCGCTATGTGTGCATTATAATGCAACCATTTCAGAGAGCAAAAATCATTCGCCTTCCCGAATCCCGGTCAAGGCGAATGATTTTTACTCTCTGAAATGGTTGCATTATACCAGAAAGATGTTCAATAGTTACGGAAATCTTATATGGAGTATTTTAAATTATTCCCCGATATCCATGTCGTCATTAACTTGACCATTACGTAAAGTGCGTATAGTGTGGGGGTTCTTAGTCAATAAAAGCTCCTTGCATAGAACAAGGAAAACCTGCGATATTGAAATAAATTGTTAAAACAGACTCGTCTCTTCACAACGGAGCGATGGTCAGCGCTCTAGTTCTGATATTCTTCTATGAAAAGGGAAACGTGGCTTAGTCTAAAAATTAATAGAGAAAAAAAATCATAATGTACATTATGAATACATAGGTAAACGTTTACATTGGAGACCTATTCAAGAATTCTCAAAGAGTATAAAACGTAGCACTCAAGACAAAATCCTAAACATGAATTAATAAGCCTCGAAAAAATCTAATTTATTCCGTAAAAGGCGTATTATTCGTTCTCCAGCCTATCTTTTTTGTTAGCACAATATTTTCTTCGAGCATATGCCTCCCTGGTATCTATTAAACATGCTATTACGGCGCATAAATCGAAATATATTTCACCATGTCAAATTGCGGTTTAAAATGACGAGTAAAGCAAATAAATCAACCAGCTTGTTAATTAAAAAGTAAAAAATTATATTCATTAATTTATTTTATTTACTTCCTGTCCCGGTATATCTCGCAATTTGTTGGAATTAATATTTATTTGGCATTTCGTTATTGGGGAGAGTGGTTTAAATTGATAAATAATCGATGCCACATAATATATCTGTCAATACTGTCACAAAATTTACGATTTATTTTGTAAACCATTTTGGATAATGAATTTTAACTCAAATGAGAAACATAAAATATATGAATATTTCGTTTATTCTTTCTGATTTTAGCATTATGGCCTGCTATTACTCTTTTCCAAGACCCCGCTAATAAAATAAATGATCATAAGAACGATAAGCCATGGCTCAAAATGATAGTAAAAATGATGCTAATGTAAAATTGTGATCACTGGAAAGACACTTTCAATTAGAAGGAAGGGAAATTCGAAAAAGAAAGGAGACATTCACTAGGACGAATTTCATTATATCGCAGAAACATGATTTCATATTAAAACTAAATGGAATGACTTCGTATGGCCCAAATAAATTGTCACTCCTCAAACAATATTAGCCTAATTGTACGTATCAATGAAAAATAATGAAGTGCAAGTTACTTTTTTCTCCGCCGAGTTTGAGGAGTTCGAGAGAAGTAGAAGGCGAAATTTCTATGGTTATGCGGCGAAAACAGGAGTCCACTAAGGTTTTGATATATTATTTCAAACATTAAACAGGACTGAATGGGAACACATAACATTATTGGATGTGCAGGGAGGAGTAAAAGAGAGTTAACTATTCGCCTTGCTCGTAGATTTTAACGTATCAAATGACACATGAGAAGCACTGACATGAGATAAGGATAAAACACGAGGGTGCAAATAAATTGGTACTTTCTGGAAAATATTGCTTCTGCTGATTGCTTCAGATATCAAAGTCAGTTTATCAACTTAATTAAAGCATTTAGATGGTATCTTGTAGATTTTTATGAAATGATTTTGCTATTATTCCCGTTTTAAAATTAATTTTTGCTGGAATATTAGTAGCCAAAAATATACTTGAGCTACATGAGGAAAAATCCTTTTAATTACTTGAAACAAATTAACTATTTTCACGTAATTATTTCCGCTGCCTCCCTGAACTTCAAATGGTCACCTAGTGATAGCAGAATTGGAAAAACGTTGTTAATGAAAGAGTCCAAAGGATAATGTGTTTTGAAAAACATATAAAGGTTGATACAGAATGAAAAAAAGGGCTCCGAAATACAAATCGCGGAGGCGATAGTCTAATGCTATAGGCTCGATTCTTAGGGAATTACTAAATTTGCAAATATGGTAACTTCATGCTGCACTAATCCCATTAAGGGCTCAAATTTAGAATCGTAGATATTTCAATACGTTTTATAGGAGGTAGGTTTTGAAATCATAAGTAGGAGAATTTGTTCTTGAAACTCAACTTGTGGTAAAAAAACCGATACACATGTATTTCAAATGATGAAACACTTCCATTAGGAGTATGGGATCAAATTTTTCTCAACGTGAATATTCACGAGCTCTCGCCATGCAGTCTAGGTGATTGGGGATCCGGCCTTCAAAACGCGTTAAGCGCCAATCACCAGCGAGAGTTCACTTTGGATGAATTTCGTTTTTAGTGGAACGCTGTCGAGTCACTATATGCAAGCGCAACGATAGATTTAACAGCGATACGCCAGTTAACTTTGTGATGAACAGGAAAAATTGAGTAAGAAGACGTTGGGGATGTTTTTCCCAGTGTTTAGGATAAAAAATGGGATAAAATGAAGCTTTGCACTTGACAGCCGTGGTTTAATGGACGGCTGGCCAAAGAAGCTTGCTAGCGTACCCTTAGCTAGGATCTTATGGAATCCGCATACCAGGGAGCCTTCGAGTCGTAAAAAAGCCGCTGGCAAAAGTGTGTCTTTGCTCAAGGGATGTTCTTTGAAGAATTTTGAGGCATTGCGGCAATATCTGAAATGATTTAACATTTACGAATGTTTTCCCAATACTTTTCATATATATCTCAATTTAAGTAATTTTAAATCATTCTCTTTTTTTCTTTCTTTCACATTGTGTTCGCCTTAGAGTGCGTGGGTTATGCTCACCTCATGATCGGATACGCGATAAGAATATTAATGGGCGTTTCGCAATCGTAAGAACCCTGTTGATACAATTTTTCTGAAATACTTCTGATCTTCGAGAGTTGGCAGATAGACCCACTAATTTGTTTGACCTAATATTAGGTTGTGTAATAAGTTTAGCGATGAAAATGGACTTAGGTCCAAACTGCTAGCATTCAAAAATGTTGATACTTCGTTATACGATACGATCAATTGGCTATTTTTGGCATGCCTTTCTAAATAATGATAGAGGAACTAATTAGAAATTCATTATATGATGTTTGCAATTGACTAGATCAATATCAATCTTTGCTCTGCAAAACGTACCATCAACATGAGTTCCTTACTCGAAAATTACGAAGCTTCTTCAATGAACATTATTATGTTTCTTTCATACGAATACTTTCTAATTCTAAGTATTGAGGAGAAAATTAACATTGAAAAACTATTTTTTAACTTATTACATTACTAATCAATTGAGGTCCAATTTGTTTTACAATGTTAAAAAACTCTTTTCATTAATGTATGAAGTTCCAAGCACTATTATTAAAAATTTTGAATGAAAATAATAATAGATAAAGATAACATGTTTTCCATTAATAATTATCAACGAAGTATTTTTAATCGGTAAACTTAAATTCATAGGCCCCTGCTCCTACAGGACCAAATTCTGTAAAAACTTGACAATACAATAACACTACTATCTTTTGTCTCCTATTGGAATGATTCTCCAATTCGGCATTCATTCTACGAAAGCAGTTAAATATCACGCTTCTTTGAATTTGGAAAAGAATATGATCATAGTAAAGCAAATGCAACGAACCCATATTGTACAGAATTTGATTACCTAAAATCTTCGCTCCCTATGTTTTAATTTATTTGGAGGAAAGAGCATTTAGAAATAAGGAATACCAAACATGAAATACATAGCCAGACACTCAATAAATTTAGGGAAATAAACATTAAAGGGAATAGGGAATGTGAAATATTGGGTAGATGAATAATTGAAACAAGACATGTAGTAATTCAAAATGTTAGAATAATAATGTGAGGGATTCTAAAATGCGTATACGCCAATTTATGGTGGTAAACGATGCTAGAAAATATATTAAAGAAGTATATCAGTATCACATATGTCACTATGCAGTATAATCATCCGCAAAAATACTCTTGGGTTAGAATTATGAACTAAATTTAGATGTCGGGTTTAAGAAAATCGCTAACTGACAACGTATTAAGTGTTTATGTACATTCGCCTACCATTCCTGATGTATTTTATGTGCTATTTTTCAAGCATACCTGGGAAAATGATCATTAGAAATTTAATGCATAACATTTTTTTACATTACTCTGTTTTGAAAAAATTCATTTATTAAAACAAACCTCTTAGAGGAGATTTACCATTTTTCACGACATTCATGCCCTCGTGAACGTTACCTTAAAATTAAGTGAAAAAGTCTCCAACTAGCGAGCGCTTCTTTCAGCGCTTGAATATCAATCTATGCTATGGACTGGCTATTTTTTTGTCAAAAGGGGCACATGGCGTAGAGCAAATTGTTGGCAAGAAAACTTCCGGTATTAGCGGAGATATTCTTAGAAAATAACTTATAAATGCAGCTTTGTCTCTTACATATGGGCAGAAAATGAACGGCGGCAAACGCGCTAGTGCACATATTCTTCTAAGACAAGAGAAAAACGTGGGAGATCGGTACATGGTGGTGGGAATACAGAGAAAAGTCGGTCTTGCTACGTCGGGAAGACTTGGCTTAGGAAATCGATAAAACACTCATATCTGTGCACCGTTGAAAAGCTAGAAAATAATTAAAGAATGGAGATGCTGCAAATTCTGACAAAATATTAGGATAGATCTCTGCAGGATGAATAAAAATATAGCGTCTCAATTTAAAGACCAAAATGAGCACTTTTAAAAATTCCGCTTACTTTAATTAATATGTTTGATAATTGTTTTATACTGTTCCGTTATTTAGCTCTAAAAATGTACCATTTTATTGTTACCGTTAAGACGTCACCGTAGTTTAAGGACACTTAAGTTTTGTATTCATATGTAAATTAAACTAACCTCGGTTACTTTTCTTACCGAAAGTGGAGTAATTTTTAACAATTTGTTTTTTTCTAACAAACTTAGGTTTATCGCAAAGATCCTGTAAAAACACCATAGAGAAAAATTAATATAAGGTAGCAACAACAGCATTATGATTAAAAGTTCTATAAAATTTCACATTTATTGTGCGTCTCTTGCCTATTCTGGTCATAAATGCAAATTACCCTTTAAAATTTGGGATATCGTTACTACAAAAATATTTGGTGAACTTTAAAAGTTACGATTTTTTATTTATGTGTGATAATAATTGCTGAAATATTAATGGATTAGTCTAAAAATTAAATGAGCAAATAATTACAAAACTCAGATTTTTTATATGCCTCAAACATAAACCTAACTCATACATTGAAAGGTTTTGATTGCATTTTGAAAGGGTGTCCATGGTAACGCTGTGGAAAAACTCAACATTACTTAGTACGCATTAAAATTTCTAATGAAAGGTATTGGCGATATATTAGGTCTGTACTCTGAATATCTTGTAAATAACACATCGTTCTCGTTCAGCACATAGCTCAACAACGTAAACTTATGTTGTTATTGTGGAGGAATCGATATATTTTTCACTGGATTCAATTATGATGCAAAAACCGTTTAAAGAGATTTCGTCCTAACGTATGATATGGTAGAGAAATGGTATTTTGATGCAGAAAATGTTTCTCATTATTCATGACAAAGTTCAGTGGTTTAAAGGATGTTTACATTTATTCATACATGATATATTTAATACGTTTTCTCAGAACTATTTACTAATTGAATGTTAATAAATTCATTTTAAGCATTATTTAAAAATCAACTATGGATTGAATATGAGAATTTGACATCACATCAATTATAACAATCCTACCTTAAAATTTTCAATTTATTTAGCAATTTAATTATTGGTTCATATTTTATATGAGAAATCAAATTGAATTGTATATTTTTCGCATAATCTTCCTGATTTGTAATGCCCAGATAATATTTTATCCCCAGAGTGCTTCATTGAACAAAATGACTTAATGGCGATGAATTGTGATTAATAGACAGTATAAATCACGCTGAGACATGCAAAGACGGATTTTTTTTCTTCAGGAGCAATAAATTAACCTGGAAATAAAGGAAAAGGCTGCGTCAGTTCAAATTAAAAGGTCATCTGGGGAAAGAGGGTATTATAATTATGATAATTAAATCGAAACGATTACTTTTGGAGCAGATAATATGATTATAGAACATGTAGGTGAGTTGGAAATAGATGAGCGGGTATATTGAGCACTTCCGTGAAGATCAATGGGAGCATGGGAAGCCTTCGCATCAATGAAATATGAAAAGCTATTACTATTGAGCAATATGAGCCTACTAATTTTCTTTGCTGGGTTTGAGAAGTTTAAGAGAAGTAAAGTAAAGTACTTGTATAGTACCATCAGGAAAATACAATTCGAATTCATTATTTCAAACATTTTGCTGGACCAAAATGAAACAGGTAACTTTACTGGTTGTGAAGTGATCGGTTTTGGTTTTATCTACCCCATCTATTTTTCACAGTTTTTTCACTCACCCACCTATTTCCTGATCGATTAATCAGTTTGCTTCTTCAATACTTATACCATTCATTTCTTACATTAATACATTACCTCTGCCTCCAGAAAAATATGACCTTTTCTAATGATTGCCAATCATGGTGTTTTCGGCTATTAAAATAATTACATTTTTAATTGAATATATTGGTCAGTAACTGCAACCATTTAAGGGTGTAGTTACTGACCTAAATATTGATAATAAAATACCACCTCATATATGCGTGAAATATTGATTTGTTTACACTATTGATCTATTTCCTTCTCATTTTTTCTGTGAAATACGTTTTTCCATGTGAAAAAAGAAAAGTAAATCCGGCCAGGTCTGGAAAACTGGATTAGTATTTTAATAAAAATGCTATTGGAAGTTGTTATAGGCAAAAAGTGGATGGATATAATTGAAGGTTGAAATAAATCCGTGATCAAGAAAAAGTTGTGAAAGCATAGACAAATAAAGAAAAAAAGGAGTGCACCGAAAAAGTTTTATTTACAACAGTAAATACCAAAATATGCTGGTTTTTCGGTTGAAATATGTTTGAATTGTAACAATGATAGCATTATCATGCTAATATTTTCAAGTAGTAATTATTAGTAAGGATTATAATTGTATAAATAAGTAAAATGGAATGATAATTATCCGACATTCAAAACCACTTTCTGAAATACCATTTGTTGAGTCCTTAATATATTTTCATTTAGTTTTATTGATGTTTACAAAAATACCATTTGCAGTAAAACAAGAAAAGTTCTTATTAATGTACGATGTTTTAAAATCGCTTCATTGAAGATTTATGTCATTTTTGATATCTGGAAAAACCCGAGAAAAATACCCATAAAATTTAGAACTCTAATTCTTTACTTCTATAATTTCAATATCCTTTTAACCAAGCCCAGGTTTCCATAAGAGTATATCAATGAATAATTAAGAAAAACCAATTTGGTACAACATAATACACCGTGAAGTTTAAAAAAGATATAAATTCGAATAAAATTCGCAAAAATCTATAGAAGAATCATTAGTATACTTGCCCAAAGGTTGGTATGTTTGTTTCATTTATGCAAAAATTAAAATTTGGTTTCCCTTTCATATAAAAATATGAGAATTTCACTCCTAATATTCTTAAAAAGAGACGTTAAAACAAGCATTGGAATTTAAAGCACTGTTAATGATCAAAAATATTTAATTCTTATTTTGGTGCATTTAATTCTGCGCCGAACGCCCAGTTCAACATAATCAATGGTTGGACGCCGAACCTCTGCAAGCCCTTTAGCTGGAAGATTACCGTCGTTTTGATTCAGAATTTTGTGAGCTCTCCTCGTCGGTAAATTTCCTACATAACTACGTGCTGGTAAAACTCCTTTCACTTGTAGCATGTGTCTTAAAGCTACAGGTGGACAACGCACACGTGACGATTCAATGGAAGGTCTTTGAAAACACATTTCAAAGCTACGATTTTTTATAGATATAGGATTGAAAAATAGTCATTTGGAAATATACCTCAGAAAAGACTGAACGTATTTTTATTAATTAAAAAAGTTTGATTACAGTACATCATATCATTACAGGTCTCGGGAACAATGTTTTTCAGACGCAACTGTGCACTCGCAGCGAAGGTGGTGGAGGGGTCTGACTTTCTACGCGCGTCAAGCGCTAATTGTCTGCGAAAACTCGTGTTTGTCTCTCTCATCCCCGTGGGAGCGAACACATAGAGCAAAGCAGAGAATCATTGCCAAGCAGAAAATCATTGATGGGTTATGAGCTCCTTTGACTGCTCCATTTCGGTTCCCGGATACTTCACGTTATTTAATATGACTATGAAAAACTTAAGTTCCCACGGTGGAGCCCTTTCCCAAGAAGAAATCATAGCAAAAATACCACCCTTTCACTCTTTTTCCTTTACATCTTCTGTAACTGAGCGAAAAATTACTTTGTCAAGAACTTTAGATTCTTCCATAAATTCCTGCTACGTGCAAAACGAGCGTAATCCAGGAGGTTTATTTAAAGGTGTTCAAAAATGCTACTTACATTGGCATTTCTGGACTTGAGTCTCATTGCAGAAAAAAAGATTAACTTGAAAGTTCATGGGGATTCAAATCACAAACAAGAATTGATATTGCTAACAAACATTCCCTTAGGGGACTGGTCACTTTTACTGGTCACGGGTTACTTTAGGGGACTGGTCCCCAAAGTCCGTATCACTATTCTAAATGCAACAATTTTTAGGAATACACATAGTTATACTCTGAGAGATTCTCTCCACATAGGTGGTTGTAGTTTGGTTTTCCCTTAAGAAATCAAGTTAGTTATGGCCTAATTTCTCTAGTAATATAATAATTTATTTCACTCCCCATTCATCTGCGTAAAATGTAGTACTATACTGACCAAATGTAGAAATCGGTATATTGGTGGGTAAACACCTTTTTTCTAAAACTGTGAATGAAATAAAGTCCTCCCTAACATCATGAACCAACAACCACCTTAAAGAAAAAGGTATCCAAAAATCGATGAAACATTCAGAGGCATCTCTCCCCCGTCATCATTTTCCCCTATACCAAGAGGAAGCGCTTTGAAATTTAAGCAGACGATTTAAATTTTTAGATATCCACGGTTGTTTTTTTTTCATAGAATTTCCGATTTTACCCCAACGGGTTGGAAATATGAAGATAAGGTCCTCTGCATAAAATGCCATCTCTATGCTTTTCCTAATTGTAATGAAAAAGGCAATGGAAAGCAATATTTTACTAATATACTAAATGCAAGTTTAGTTCTAGGTAAAATTGAAAATATTCTCTTATTTATTATGAAATGTGGAATGAGATAGCCAACTTTATTTCTTAGAGTTTTTTTTCGAACGGCTTTGCAAAAAACATGGAAATTAATACTTGCATAAAATTTACAAATACGGCACACTACAC
Organism: Hetaerina titia; assembly: GCA_037158775.1. Classification (NCBI taxonomy): domain Eukaryota; kingdom Metazoa; phylum Arthropoda; class Insecta; order Odonata; family Calopterygidae; genus Hetaerina; species Hetaerina titia. The sequence continues at coordinate 36,682,579 of CM073779.1, forward strand.
CGAAAAGTATTTACTTGAGGATGATAGTCACAATTTACCAGCGTTTCATACATTCATTTACAGATTTTAAATTTGCTGCTTAACAAGGAGAACTGCGAAACACAGCAGCAATAAACAAAGTTATACGTATCTAGGGGTAACAGCTTAAATCATAATTCACCGACATTCGCAGGGAATAAAGATTAAAAAAGCTCACCGCACCACTACCAGAATAAAATTTGGTGAAATCTACAAATTTCTTCTTTGAAACACTATTTTATGATTTAACAACAGAAAATTTAACCGAAAAATACTTAATGTATATTATTCATAATATCCATCTGAATATAGCAATATGACATAGTTAACCTTAACCTAAAATCCCAAAACCTCGAATCTAAGCTGGCGTAAACATGGAGCATTTTCGGTTCTTTAAATACTTCGTCTAGGACATTGAAATTTGCAAATATCAGTATCAGCTAAAATGTGTGAAAATAGTGGGAATTAGTGAAATATAATTATTGAGCTAAAGAAAGGAGTTAAAATTTTGCGTGACGAGAGATATGAAACCTTTAAAAACATTATATCGCGCATTAGAAGCTCAAAAATAATTCAAGCTCATTGAAAATTGTCACCGAGGCACCTCTTGATCGGGCATGGCACCGTTACGAGTACCATTGGCCAAACAGGAAGAATTTGAAAAATGGTTACTAGACTCGCGATCGCAGAACCCATATGTTGGTTTAGTTAAAAATAATGATGGCTCCACTAGGAGCTGTGTAGTAGTGCAATTTAAGGGCATACACTAGAAGGATGACTACTTAATGCAAAGAATCGAAGACATATTCGACACGCCAATACGTTCCAATTGATTTCCTTACTCATCATATCGTGTTATTTAGTTTAGCATTTGAAATATATTTTTAATAGATATAAAAATAATAAAACCATAATACATACTTCTTGATACTTCTCTATCCAATGCAAATCTATAACGATATTTCAATGGATTATTTTCAATATCAATTAGGTATTACAGAAAACACAAGGAGGGTGTGTAAAAATTAACGAGTCGATTAAATCTCGCAAACCCAAATATAGAAGTATCAAGACTCTACATGCGCAAAGGAGCCTATTATATTTTATTTTTACAAAAAATTATAATTATTTTCAATTCGGGTGGGTCGCGGTGGTCTAGCGGGTAGAGCGTTGGACTGCTGACCGGGGGGGTCCCGGGTTCGATTCCCGGGCAAGGCACTTTGGGCACCTGCAGCTCCACCCAAGCTTGTTGATTTTTCGGGTACCAGATCTTCCTGGGAAACCATAACCGGCACAGGGAAAGGAACTGGCCCCCCTACCCTGATGTGTGAACATTCACACGCCGTATAGGGCTTGGTACATGGGTGAGCTCTACCATCACCTACTAAACCGACCTTCGGGTTGATTACTGTGTTTATGGTTTTTTATTTTCAATTCATCTAGAAAATGAGAATCTGCGTCCAATACACTTTACATGAGAACATCAAACAGAAGTTGACATTGTTAAGATCTGCTAATATTATAATCCAAAATTATCTTAAAAAGGCGTTAATTTTTATTTTACAGGCAGGCATTCCGATTACGATGATTTGACGCCGGATTTCGAAGCCTCAGATCGAAGATTGTCATTGCTTACACAAAGCATTTGTGTGTTTTTAACTTTGGTGGATTTTTCGCTCGCCGCAGTTGTGGTGAAATGTCTTCCACCTGTAGCATGTGTTTCAAAGTTACAAGTAAACAAAGCAAACAAGATTCGATGTTCAAAGGAAAAGCTTTTCAATTAAATGTTTTTTTGGATAAGAGATTAAAACATTTGTTTTTTTTCGGAAACTCTGAATACCATTTACACACCCTTTGAGTTTTGGGATATCTTTCTTTCGAAATCGTAAACTTTTGGTAGCGTTGGCTGTGAATTAGTTCTCGCATATCTCTCAATTTGAATATTTATATTTGAATTTAAATACGTTATTGGTTCCCCAGCAATACTTTAAAATTTGTGTCCTGCATAATCAGAGGTTGTCCTGCATAATCTTTTATCGTCATTTTTGCCTGCGAAAATAAATCGAGTGTGTAGATATAAACTCTAATGATATTTCAAAAACTGATTTGATAATTAAAATTTATTTATAGTGACCTGTTTTGACACTCTTTGAAATCCATAAGAGAAGAGCAAATCAGCCGTTTAGAGTTACATTATTTCTTAAGTTAGTCGTAACCGATACAAGCGCAGTGTCACCGTCATGATTTTCACATGAGGTCAAATTATGTCAAATGTACTCGAAAAGTACTTCAAATGAAAATCAAATCATCAAAGCATAAACGCTAATTAAAAATTATTAACCCGAATACTAAAAAATGTTATAATTTCTTAGTATTAGCACAAATGTTTTATTAACGATCCCAGCTTATTGCTAACCTGAAGAACCAATACACTTTTAGCACGCAATTCATTATGCAGGTAGTGACATTTTTAAATTTAAAATGTGATATAATTTGTGAAATATATTATGCATGAATAATTTATCGGTATTTAGCGAAGTTCCATTCTTTCAACGAAGTCTTATCTCATTTTTAAGAAAGAATTTTTGAGATTGGAACGAATTTGACGAGCTTAGTGTCCAAGAATATTTTAATGATGCACGCTTACTAGCTTTTTTTAATTGGCTGGCAATTTTTTTGTAAAAATCACAGGTATATCATTTATTCAAGAGAAAAATCTCATATCTTCGGAATGTCTGCCCATCTATAACTGACTCAGGCATCGTTTTTCTTCCCGTAGCTCTAAGTAACACAATACTCTGAGGAGAATGAATAGGCATTTGACAGCATGAGGCACGATAATCAGAACATAACTGAAAATGGTTGCACCATGGAAGTGCATTTGCATGGTGTAATTAGAGGCTACTAGATACAAAGCATTCACTGGAAACGTTAAAGGTATGTTCATATTTTGTGCTGGGGAGAATACACAAATTAATAAATGCAATATTTTCTATGTTTTGCGCGAAGGTTTTCGCAGTGTTTAACAGCTTACCTCTAGATTAACGGGTTCTCCATCTGTCATTTGTCTTCGGATCACGACATTTTTGTGGGCCATCCTACATTCGTCTTCAAGTCAAAGGGTATTTAGAAGCTTTCATGTCCACCTTATACAGGGTTCGCCCGGAATATAAGTGTACTGAGCTCAGGAAAAAAAATATTACACTTTTACATATCTTAAGCTAATATTCCTCAAAGTAGGACCCTTGTGAGTCGATACACTTGTTCCAACGTCGTTCCCATTCCTGGAACGCTCCCGCGAAGGCATCATCGGGAACCACTCGAAGACACGTCGTCACGGCCTCTTTGACGGCGTCCAAAGTCCCGTATCGCGTTCCTTTCAAACTCCTCTTTATCTTCAAACAGAAACAACGTTCTCTAAAAAATGTGGATCATTTTTGCAGTGATCCGCAAGTTGTGTCGCGATTTCCAAACGATTGAGTCTTTGATCATCACTGAGCACTTTCGGCACCAACTTTGCACAAAATTTTCGCATCTGTAATTGGTCCCTAATAATCTCGTGAACTATTGTTTTTGGCACATTACACTGCTCTGCTATCATCCGATCACTAAGACGACGATCAGAGTTCAGTACATCGCGAACTTTTCGCACATTTTCGTCGGTGAGTGTCGTTGATGGGCGTCCAGGCCTTAGTTCGTAGTCGACCTCTTTTCTGCCCTCCACGAACATCTTGTGCCACCGAAAGGCCATGTTTCTGGACATGGCTGACTCCCCGTAAGCCTGATTAATCATACCGACAGTTTTGGTAGACGATTTCCCAAGCTTTACCGCAAATTTGATGGAATAACGCTGCTCCAAAAACTTCGGCATCGCGCTCCGTGACGTGGGTCGAGCGTGGAGGTTCGCGTTAACAGAGCTCCTCACTACACCACAGCTCAGAGCCGACCGCCTTTTTCAGTGTCGCTTGCCAACATACCCCCCACTAATCGCAGCTCGTCAAAGCGGTGCTGGGAGCGCCTGGAGCGGCGGGAAAAAATCAGTACACTTATTTTCCGGACGAATCCTGTATATGGCTAGTGGTCAAGTACCACTCCATTGGATAGGTCGTTTCCACCAGCTGTTTATGAATATCCATTATTCCTGTTGTTTAGTGGTCGTTTTAAGATTTCAGCTGCCTCTTGGATTTCCCAGGGGAAATAGCGCTTATCCTTCGCCATTACTTTCGCCCCCTCAAAATCGATGACATATCGCGGCTCACTCCAAGTATGTCGGCGATGGCTGATAAGTTAAATTAATTCTTTTCCATCACCTTGCGATGCTCTTTAATCCTTTTAATCTGAGTAATCTGAAGGTTTCCCCGATGTAAGATCTGCCGCAGCAACATGGCACTATGTTTAGGCCTTCAGATAATGATATCTTAAGGATTTGTTCCATTAATCAATGCATAAAGCTGTTTATTTTGGACACGGCGTTAAAACATGTCCCCTTGAGTAATTTCTTGAGGATCCTGGCTATTCGTTCAGAGGCCCCCGCGACACATAGAATGGTGACTCGTGTCCTTGGTAGTGTTGCTTCTTCCTCTCCGTTGTCATGGGTGGTGAGCTGACGTAATTTATTTCCCACCTTCGCGGTTCTTTTTAGAATCACGTCGGTCTGATATTGCGTAGTATAATCGTCAGTTGTTTGAATTCCATGCCTAAGGAGCCAGTGTCGAATAAGCTGCACCTGGTGCGATATCCACTCTCATCGAAATTGAAATATGAATATTATTTTTAATATAAAAAATTCTGTATATGTGATTTGTCACGTAACCTAAAGGCCTATGAAGTTTCCCCTCCCGCTCAGCCTTCTATTGCTACAATCACGTTGCTAAGGAGCGAACTGACTAGGTCTGTAGATTAGGTTATGAGACTGGAAACGTAGTGTTCGTTCTAGCAACGCTGGAGGCGCTGGGCTTGGAGGGGCGTCAGAGGAACATGAGACCCACCTTCAGTACGGGTTTGAGCTATTGAAGGAAAACGGGAATGTATCAGAAAGGGATATCAAAAGCCACAAAGGAAACGATAAAAACGTTGATGGGAGAAGGATAGGGAAACCATGGATCACGGATGAAATGATTACAATGGTGGATTAAAGAAGAAAATGGAAGACTGTAAACACAGAGTCAGGCAAAATGAAGTACAAAGAGTTAAACAATAAATTGAGAAGGACCACAAATAAAGCAAAAGAAGAATGGTGGAAAACGCAGTGCGAGGATATGGAAAGTTTCCAGAGAAAGGGTTAAATTGGTGCGCTAGACAGCAAGGTTAAGATACTATCGGGAAGTAAGAAAGGAAAATCTATGCTAACGGTTAAAGATAAGTTGGGTTAGATAATAGTTGACACATTAAACACCCAAAAGAGATGCGCTGACGAGAAGCAATGTATGGTAAAGAACTTACGCCAACAAGGTTAGACATAGAAAAGAAACATGACGTAGAGGAATATAGCCTTGCTCCAGGCATACTCGGCGATAAGATAGAAAGGGCATTAAGGCAGATGAAACAAAATAAGTCCGGCGGGTAGAGAACATTCCGCCGGAACTACTTAAACGTTTAGGAATATGCGGGAGGAATGCTATATGGATTGATTCGTAGTAACTATGATGAAGCAATCTGGGTGGAAGACTTTGTGAGATAAGTGTTGGTTTATATTCCGAAAAATGTAATTGGTAGAACATGTGAGGACTACAGAACTATTAGTTTCGTTTCACAAGAAACTAAAGTTGTTCTCAGGATCATCAACAAAATGATGAATATTAAGGCAAATGGGAATGACCAGTTTGGGCTTCCCCTCGTAGTAAGAGAACGCGTGATGCCATTGCAGTAATGAGATCTCTAATCGTGAGGAATATAGAATACAATCAGGACGCATTTCGCAGATTTCGAAAAAGAGTTTCATAGAGTGAATTGGGAAAACTTAATGAGTATATTGCAGAAAAAAGGAATAGATTGGAGGGGCAGGATGCTAATCCGCAACCTTTACACATCTCACACTGCTCAAGTGCGAGTGGGGAATGGAGAGTCCGGATGGGCAGGTTAGAAAGAGGTGTAAGGCAGGGTTGCCCATTGTCACCGGTACTGTTCAACGTATATGTAGAGGAAATGATTAAAGAGGCATGGGAAGAACTGGAGGTAGGAATGAAAGTCGGCGGGGAATTAGTAAAATCAGTTAGGTTTTCCTAGATGATAAAACTTAATTTTGTCAGTCAGCCAAGCGGTTTCAAGCTTTTCTGAGTGAATTGGAAATGCAGTACGATAGATATGGGATGAGAATCAATATTAATAAAACAAAGATTTTCGGTTTTCCAGAAAGAAGGTTTAGCTAAATATTAAAAGAAGAGGGGAAAAATAGAGGAGATAGAACAGTTTACGAATCTTAATAGTGTTTTACACCAACGTGCTCAAAGTAGGATGAACTAGAAGACAAGAATTGCGCTAGAAAAAGTCTTTCACTTTGAGTAAGAAGATTAAGAAAATACTCTTTGGTATGGAGCGATGCTATATACGGCGCCAAAACGTGGCCATTAAAGCAGGAGGATGGTTGTAGATTGGAAGCTTTTGAAATATGGATCTGGAGAAGAATGGAGAAGCTGAAATGGGCCGAAAGGAATACAAATGAGGAAGTACTAGGGATGGTAGCCAGGAGAGGGGTTTAATTGGGAGACATCCTATGGAGGCAAGAAAAATTGTGAAGAGCGTACTGATGGGCAGTGGGATTTTGAAGACGGTAATATTGGGGAGAATGCTGGGGAAATGAGGTTAGGGCAGGAACAGGATAGGGATATCGGACGGGAGGAAGGGAAGAAGGAATTACATAGAGATGAAGAGGGACCTGATGAAGAGTGGGTTGCTGAATTGTGATTTGTTAGGAGTCACAAGGTATTTATTTTTTGGTTGTGCCCATCCAAAGACCTACCTTAACCGGTACATATCTTATAATAATAATATATAATTATTTAGTATTTGAATGATATATTCAAACACGTAAAGCTTAAGCATGGAAGGCATACACGCATGCTCATAGATGCAGATATAGGAGAAATGGATAGGGGTCCATATGCAACACAAAAATCCCAGCTGAAATCAATGTAATTTACGTTTACTCGAGAGCGTCAGGCAAGGCAAAGTTCCGTGGTTCGGGTCCCGGTCACGGAAGATTATTTGCGCTTTGATCTGCTTGCTCCCTTCTCCACCATTCCTGTGTGCGTATTTTATAGGTGTTGCTCTCCCTTATCGTTATATGTCCATCCATGTAAATGAATATACATATATACATTGAAAATATTATTTTTGAACTGAAGGATAATGAAACAATCATATTTTGTTTCAGGTCCACATCACAAACAATGATTGCAGATTTCTTCATAGACGTACCCCATTATCGTCGTACTTTTTCTCCGCTAGTTCAGGAAATGGTTTACGTTTTACAATACCATTTGCCGGAAAATCTTTTGTTTACCACGTGGAGAGTGGTAGAGGACTCTCGGACATAAAGTGACACGGCATAGGAGGCACTCGGAAATTAAGTATCCTGACATATGAGCCCTAGGCAAAGCCTGCCTGTGAAAGTTTCGTCGCGCTTTAAAATTCATTCTCTCGAATTCAATTAATTCTCTCGAAGGTGACGTTCCCCAAGCCTCCTCCAGTAGCGCTTCCCCTGGGGAGTCGATCCGTCTCTGGGAGTTTACCGCCCCCAAGCTCCGGCTTTTCCTCCCTTCAGCGCCTGAGCACTATCTTAACCTTAAAAGTACAAAGACAAAACTATTTTCACCAATTACCAGCTACGTGGTTACATGAATAATCTGTTGGGTCATTTATCTCCAATTAAGAGGTGTATTTAGCACGAGTTAAGGCTTAAAACAATGATTTTTTCGGGACTATTTCTCGTGAGCACGATGAAGTACTTTTTACTAACTCCGGTCACATTCCTAGCACGGTCACACTACTCTAAGGTTTTACCTCTCCCCAATAATCTTCCAAGGGTTTGGGGGTTAAGAAACTTCGCCATACTACCCCATCCTAAAAATATTGGTTGTTCCAACATAACCTACCCGACCACCCCATGCATTAATCCCGGAGTGCAGGTTTCTCCTCCCACCGTAATCTGCACGTTCGGGTCCTACCGGGAACATTCGGTCCCTTTCGGTTCCAAGCCTCCAAGTCCTCCCCACCCATGGTGGGAGGGGATTAATCCTGTATATATATTAGTCACACACTTCTGAAGCCCATTCTGCAGCTAAAAGTCATCAGGTCTGTCCATCCAGAAAGTAGCAGATAAGGAGAGAGAAAAGCAGCAGGTAACATTCAACCGAGGGTCCACCACCTACTCAGCTCCGATCCTGTCCCAAGTGCATAAGACAGACGCCGCCACTCCGGTGACGTGTGGGGAGAAGGCCACTGCACCCGCGAAAAGGGTAAGTCCTCCTGGCGCTAAAACTTTAGCTCCGGTCGGGTGGAGAATGGGAACCGTCGAGGCCTATCGGGTGGATCCTCGTAGCTAGGTGTCAACCAGCGAAAAAGTCCTGATAACGGGGCGGCTGTCACCTCTCTCTCTCGAGTCGCGAGCGTGTGAAACCCGTGGGCCAGCGCGTACGCGCCGATCTCGACCGAAGGGCTCTTCGATCTAGTCAACCCTCGAATGAGGGGTTCCTGTTCGAGAAATTCAATAGCTCCCTTGCCTTTTTACAGGAAAACAAATTTGATCAGAAATATTTTGCTCCTTTACCACGATTTGCGTTATTTTTTCCACTTCGGACGGTATTAATGCCTGAAGGAGTGTGTTTGGTCTTTTTCTGTTTCTTTCCCAGGTTCAGTTAGCCACACAGAGGCAAAATGGGCGCTTACTGAATAAAATTGGTAATTTGATATTTTCCTCTTCTCCTAAGGAATAAAAGTTTTCCTAAAAACCTTTAAGCATCAGCTAATTCGTACAATTTTTGTAGCAATCGTGGGTTCATAAATAACGCAATTCTTGGTACTTTAGGCTATTATTCGCGACTATAATCATATTTGAAGCCCAGAATCCGTTTCGTATGCAACCAATAAAAAACTCGGCAATAAAGGTAATAGTTTGCATAGTATCGCCTAATTCGCAAAAGTCAGTTGTTGGAATATCCAAGAAAAGAGAGAGCGCGAAATTTTCGGAGAAATAAAATTACTAGTAATTAACCAATCCTATTTTGCTGGAACGAAAGTTATCAAAAGGAACCTTGAATAATTTGCCTTAAGAAGTTGGAAAGAATACATTTTCGCGGCTTTCGCACTCGTAAAAATGTGAATTATTTATCTATTTTCATTTAGGCAACTCGTATGTGCTCTTAGTACTACAGTAGCTAATTGTGACTCTACAATAGGGAATTTGGAATAAAAAGTTTGCGAACTCATTGAGTAGCGACTTTGCTCTCGAGTACTAATTAAAAATCCAAAGTTAACGTCTCAAGTTTTCGCTCTCGTTACATGCCTGAAGGTCAGGATGGCAATTAGTCTGTTAGAATGAAACGCACACCGAGAGAAAAATTAGACTTTACGAAGAAAAAACGAAATCTATTTATGAACGTGAAATCAATCATTTCGAAAAATGCCTTTTTCTTCGCCAATCGGAAAATGACTTTCAAAGAATTACAATGAAAGAAATGAGTTTGTTACAGCCACCACTGTGCGCTAAAATGACGAAAAGTGAACCAAATGTATGAGTATATTCTATTGTTTCCGGCTTTATTTCGTGGAAGTATTTAATATCCATACTAAAAAGATAGACTTGTACTTTTCCACAGATTTTACTATAAGGTAACGCTTTTCACCGATTTGTGCCATCATCAGGTACGTACCTGACAAGTTATTCCTTTTAGTATGGATACAAATTTGTGAGTTTTAATTTTCTCAGGCTTCTTGATTCAAGAGATGTATGCATGCATTAATGAAATTTCTAAATGTAATCTTTTTAGATGCCGTAAAAGAAAACACTTAAAGAACACAATGATAGATTCCTACGCTGATTTGAGCTTACTTTTAGTCAGTGAAGTTCCCCAGTATAAAATACGTGACTGTGTAGACGCTCCATGACGCAGAAAGTATTCAGGTGATAATCATTTTATCCGAAAAAGCATAGCAAAATAAATGAGCGCTTAATTTAACAACACTTAACATGACATGTGGTTTCCATTGTTTCCAAACTGGACCTAAAAATTAATTTCACTAATCTTCAAAATTGTGGACAATTAGAATCGGAGAAACATCAGCTGCGAAAGGAATTAATTAGTGATTTTTCCTGATTATTAATCTAACTATCTCACTAAAAGTTTGTGAATCCGAACAAAAAGAATCTATTTCTCCTTTAATTTTAGCTAGCTTTCAGTCGGTGAGTCAACAATTAGTATAACAAAAAGCAGTCCAACGTAACCATGAAGAAGAAAGTATGCTGGTGATAGCTGGCGATTGTAGAAGCCGTGAAAACTTAAATGAACATGGAAATCGTTATAAATGTTGAAATATAAAATAACAATATCATATTCCTAGAAGAACGTAACAAAAAAATGCAAAACCAGTTGACTTAAAACTACCTTTTCCTTCTAATTACGTTAAATGATTCAGCCTAAATGTAGAAAATCCGGAAAAATGAATAAGAAACGTAGTAATATCTGCTGCTAACGGAATCAATATTTAACTCTTTGCATATGGAAATATATGGAAAACATTTGAATTTAGAAATGACCGTCTTTAACCCAGAATTAAGATTTTACCCTTTAGTCAGAAAACAGACTTCAGTTTTAATGCAAAAGACAGAGCTTTTCATGAGTAACCGACTTCAAAAATAATTACCTAAAATTATGTACTGACCTACGTTCACATTATAAAACCGTTGAAACAAATTAGAAACTTCTTAGAGAATTATCAAGTTTTGATTGTATTGTTTGTTAATTTTATGAAACATAATAAAGCTACGAATAAGAACAATTTTTGCCCCTGAATCTGATATTTCTTTGCCAGTTAACCCATTTCGGTATCAAAACAAGTAGGAGTTGCGTACTCTCTATTACGTATAATGTATGCAGGTGAAAGATATTGAAAAATACATAAAATAACATGAATAAAATATAATGAGATGTTTTTATTTTCCCCAAAAGAAAGCTGGCGTAATAAAAAAATAGCTGACTGTCCAAAACAAATGCTCTCAAATTACTAAAACGACGCATTTTCTAATATTATACTTATTAATCAGAGGAGACAAAATTAGCAAACACATCAAAGTTAAAACTTTGTCAATGGCTAACTTAGTTCATTCAAGATAATAGGCTAAGAATTAAAAAATTGAGGCATTTTACGCCGATTCAAGTTACTTTTAGTCTTTGGATCTACTTCAGAACGAAATCAGTCATTAAGTTATTAAAGAATGATAAATATATTTTTAAATATTTTTTTTGTTCTCATTGGTTAAGGGGAAGACAATGATTATGTGTATTTTGGGATTTGAAGTATTTGAATTCTAATTCCTTAATATATTGTTCACGGTAAAGAATACCAACGGCTAGGTTGAGGGGGTTTTAGCATTTTTGACTAGACATTGGTCGCCTACGACATGAAACTTTTACAGTAAACACAGGGATGACAAAGTGAAAGTATAACCTTATAAAAACTATTAATGCTTTAACGTTACATCTAAAAATGTCCAAGTTTAAGTGACGATATTAAATAAAGGCTCACCAGGTAATTAATGTGCCATTATAGTGACAATGATATCTACCCTTTTTTACGGAGCATATTTCTATAAATTTCAATGAAACGGTAATCATTTAATTTTACCTGGATTTAAAAACAGTAGAACTTAGTCAAAATGTGTCTTCTAAAGCCTTTTCAGTAACTAATCCAACCAGAATATCTTTATTCATACATAATCGCCTATTGACTTACCACAGCGGCATCACTGTCCCACCCAGACTGCCCGTTCCCGCAAATCCGCTCTAAAACGTATTCACTCCTCCATAGGTGAACTCCGTCGAAGCCGCGAAGTGTGACAGCTAATTTATTCATACATTCCCACAATCAATAATGATGACATGAAGAATCAAGTTTCTATTTACTCCCAGCCTCTCTCATTTAACAATAAAGTGATTTAGGGCCCTGATGAGATTTACGTTTGAAGTGCTCCTAGCTGATAATTGACTAGCTTCGTTCATTGCATTTAATGTATTGTTTTTAAAAATGTTTGTGTCATCTTTACTTTAGCTTGCTTTGGGCCAATGAATAGTTCGCACACATTTTGGTAAATTGTAAAGAGATGGTAGTAGGAATGTTTAGCTGAAGCTCCAAAATTTCAGTACGAGAAGCAGTTAGAGGTTGAGATAGAACGAATATATTTCCTCCGCAAGGATTTTCATTCCCTTTTCCATCTCTCTAAAATCTTTGCTAATCCATCCAATTAAATGAAATGAGTGTGAATTCGTTTTTATTATGCAATGAATCTTAGAAGAAGCATATTTTGCTATTTTTTATCAGGCTTTCTCAAATGTGATAAGTTTTATTTGCGATTTATTATTGCTTGTAAATTTTATATAATTTGTTAAATATTCACTTTCTGTTTGTTGCTAAAGTTTGCAAATACAGTAATAAACATAAAATCACCTGGTGCCGCTTACTGACTAATATTTCCCTGAAATTTGTTCAGGCTTCATTGTATAATGGTTTAATTTAAATATAACTTATTTACTTATACGAGGGTAGCTATTTAAATTTTTATCCCTAGTAATGAAAAGACAGTTATTTATTGTTGAAAATAGCTTTATTATTTACCGAAGTATTCTCCATGATAATCAATACATTTTTCCATGCTCTCGAACCAATTTGCCTAACACTTCTTCCACCCAGATTGAGGTACCTCCAAAACATGGTTTTTGAATGCATCACCTGCTTCTCCAGGCGCCGCAGAACGTTGTCGAGCAATTTTTTCTCGATAAACTTGAACTTGCATTCTCATGATGAAGAATGATCCTTCGTTGCCGATTTTTTCCGTATTACACCAAGCTCACAAATGCTTGTGCACTATTAAACAATAATGGCTCTACGTTGTGCTAACGGTATGGTTGCCATGTGTGCAATTATTCGGAAGAAACGGACAATCATTTGATTCGATGTACTTCGTTCGCGATTCAATTTTTGGATTGTCTTGGAAGATCCATCAGAAGGTTACTGTTTTGTTTCAGGCTCATATGCATAGATCCAAGATTGGTCACATGCGTAGATGATATGCACAGCTTTTTATGCGATTGTATCTGTTGAGCATTTCTTTGCACCAATTGGCAAGAGCATCTTTTTGAACTTTTGTAAAATTATGCCGGATACAAACCGAACAAGTGGTTTTCACAGTTAAATGTTAATGAGGATAATACTCGTTACACTATCCCCAGGGATGCGTCAATCTCACGATAAGTCCCCCGAGGATCTTCCTTTACTAGTTTTTGCACAGCTTCAATGTTTTCTGGCACAAATGATTTTGCACGACCTTCACTACTTTCGTCGCTGAGCAAACAGCAGCCATGATGGAATTTGTTATATCAGTGTTTCACAGTGTCAAAGAATGAGCTTTATCGCCCAAAGTGGAAGCAAGTTGATCGATGCACTCCTGTCTTGATAATCCACATCGAAAGATGCAAGAAATCATCGCAAGAAAAAGTTTACGAGTTAATTCTTTTTTTTTCGCTGAGACAAAATTTTCAATTCACTGTAAACAACACAAGTTATGATCAAACAAAATTTCTGAAGATAATTAGCGTTAAAAGGGGTCCAACTTTCAGATGGAAACCTCAGATAGCGTCTAAAGCACTTAGTGTTTTAAGGCTCAAAATATAACTAGCAACTTTCGTAAAGATTTTGATTGGTATTTCTTCTAATACCTATTTACGAGCTTGGAGTCATTGAATGTCACATCCCAAAGGTCAATCTGCTAGTTTTTTTATATAATTTTTTAGTTTAATCAGTGTGTTCCATGTTCGTCACAGTGAAAAAATAAGGGCATCCGACAGTAAACGTAAAAAATCAAGTAAAAGGATTAACACGAAAATTATCTAAGACTGAATCTTTAGTAAAACATACAACTTCATTGTCTTTCTCATTATATTGAAAATATCTTCATGGGCAATGTGAACACATATAAAGTGCCATTGTGCGCATTTTAAAATTTTCTGTTATTATTTCCATCCAATTCAACTAAAATCTAGTAGATCGCAATGCATTCATCCTCCGTAACTTTGGCATTTGTAATTTTGATATAATACCTGTGCGAGCAATATCCATTATTTCTTAAATCGTACATTTCAAGGTCTCTCACATGCGGTTTGGCCAAAGAATCCTAATTAATACCATTATTATCAATAACGCACTAATTTAATTTTTATGGAAGAATCTCAATACTCATTAAGCATTTAACACTAACAAATGGGGTTGAGGAGACAAAGTTCATTAATTTCAAATAATTTTAAAACATGAACTTAGTATTACGTATTTTTTCAGCAAAATACCTCATAAATAAAACAGTTTCTGGCGCAACTTGGTAGAAAATCTTCATGTTGACGTTTTTATAAATCAAACCACTTTGCTTTTCCACATAAACCTTTTATTATCACGACCCAGGTTTCATTATAGCATAACATCATCTGCTATAACGAAAACTGGGTCTTGATAATAAAAAGTTTATGTGGAAAAGCAAAGTGGTCTGATTTATGAAAACGTCAAAATACCTCATTTTAATTCCCGGATATTTATTCATTTGCTACGTTTAAGCCGGTAACAGAACGTACTTTATTTAACTCGCACCCGAGGGAGGCAAATATCCACCTGTTGAACTTAAACTCGGCAGATACCTCAACAGCATACCTTCCAATTCAAAACGTTGGAAAGGAGTGTGTTATTTGTCCTCTTTAATACGGATAGGGACTCTTAGTAGTTCAACTTGTAAAGATTTTTACCATTTCTCATTTCCTTGACGGCACTTTATTCCTTATTTGGAGCTGTTGTTATTGTTGAGTACCCGAATGTAGAGAACCAGTACCCAACGTACACCAACGTCTATTAAGAGACACCGAGAATTTTATTAAAAGTGAATCCAGATACCTTAAGAAGGTTATACTTACAGCACAGATAGTTAGAATTATCGCCGTTTCTCTTAGATTGATAAATAAATTTCATTTTTTTCTGTCATTAGCTATATAAACCAAATTACCACTACGTTCATGGATGGGTTCAGGTTTGTACTGGATGGAGAGGCGAGAAGGAAAGATGCATTTCATTTTACAACTCCTCCTGGAAGGAAATCCCCTCTTTCTTTTTTGGTGGCAATAAGCAGGCGGCAAGGTTCAGTCAATTAAAGTTGGGGATTATATTGATGAGTTCAGCATGTATATATGTGCATTTAATTAGTCTCTTAAAAAGGTGTTGGTTTTACTAGGCAACATTTTAAAAGTCCTCCAAGCAATAGATGCCACTGCAACATTTTCATTTATGAGAAATCGCGTATGGGTTTACCATGGCGGCATCACTCTCGCACACTCACTGCTTTCCCACGCAAATCCAACATCCTTCCCCTAATAAATGACGCAAATTGAGGAAAAATAAGTACGTAAACCGGATATCATGGGCGAATTTCCAATATTCTCTGTTACCTATACATATCTGGTCCCAATTTCAAACTGACTGAGTACCACTGAAATTTTTGTGTCTTTTGATCCGGATCAATTCGATAACTTCTGCTACAGAACGCTACGCATGATTCGCGGGAGTCCAATTCTTGTGTCGGCTGTGGAACATTAGAGAGATAATACTTGGTGAGGCTATCCCTTTAATTTGTACCTTATCTTCTTTGCAGTACTTCAAAAGAGAAAAAATGCTCTGCTTATATATTTTGCCCTCCACCCTGAGAGCCAATAGATTCCCATGGGGTCGAGGAATATTTTTGTACACTCCCTCAAAACTATTTAACTGTAGGAAAGTACAGATAGACATTGCATGAGACAGTCGACAACGAATTTTTTTTCGTCACTGGGGACCAAGTTAGTATGTGGGAGGGTTTCAGGAAACATATATCAAGTATGAACTAGCATTAGTAGACAAAGACAAGTACGCAGAAACACAAAAAAAGAGAAACTCACTAAGTATCGAATTTTCAGCGGCCTAACTGAGCTATATTGTACTATATATAACTATATGCCTTCCTATGCTTTGGCAGAAAAATCGAGGAAGGTTACTTGGTTAAAATTAATACTAATAAATTAACATTGCTAAACTAATATGACCTTCTGGCACTTGTGACGGAAAAATATGGAAAATATTTTATTGCATTTTAGGAGTGATTTGATTGACCAGCTTTGTGCTTTTACTCTCTTTTAATAAAATAACAAGCATTGCTTCACAGCACTTCATCTTCAACAATTTACACTCCATGCTGAAACGGATCCCAATCACTGTATATTACTTTCCCTCTAGTGTCACGCGCATGCAAATAATATTCAACGTAGAAAAAAGAAAAGTAAAAAATTGAAATTTTGAAAGAATTCTATTTATTTTGCATTCTTGTTAATATTTTCGGGCTTTTTCCCTTTGCAGAGAATGGAAAATATGTGGATTTATAAAGAGTAGTGCGGTAGTTGGTGAGCGACTATTTAAAAAAAATACATGTATTGTGTGCTGATCTTTAAGTACTAGGAAAAAAGTCATCTTCGCATATAACTTCCAGAAAACATTCGCTATTTCCTTCTTTGTATTTTTTTCAGCTTTCAGCCTTCAGTTTCAGTTTTTTGAGACTATTCTTCCAGTAGAGATTTTTTACCTTAGACATTATATAGCCCAGGAATGAAAATTGAATCCAAATGTACAGGTTCAACTTGCATAATAAACTGCTGCCTTTGAGAGTTTTATTTTCAATCGGATGCCAATAAAAAAAGGGCAGCGAGTTGAAATCACATTGATCGTGGACGTCGACGCCGGGCGAGGGAGTCGGCGTAAAGGGATAGTTGCACCCTGTATAAGGTTTAATAAGTCCCCTAACCCAACCTCTCTCCTCGGCTGAACTGTTGAGCCGTATTTCTACCATAAGTCCTAACTCGCCCACCCTTGGGATAACGCCGCGGATTCAGTCACGCCGATCGTTAGACGGCGGGACGCAATATTTCACAACCCTCTCCCTGGCCTTCCGTTCGAGCGCGCAGGCCGGGGATATGTCCCGCGCTCTCACTCTCCCCTCTCTCAACCCACCCTCCAACCTCGACCCACATTATCCCCCTCCCTCCGCCACAGGCCCCCACTCCTAAATGCCTTGAGCGATCTCGTCAGGGGTCGCACGTGCCTCCCACCCCTCAGCCGCTACAACAGCATCGACAGCCCCGTGTAATGAGGCGACCGGGGGAGAGGATAAGCGTCGGGGTTGGGGCTATAGGAGGAGGGAAATAGAAGGGGAATCAGAGAGCAGCGATAATTAACTCCTCACGTAGGGCGCAGGCCGATGGAGGACGGGACAAAAATTTTTTAAAAGCTGACCCCACCAGAGAAGTCGCCACCCGTCCGATAAGGGAACAATATATGAATAACCTTTTAGCCAAATTTATATGGGTAAAAAAATATTTGTTCGGACACTGCAGAGATATTATTGTATAAGCTCAATCAGAAGCAAGGAAGTTAGGCCCACGAGGAGGGTGAATCTCTATCAACCGTTCAAAACTATACACGAGTTTTTTTCCTAGGAATCCGTATTTCGATACCTATTGAGCTGCAAGGAACGATGGTGATTTAAACTTTGTAGTGATGTTGGTCATGTGGACAAAACCTGTTGTCATTGTTTTGCGTAACTACTATGAGATACATTATAAACTTTATTAATTTGGTACAAAAACGGCATAAGTGTCATATAAAATTACATTCATTGGACAAATATTAATGAAAAAACAAGTGGCAATAGTGCAAACTTAACGCATAAAACCATATTAACAAAAAATAAAGGCACTGCATTTAAGACTTTAGGTTTACAAATATGTGGGAAGCACAACGATTTGTGAAGGAAAAGGAGGTCAAAAAAATTAAGAGGGAGGAAGAGCACGGCAAGGATGGACGGACGGACTCGACCTATAATAAAGTTGGCGCACCGGTGTTTTCTCAAATAAATTGTTGATTTTCCGCAAATGCATCGCCGGCATTCATCTTAATTATTACTACACTGCATTCGATTATATCATGAACGTGGTAAAAACCAAGGTAAAATATGATCATTTTACCTTGGTTTTACATAGGTCTCATACAACGATTTTTTTCAGGCGGCTACGGCTGACGTAATACCCGTTTTAAACAAATGACGCTTATACTGCGTACATTACACTTGGATTACACGTGAATTTATCTTTTTGATAAAACTTGAATATAACATTAAAATTGTGCACAATAAGTTAAAGGAATAAAAAATTATGATCGCCTTTCATTAAATATTCCTCTAATTTTGAAAGCAGTTTTTAGCGGGAATGATTAATCAGAGATGATAAAATAATTTTGCTCTCTAGGTGGCATTTTTGCGTGAAGCTTTATCCGCTTTAAATGAACGGAAAAAATTCTTTACTCCCTTGTGAATTCGCAAGAAATACCATGCTCTTTTAATGAGATTGAACTTTAATACATATTTGTTTTTATTAGCATTGATTACATCACCGAGTTGAATTTGGTTACATAAATTTAATCAGGAGAAAGAGAATGACGCTGACGAGTTAAGGGGGGACATAACTTGAAAACCTCTAGGGAGGAATAATGAAGATTCTTGGAATTTTATAACACATTCGACCCTTTCAATTCAAAGATGACGTATTGAAATGCAAGATTCAAGCCTCCTGTTTTAAGACGACAAACGCTTAACGGTGACGTCAGCAATAATGTGATTTGTTTTCTCAAAATGTGAGGCAATATATCCGGTTGAGCGTCACCCTACACCTGGATGCGAACTGTTCACGATTCAACCTGTGAAATTTAAACCTATATCTTCCAAGTACCGGTAAATGTCAAGCTAGTTTGCGGAGATTCTTGGATATGCCCCTATAATTTTTAATTTCAGTGTGAACAACGACTAGCTGTTAATAATGAGCGGCATTTGAGGCCAATCTTCGTGCGGAGCAAACAGTCTCCCATTCAAATGAGTTCTCGACGTGAGCAGTTCCGGGAATCTGGAAGTTTCCTTCTTTAACGAAGTATCCTGATGTGAGCATAAAAGAGGCAGGACGCACAATATAATTGCAAATGGTTGTTATAAGCTTGTCATACTTACGTGGATTCCGTTAATTCCGTGAATATCGTAAAAAGGCAATTATTCAATAATGATGGTGTACAGTAAGATGAAGGAAGGTGTGTAGAAATTAATTTTGGATTACTAGTCTTTGAAAACTATTTCAATATCCCGCTGTATTAAGTTAGATAATAACAGAGTTTTTGAAAAATTTGACATGAACTTTTAAGTGGCCAAAGAAAAGCTTGTATATTGAACAAGGATGGAACATGTTCAATAGAGTAACGATGATCAAGACGTTCTCTACTAGGCTTGGCTTTCGTGAATAAGAATTTTAAAAGAATTTAGTATGGATAAAGAAAAGTAATATAAAGGAAGGTACATATAACTTTATTTTGAATTACTACTCTTTTAAACTTTTTTATCTCCTGCTTTATTACGTTAGAATGTAACAAGGTTTATGGAAATGGCAGGAAGCGCTTTGGATTTGACATGAAGGCTAAGGTGACCAAAGACGAAATTATTTATTATGAAAAGATGGAACATCTTCAATAGAGTAACGATGATCATGACGTTATTAGCTTGATATGACTATTCTAAATAAGCATTCTTAGATAATTCACTTCTTCCTCTTAGTTATTCCTTATTAACTGCAGCCAATTGCTTTTAAATCCCCCAGTGTTTTTTGTAGTAACAAGGTTTGCTGAAAAAAATATTACTTTATAACCTAATTTTGATTATCAATTAACAAAAATTAATGGCCGTAGCTTGATATCTAGATAAATGCTGTCGTTCAAGTGAGATCTAAGCAGCGATGATTTACCCACAAATGTGGGTAAATCTTCAATGCCACTTCTGTTTCTTTGTGTCATCATGGAACGAAAACCAGGGCTATTATACACGTTAAAACGGCGGTAACAATGGTGTTCACAAATTTACTCTCTGCCGTAAATAAGGCAAATAAAAAAACACAAAATTTTGACTTATACATTGTAGTAAGCTCACAGATATACGAAATAACTTGGACTAAAATGAAGAAAGATTTTTTTTAACCAACGCTTGGCATTTACGAAGAAAGAATTTGGCCAGAAGGTATCTATAGATCCATTTTAAACTCTCTCATGGAAAGGATAAAATGGGAGTTTTCGACATTGCAGGCCTATAGTTTTAGTTTCAAAGGCAGAATAGGTACTTCTGAAAGTCATTAATATTTGGTAAACGAATGCAAAGAAATTACCTGAGTGACATTATTGTGGGTCTAGAAATGCAAGGGAATAGAGGAAGTAATGAGCATATTATTTAGAAAAAAATGTTATCTAATAAGGATGCCTACGTGCAGATTTTAAAAAGGCGCTCCTCAAAGGACACCATAGAAAGTTAATAACTACTCTACGAATTAACCTTCGTGAAATAGACATTTGTACTACTTTAACGAATTTAAAATTTTAATTAATAAAAAATTTACTCATTTAAATTTTTTTCATTTTTCAATTTTAAAACATTTTCAGCCACCTTTCCATTATTCTCAGGTTTCTTTGTTTTAATTTAAAACGCTGAACTAAATGTAAAGTTCTGATTGTTCTTATTCTTATACCAATTAAAATTTCAACTTCAACTTTTTTCTCAGTAATATTACTATACTTCTACAATTCTTCTCCCCTTATACTGACTTGTTAGAGGGAAATAATAATGCTATTAACGATATATAATAAACAGTCCTCACTCTGTGACAAATGCTTGTCAACTTCGAGCGTGTAAACGCTCCTGAGACCTTGTGCTTTAGTAAATATACGACTTCTCATGCTACATCTGTGTTTATTGGTATTATCTTGCCACCCACGAAATCTTTCTACACAAAACCCTCTCATTTTTTTTCGATTTTCTTAGGTAGTACATCAGCAATTATTTCTCCCTCGTCGTCCATGTAGGGCGTGTCAAGAAATAAGTTCATTGACTTGCTGATTCTTTTGGATTGGCTTGCTGATTGGATCTGATCGTGATTTATAATTATTTTCAAGTAGAAAATAGTTAAGGATAAAAATTCTTATTTTAGCCATACTGGGTCTACATAAAATAAACAGTGACTGGACGCTCTAGCTTTGCCGTTAAACCTTGACTGATTTATATACACAGTCCATTGATAAATTAAATGTAAATATTCTATTTTCCATGTAAAAATCCATGGTCCATATAAAAATTCTATTTTCTAATTAAATTTATTATGGCACTATTTATTATGAAACTATAATATACTAAACAGTGGTAAATCGGTAATTTAAATGAAATAAAGGGGAACTATAAATTTCATTTGACATGCATCAGGATAATAGCGCTAAAAAGAGAATTTACTTTTACAAATAAACTTTCATTATCTCCATTAGTCAAAAAGTATATGAAAAATCATGAATCTGAAAATAGTATCTGAATCCGAGTGCTGAACTTAGATTAGACGCATTCATGCTGTACTAATTAAGGCAAATTAATATTAGGTTGGGGAAAAAGAAACCAATTATTTTTACGTGAAATTCAAAATTTTATTTAAGATGTTTCGGATTGTCCGATTTGAATTGAGTTGAATTTTATTGTATAAAATTTTGCCATTTTTAATAGTAGCTTCATAATGCCTCTCTCATAGAAGTCTTAGCCCCTTATTGGCGAAAAACTCTAGTAATCTATTTTCACAATTTTCTCTTGAATTGCAATTTTTTATCAATCAGGAAGTTATGCAATGCGAGAAAAAGATGGTAATTGCTTAGTGCCAGGTCCGGACTACATGGTGGATGCATTAAAACCTCCCAACCAAGCTCCAAGGTTTCTGGCGAATCACTAGAGACGTGTGTGGCTTGTCGTTGTCCTGATGAAACACAACACCTTTTCTGTTGGCCAACGCTGGCCGTTTCTGGCCAATCTATAGCTTCAAATGGTTCAGTTGTTCACAGTAGAGATCTGAATTTAGTGTTTGGCCGTACGGAGGTAACTCACAATAAATGATTCCTTTGCAGTCCTTCCAAATACACAGTATAACCTTCCTGGCCGTTAGTCCTGGGTTTGGCCACCGTTTGAGCTGCTTCACCACGCTTTGACCACGATCGTTTTCGCACAATATTGTAGTATGTGACCCATTTCTCATCCCCAGTTACCATCTGTTTAAGAAATGGGTCGAGTTCATTCCATTTGGCCAAGTCTTTGCAGACGGAAATTTGATTCATCACGTTTCTTGGTGTTAATTGATGTTGAACACAAACATCGAGTTTCTTTGCCAATCCAATTTTGCGCAAATGGTTTTAAACTGTTTTATAGCCGATCTTTAGGTCCTGAATGATGCTATGACTACTAAAATGCCGGTCAACCTTCGATTATTTTTGTGGTTTTATCGAAATTTTCGACGACGGGCCTGCCTGTGCAAGGTGCATCTTTAATATCAAAAATCCGTCAACGGAATCGACGAAACGAAAAATTGCCCGTAATTAGCTGTTACAGTATCGGCACCATATAATAAGTAGGTGAGAGGAAAAGACTTACGATTAGGTTTGAAATTTTACGTGGGAAGAGAGGAAGTAGCAAGGTTGTCAGTAAAGTAGGAGAAATAAGAGAAAAAGATTTTCGTACGGAATAAAGACTGGTTGAAGTACTAATAAATGGAGATTAAATCGTTGGAGGGCATATGAGAGAATGTTCACGCATGGTACAACGCACAATAGTTTTCAGGAACCGTACCTAACCAACCCTTAATTGGTACCTATCCTTTAATGAAGACATTTTAAGATAATGATAAAGAAAATCTGGCACTTCCTACAATAGAACTTCAAAAATCAATGAACAAGGTCATCTACTGATTTGATTTAAAAAATCATGTTAAGCATCATTTAGCACCATAAAGAATCCCACCTATATAATGGTCCGCTACACTTTTCACTCTCCTGACTTTATATTAAGCATTCAGACATGCCAATTCTCCCGATTTAAGCGGGAGACTCCCGATTTTTCCTTCTTACGTTCTTGATGAACTGTTCAAAATTGTTGTACTTAGCTTAACATGTTAATAAAGTGTGACATTCATTAAAAATTGGCAAAGTGTCATAAAGGGATTAAGGTGCCATGCAAATATTGTGGTAATTAAAAGTGATTACTTCGTGATACACTTCTAAATATCTCCCGATTTTTCATTTTTGAAAGTTGGCATGTCCTCCCAATTTTTCATTTTTGAAAGTTGGCATGTCTGAGCATTTTTATAGCATATATCTTCAACTGTTTTTAATTCCGCCAAAAATTATTCGGCCGCAACTTATTATTTGGACTGTGATAATTTTTTCTGTATTTATAACATTTTATTTCTTTCATGGATACCTTTCAGTGGGGTCAAGGTGGAATTCTTTCCTTGCTGCAAATCATAAGGTTTAAATGGAACAGAATTATCTCCAAAATTTTAAGTTACCGTCTTACTGGGTCATTGGTTTTTCATTTGCTATTTAACCGAGCGATTGGCGGATCTGTCACTCAGTCTTGTTCTTAAATATCCCATACGCAAAGATATCTCTCTGATTTAAATGAAATTCCATTTAAAAAGAACACGACGCGATGCCATGGTGAGATTTCCTAAACGTTAGCTTGATATCGAAACAGCAAAAATTTGTTAGTTATATTTGCTTTTGCAAATTGCTACAAATTTCGTACCACATACCTAATGTCATCCTTAGGTTAGTGTGAAAAACTTAATCATTACAGGTAGCCTTCTTCGTTCCCAATTTTTTGCTAGGTAACTATCTAATAATTACAGGGAAATATTTTTGCATAGATAGTAGATGATGTCCTATATAAGTATCAATATTTAAATATATTCCTTCCAGAAATGCTAATAAGCTCTCCTCCCATTTAATTATTAGCGCAAGCTAACATTAGCTATGCGGAGTGATATTGGGAACTATTTATCGTTAAACCTTGTATGTACACGACCGCTATTCCAGCCATCAAGTGGCGATGAGATAACTTCCTTTACTACCTATCCTAATCGTTGTCGATTCGATTCAAGCCTAGGCGTTTTGTTTCTCCACCCCTTAGGTGTTAGGTGGAAGAAATCGCCCTAATCAAGTCGTTAAAAAATAAATAAAATAATCCGCAACAGGTGGTGATTTAAAAAAACTTTCTTTGCCTAAGTTATTCCTTTTGAAGGACTTGGAACATAAGTGAAAATGAGATTGCGGAAGTATCCGCAACATGTTTAAAGGTGTGAACTTTAGAATTTTTGATGAATGACGGGGGAATCATTTATATAAATATTAAATATATAACCCAGACTAGTTCCCATGTAAAATATGTACGCAAATATCTGAGTAATTTTCTGTACCTCATGAAAGATTAAATTGCTATCTAACTCAAACCTTGGATTATGAATTTCTTTTCGCCTATTCAGGAGATATATTTTTAAATTAGTTAGACGCAAGTGATTCCGTGCAATATAACTGTGTATAAAACGTGGAGGAATGTTATAAAACCTTTAGGCGCACAACATAGCGCTACTGGATTTCCGCCCGAATGTTATAATGAATTTTATCGAATTCCAGGATCGCACCTCCCATTTCTTACCTTGCGGGTGGGATGAGGTGTTTTTCAAGTTCCAAAATTGCCCTTAAACGAAAATTGGAGGGAAAAACTGGAAAATTAAAGCGGAAGAGTTCTCTACATTTTCATTGAAAGAAGCTTGAGAGCTTGGCATTGAATCTTTAAGTCTTGTCTAAGGGACGATTTTAAGGTTTTAAAAACTGTGTGAATAGATTTCGTTTTTTTTTGTCATTCGTCACATCAGGCTATGTGCTGTTTATGCCGCAATCTAAGCCATTAGTTTTATTAATTTTATTTGCTATTTGAATAGAGTAGATAACGTACTTTTGGCGAATAGAAGGTTCATTTGCTGCAGGAATATAATTTTTCTATTTGGAAATGCTGCTAACATAAAACATGAGTAGAATATATTTGTAATAGTATTCAGTTTGAAGGACAACATTACTATTACTACTTACATGATTATTAGGATGGGCTGTAGTGTATCGTCGCTTCTAGAAAACAATAGTCGTATTATTTATTGATCGCACCCTGTATACTGTTTATGTAATTTCTAATTAAATATATTACATTATTTAATGGAAAAAGAGGAAATAATATATTATAATCCTGGTAGTCGACTTCTACATTTTATAACGTGTACCGTAAAATCTTTCAAAAATACTGTACTTGAACTAATCTCATTCCTCACTCCCTGTACTTTGTTGTCATAGCAGGAACAGACTATCGATGAGGGCTCCAGAATGATTGGGATTTGTAAATACAAGGCTGCAATAGGTTCTTGCATGGAAAATTTTACGTTACAATAAAAGGAGTTTCGACATTATGGAGTAGTTCTTTGTTAACCTGTGATTTCAGAATAATTACTTTCCCAATCAATTTATTGCCGAATTCCTCCCCCTAATACAATAATTTACCTTCTTCTACATATAAGTTATGACTCCTATAGTGAGATTCATAAATTTGACACGTAAATGGATGAGCAGATAAACGGAAAAAGCGCTATTCTTTCCGCGAATATAAGATTATTAATTAAGTTACAATTACAAAGTTAATTGTAACTTAAAAATAGTCTCTCATGATACGACCCACATCCACGTCAATATTTGGATTTTATTCTAATGTATTGTCGAATGCTTTTCCATAAGCTTGAAAATTATTTTTTTATCTCTTTATTTCTCTTAAAATTCCTTCGAATCCTAAGTAGGTACAGGATTATTGGGGTTTAAAGAGTGGGTGAGAGAAAGGAAAGCATATACAATAAAACATAAAGTTGCATTTACACGTGAGAGATGAACTTGCCCTTTAATTAGGAAGAGACGACATAAGAATCGGAGCTCAAATATAGAATTCAAATCAGATATGATTTGAATTCTATATTTGATTTGTGCCTCATCCTGTGAAAATTTGCTGGGTCGGCTGTTCGGTGCAGGTTGCGTGCCCAATGGGAGCGAGAGAGCACCTATTAAGGGAATAACGAGTAGGAAGGAGTTGCGAAAGAGTTTCTCAAGGGTGGCGGATTTCCTTGAATTGATACCATTACATATTGTCATTCAGAGGGAAGAGTCATTTCTCTTTATTCAGAACCGTACCAAACAAAACATGCGCATGCACTCGCATTGGTAAGTTTAAATCGGTGATAAGAGGAAAATGCCAGAGGACCCCGTGGACATAGGGGTAATTTTAGCGGAAGAAGGGAGACCAATGCAATACTTCGCGCTTGTTTTATTGCGCGGATAAAATCAGGCGATTTTTTATGAAATTATTACCAATTATGAACAAATGTATACCAATTTAATCTGCTTATATTTATTTTTCATAATTAATTGGGTGAAAATACCTCGCATCTTGGACACTACTTATACCTCATCTCACTCCTCCTCTCTTCCCACTGCACAATCATTGGTCGTTGACATCGCATCCACGTAACCTTTGAAAAGTATGGTTTTACTTTCGAAAACTAGTAATAGGAGTAGTAGAATAGATTTTTTTAAACAAAGTTTAGTAATTTATTTCCCGAATTCAATAAGAGATTTGAATAAAAAATACATTTCATACAGGAAATTCATTCGACGATTTTCCAATGAGTAATCAAATTGGATTTTTCCTTTAAGCTTGCCCATTTCCTCACTTGCACACTTAATTAGTGGTTCTGCTTTTGTGTTGGAGGAGAAGGATGATAAGTTTGCCGGAGAACGAATTATCATCATAAACTTAGAAAGTGGCAGGGTCGACCGGCTTCTGATAGGTCAAACGTTCGCAAAGCCGCGACACCGTTGAAAAGTGAGACCGTCACATTACTATCGATACCGCTCATCCCCACGCGCTATTCATATTCCGCTAAGAATGAAAAGGCTAAGAATGAATAAAAGGCTAAGGCTAAGAATGAATACCCTGGAGGGGATAAGGCGTGGGTTGGGGATATGGGAAGAATTCCTCGATTCCCTCTTTTCAACGTCCCTTTAACCCCTGATGGAACTTCACTAAGGATTGAGCGCTATGGGATGAAAGGAAACCTTAAAAGGTCTTCCAATTTCCCCCTGAGAATAATGTTAGGACTGGTATATATGGCCTTTAAAGTATTTGTGTTTTCATGATAGAAATTTAACTAAAGGTGCTTTGTTCAACCAATTAAGATCTGTAGCTTAACGCAGACGGGACGACGGAGGAGATTTTGAAGACAAACAATACTTTTTTATATATATGGGATTTGTGGTTATTATTGCTTTGAACGGAAAGTAATGTTACGTTTTGTATCCGATAGCGTTTATTAACTCCTAAGTCAGAAAAAAACAACTTTAATAATTTTTAAAAATAAAAATGAATTCTATAAAACTTGATGTTGTACGAAAAACTAGAACAGAATTTTAAATATTACCCTAATAGAATCGCACCTGTTAACAATGGAATGCGTTGACATTAGAATATGGATTAAGTTCTTTGTCAACGTAAACGCTTTGTCTGCCAACACGTTTAAGACCAAATTTGATTTCCTTTTTGAGAATGGTGAAATTCTTTTTTGTATCGTTTCAAGTCCGATGATTGGGACCCTTAAAACCTAAGACGTGCCTAATTTGGCTTATCCAAGGGTTTCCAAATGTTTTCTTTCCCGAGGAAACCCATTTGCGCAGTCTTTATTGGCATCGGCCAACGCTAAACCTTCATTGAAGCTCTGGAGAGATCACCATTAAAATGAATTTCTTCTCCATTAGCGACTGGTTATCGTGTCAATATCATAGAAATAATGTAAAAAACTGATAACACAAGAGGGAAGAATGATGTTTAAAGAAACCCAAAACTTAATTATCAAAAAATATTAGAAAGGAAAATGTGATTATAAGTATTCTTTTGAAATCCACAAAATTTCATATTTTGCCATTTCCTTTAATTCTATAAATTAAGTGTCATGTTATTATGTTATTTTATTACTTATAAATCATTTGGATGCCTTTGAAAATCTCAAAACCTCTTTTTATGCTATCTTCTTTAATTCTAGCTATTAAGTGTGTATCACTTTTGAATAGAACTGTAGTCAAAAGATAATATTTCCCTATCTTCCTGACAGGATCTCTGCTTGTCACTGCATAGAGACGAAAATTACTGGAAACCTTAAAATTAATTTTTTAAATATATAATGGGAACAGTAGCAGACTGATCACGTCAAATATACTAAGCTTTCGTCATAAGTTCCTGTATCCCATTCGCTACCTTCTAGGATGCTTGCATCTAGAGTGATGAATGGTACCCTGCACGGTGAGAGGATATAGCTAGGTCAAGGAAGGTCACTCCGATATTTAGAGAATATACCCTCATTCAATTATTGATACCATCATTACGATTGGAATCCATAATCTCCCGGTCAATGCGTGGTAAATTTTAGCATGTGACTAACTACGAAGGGACTTAAACAACTAGTTTCGACCCAAATTCTACCCAAAGCCGATAGGTAGAGTTAGGTGCGGTCACACTGGTAGCCGGGAGCGAGCTCAAAACGCTCATGCACTCCTAAAGGGTCTGAGGTAAATGGTTTTTAATAGTCATAGTGTACAATCCAATAAAATTGGAACATCCCACCGTTGTGGTTGGCTAAAAAAGGAGAAAGCATATTCGTAGCCCTTGTTTGCGATGATTGCGGGGACAGCCGAGGGAGGCTCTTGCCTCAGTCGGGTCTTGGAATTCAATCATCACCTGTAGCGCTGTTGACGAGCAACAGAAACCAACGAAGACTAGAATGTGGCTTTTCATGCTCTTTGGGGAGCGAGGGAATCATTCCTGCCCTCCATCCCCTCTCTCACCCTTCTCCCTCCACCCCACCCCCGCATGCTCCGAGGCGACTCTGCCCACTCGCCGAGAACGCTCTCCTCACGTAACTCCACGCTCTGACGCGCCGTTCTCCTCTTCCCTTCTCTCTCTTCTTCGTGTGAAACTCAACTGCCTTCTTCAGCTCGTCGGCTCTCCTCAGCTCCTTCCTAAACCCCCGGCTCCCCATCGCAATGCCCGCGTCTCCGGCTTCCGTCCCCCACTTCATACGCTTTCTCTCCGGATTTTCGGGTTCTAAATTTTTGTTCAGGAAGGGGAGAGGCACCCGTTATGCCATTTCAGAAATGAGGTCGTTGATAAATTTGATAGATAATGTAATCAGGCTGTATTGCAACGTTTGCGACGGTGAAAATATATGCTGAATGCGCTGAGACGGCAACATGACGGTGAAAGAAATTTTTGATTTCAAATAACGATGATACCAAAACATTGATTTTTTTCCCTTGTGAATAGCCACAAAGGCATGAGTTTTATACAGGTAACGTAGTTTTTCGTTGCTGGACATTCTGAGTGTTTTAATCACGTTGGGAAAAATTAAACTTTGCGGCCCTTTCCCGCTGGTGGGGTACAATATAAAAGTAAGTTTACTATTCAGGACGTGCGTCATTAAAAACAAACTTTAAAGAACTTGATTTTTACGCAATGCCGGCACAAGTCATTCAGGAATATTTCTATTTAAAATGCCTATAATCAAGTGGAACGGCATGTGGTACTTCTATGCCCTCCAATTATCGGCTATATGGTGTTCAATTATTTGTTAGATAATCACTTGGGGAATAAACTTAAATTCACCGACGATGGCGTTGAATTTTGTAATTTTGTTTTGGTTTTGTTAACTCGTTGAAATATTTTATCACCGGACATTGATGGGAATTCTTTCCTTAAAATAAATGTATTCTATGAAAGACAGGATGTAGCTTCTAATTGGATACAACTCAGGTAAGTGAAACTTAGCACTTTACATTATTTCTTAATACGATTTCATTAAAGTAATTTAAATGGTTATTTGATTAAGGTACCCAGATTTGGTCACATTAGAAATTAACCTTGGATTACACCATGTTCGGGACGATAACAGGAGACGGTAACAGTTTGTAACGCATATTAATTACTTAACTGCTTCCCAAGTTTCAGTTACTTGCTGTTTGATACAAGATATCCTTCAACCTTCTATTTTCATGGACTAATTTTTAATGTACATCTTCCTCATTTAATACAATGGCGTCATATGATGACGCTTTTGTAAATGTATTCCATGCTCCAGCTTATATTTTATCTTAACCCACCAAATCCCAATGATGCGTCGCTGTACTTCATAATACACTTTGCAAACATTACAGATGTATTATTGTAATAACCATTTCAAACACTTTTTACTTTTCTCCATCCGTAAAGTCTGTGTTATTCAAAGGAATCACTTTCTTTATTGCTCCAAGTTATCTCGTCTATCCTTCCAATTGCTTATGGTAACGCTTAATTCTCTCTTAATTTATTTCAGATTTTCATCCGAAAACTGACCCTATTGGACATCAACCTGCATTGACAGATATTCTTTGCAAATGGCTGGTTATCAGAGATTCTCTTGCTTATCCGTGATTTTCCTGATGCTTATGACTGCTACTGCAGCTGGGGAGAAAACGAATGTTTGGACAAGGATTAAAATGGGGCGAATCGCATTAGATCTGGCAAACAGCTTCGACCATATCTTTGCTTATAATGGTTCTGTAGATAACGTACCTTGGATTAAGGTAAGAATCACTATTCCACAATAGTGATCAAACTGACGGGTGCTATAGCGCTAAATGAAGGTTGTTCTAACTTTACAGAAAGCTCTAGGGCATAAGAAAATTTACATTACTGTATAAAGGGGAACTTCTTTCTCTGTACCAACAGTTGGTCCATTATGGCCTAAAAAAGGCAAGTAATTTTTTCAAATATATTTTTTAGAAGGAGGCTGTCAATCGTTCAGGATTTGGATCTGAAACCTTCCTCTCAAAAGACGAACTGCCTCTCCAGCGGGTGACCACGATACGTACCGAATATAAATACCAAGTCTTTAATCGTAAATCCCCTTCCCATACGCTACAAACTTGACATGAAGTAAGAACTTCTGCGTTCCGATGACCCCAAGAACTGTACAACTATAGCTGTACCAAACCTGTATAGCTATGCGAAAGCTGGACTACTGGGAACAATAATAATTGCTCCTGGTAGGGTCTCATGGCCCCATTAGATCAAACAATAGATGCCAGACGAAAGGTAGTCTGTTCAGCGTCTTGGTCCCTGTGATGTGGCTACAAAGGGTTTTGACCTAAGTGAGGCGGCCATTGAGTGATGGTGTCAGGTTAAAAAACAATTGAGGGAGGCAACGGTGAGACACTATAATTTTTATTCTCAAGAGTTTTCATAATTAAATGCAAATAGAAAATGAGTCCTGGCAACAAGGGACGGGATCGGTCCTGTGCCGTGCCCGGCTTCTAGAGGCAAGGTTTCCCCGGTCGTGAACTCAAAAAACCTTTGCAAAGCATAACCGACAGAAGCAGTACAGAAGAAGGTGAAGAAGACCGTAATTGTCAGAATAGAACTTTGGAATGTAGAACAATGTTTGTAACAGAAAAATTAGACAATATAAAGTGATAGATTAAAGGAGGAAATGTGGATGTTTTTGGTCTATTCGAGGTGAGATGGAACGACAGCGGGGATTACTTGACTGATAGATGTAGGGTAACATACAGCGGAGGGGACGATAAGTATCGAGGATTTGTCGTAATATTGAATAAAATGTAAGTAGAAGTCTACAATGTTCAGGTTGCAATGATCAAGCAAAGAATGAAATATTACTAGTAGAGGTTAAATCAGAACCAACGAATTTTGTCATTGTTCAGGTGTACATATCATTACGCAATCGTAGGGAAGAAGACGTCCATACCATCAGTTAGAGAACATACTTGCGGATTTTCGTTTTAATATCACGAAAAATTGGTTTATACACCACAAAGTGCGTCGGTTTACATGAAAATTGCCAGGTGATCCAGTAAGATATCAATTAGATTGTACTATGGTAAGGCCCAGATTTAGAATTGGCGTGGTCAATTTGCATAGTTTACCGCGAGTGGATGCTGACTCCGATTAAAATTTAGCAGTTAAGAAGGGTAGCGTGCTATTTTAAAGATGAGGTAGGGGAGTCGGGTTAGGAAATGAAAGGTAGAAGCATTAACTGGATTGGTAAGTAAGAAGAATCAGGAGTCTGTTGAGAAAAACATGAGTGAGGGAAAGGAACCATTGAGGTGAAATGAGAATATACCAAAAAATTATATCAATAGCCGCATAAGAAAATACATAAACTCTTAACAGGAAGAAGAAAACGAAACATTGGATTACGGATGAGATAATAAGAGAGAAAAATGAGAGAATGAAATGGATTTTGGTCGATATAGAGTTAGGTAGGAAGAAATACATACAGTTAAATAATTGATTCAGATAGATAAAAAAATAAGAAAAAGGAGCGTGGTGGTAGACGCAGCACAAGAATATAGAAATTTTACGGGAAGGGTGAAATTGGTAAGCTACACAAAAAGGTATAAGGTAAGACACCCTTAGGAGTCAAGAAGGCACAATTTGTGTTAACAGTTAGAGATATGCCGGGGAAAATTCTAGTCAAACTATTAAAGACCCAATAAAGAACGAAGGAGTACATGGTAGAACCGTATGGTAAATAACTTAGGTCGGCAAGTTTGGATGTAGGCAGAGAACATGGCCTAGACGAAGATAGCTTAGTATACTTACTCTATGCTGTGCTAAAAAAGGCATTTAGAGAAATGAAATCATACATGGCCGTGGGAGTACAATTGCGGAGGGACTAAATACCCGCAGATCTACTTAATTGTTAAGGTAAATGTGGGATGGAGAATTTTTATTTGGTAATTAATAGCACTTACAGAATGAGCAGTTTGGGTTCAGAAAGAGGAGGCTTGAACTTGAACCTCGAACTGGAACCTTGCAATCTAATGGGATGGCATTGAATGTACTTTATATTTTTTTACGTCTAAGTAGAATGAAACTATGATTTATATTTACAGGAATATATATATTTGTCAATATTATTATGTTGATAGATAATCTTAATTAATATTGGTCCTAAATATTATTAATCAGAATTATTATTGATGCATAATATTAATCTTAATTTTTAATTATAAATCATGAACAAGTTTGCCTTTACTTGAGTCTATGAGAGGTGTTCCTGTACCATGAGTAATTTTAAAATGTTTATTACTGCGGTCGCCAGCTAATTGTAAAGTTTAAATGCCTTTGTTGTAAAGAAAAAGAAAACAATTTACCTGAAATGTGATCGTGGCGTGTAAACC
This sequence comes from Hetaerina titia, assembly GCA_037158775.1. Taxonomy (NCBI): domain Eukaryota; kingdom Metazoa; phylum Arthropoda; class Insecta; order Odonata; family Calopterygidae; genus Hetaerina; species Hetaerina titia. The sequence continues at coordinate 36,716,125 of CM073779.1, forward strand.
TCCAAATCAATCTTATTTTTAAAGGTTCACTATTATTATTAGGTAATCTACCGGTTAAGGTAGGTTTTTGGATGGACACAACTATCAAATACATATTTTGTAACTCCAAACAAAACCCAATCGAGCAACCTAAACTACATCAGGTCCCTCTTCATCTCTGTGTACTTCTTTCCTCCCTTCATCCCATCCAACATCCCTATCCTGTTCCTACCCTTTCCTCGCTTGCCCAACATTCTCCCCTCTATTACCTTCTTGAACATTCCACTACCGCTCGAGTACGCCTTTCATCCATTTTTCCTGCCTCCATAGGATTTCTCTCAACAAACCACTCTCCTCACCCACCATCTCCAGTACTTCCTCATTTGTTTTCCTTTCGGTCCATTTCACCTTCTCCATTCTTCTTCACACCCACATTTCAAAAGCCTCCAATCTACGTCTATCCTCCTGCTTCAGTGACCACGTTTCCGCACCATACATAGCTACGCTCCACATCAGAGTTTTTACGAGTCTTGTCTTAACATCTCTACTCAACGTCCCCGTCATTAACTCCCTCCTCCTTGAGAAAGCCTCCTTGCCTAGCGCAATTCTTCTCCTTACGTCTCGACCACTTTGACCGTATTGGTCCAAAACACTTCCGAGATATGTAAACGTTTCTACCTGCTCTATTTTTTCCCCGCCTATTTTAATATTTAGCTTAGCCTTTTTCTTTCTGGAAAATCGCATAACCTTTGTTTTATTAATATTGATTCTCATCCCACTTTTAAACCTAAACCTCCAATTCACTCAGCAATGCTTGAAACCCCTTGGCTGACTGAGCAACTAATGCTTGGTCATCAGCCAAACCTAACCGATTTTTCAAATTCCCCTCCGACTTTCATTCCTACCTCCAGTTCTTCCCATGCCTCTTTAATCATTTCCTCTAGATATACGTTGAACAGTACCGGTGACTATGGGCAACCCTGCCTTACACCTCTTCCTAACACTGCCCATCCGGACTCTCCGTTCCCCTCTCGCACCTGAGCAGTCTGAGACATGTACAGGTTGCGGAACAGTCTCTTATCCCTCCAATCCATTCCTATTTTCTGCAATACACGCATTAATTTTTCCCAATTCACTCTATCAAACGCTTTTTCGAAATCTACAAAACAGGCAAAAACGTCATGGTTGTATTCTATATTCCTCTCGATTAGTGATCTCATTACTGCAATGGCGTCACGAGTACCTCTTCCTTTCCTAAACCCAAACTGATCCTCCCCTAAGTAATCATTTGCCTTACTCTCTATCCTTTTGTTGATGATCCTGAGAATAACTTTTGCTGCGTGGGATATCAAACTTATTGTTCTGTAATCCTCACATGATATAGCCTTTGCCTTTTTGGAATAGGAACTAACACCGATCTCACAAAATCTTCCGGCCAGATTTCTTCCTCATAGATACTACGAATCAGTCCATATAGGGCCTTCTTCCCACCTTTTCCTAACCATTTCAACATTTCTACAGGAATGTTGTCCACCCCCACAGCTTTATTTGCTTTCATCTCCTTTAATGCCCTTTCTATTTCATCGTCGAGTATGCCTGGACCTAAGCTATCTTCTTTTACGTCATGTTCATTTTCTATGTCTAACCTTGTCGGCCTAAGCTCTTTACCATACAGTGTTTCTATATATTCCTTCCATCTCTCTTGGATTTTTCCTGGTTCAACTACTATCTTACCCCACTTATCTTTAACTGTTAGCACAGATCTTGCCTTCTTACTTCCCTATAATAACTTAACCTTGCTGTATAAAGCACCAATTTCACCCTTCTTCTGTAAATTTTCCATATCCTCGCATTGCGATTTCCACCATTCTTCTTTGGCTTTATTTGTGGCCCTCCTCAACTTATTTTTTAACTCTTTGTACTTCATTTTGCCTAACTCTATGTTTACATTTTTCCATCTTCTCCTTTCATCCATCTTTGCCTTCATCTCATCCGTTACCTATGGTTTCCTTATCCTTATCCCGTTTACGGTTTCTATAGTGTCTTTAGCGGCTTCCAATATCCCTTTCTTGATACATTCCCATTTTTCTTCGATAGTACTCAGTTCTTTACCGTCATCCATTATTTTTTCTACAGCCTGCTGATACTCCTTCCTCGTTAATCCATTTAATGCTTCTAAATTCCATTTCCTAACCCGCCGCCCTTGCCTTATCTTCTTGAAACGAATGTTACATTTCATAACAACTAAATTGTGGTCAGAGTCCGCATCCGCTCCTGGGAAGCTGTGCGAATTTATCACACAGTTGGTTCACTATTGTATTCATGAAAACTAGAAGGCAAATTATTTGCTAAAACATGATAAAATTAAGTTAATCATTTTTAAAATGTCATTTCCACTCATTTGAACAATATTCGTGATAATGTGAGCCCAACTGTGGTGTGAAAATGTAGTCCCCTCCTGTTCATACTCACTATCCTTAACTCCAGAATTGATGTGTCAAATCACCTTTGATTTAAAAAGTTTAGTAATTTTGTACAAATTAAGAAAGAAAGAAAATTTTGGAGCAGTTTAGCAATTTTCCATCATTTTATCTCTGTTGTCCCTTACCTGCCATACCATGCCAATTTTGGTAAACAAAAACTCAACGAATATCTGACATCTTTCCCATTCATCTTCTTCTTACCTCTACCCTTTCCTATCCCCCTTCCCCAAAATAAGTGTGGGAACCCATCCAACCCCAGCTGATCCCATATGTCGTCAAATATTGTAATGAAAATTCTATTTGATCCCAGAGAAGGATTCATGTGCTTTAAAATGCTTAGCATACCACAAACTCTGTGGATAATTTCAACTGACCATTATAGTTACGACATTTTTCCACAAGCTGGAATTGAACTCAATTAAAATTTCTTTGACTAAACTCTCCCTCTTTTAAGCTGAGATAGGCAATATCTCTATTTTCATCGTAACCTTCATATTAGTACCACCAAAGCATGAATGTAGAACTACTTTCAGAATATCACTGCAAAATACGGAGAGCAGTGGCAAACTGTTTTCTTGTCTTAAAAATTACAGATAATGGCTAATACACAAAAATATTTGCTTCCGTTAACGTTAGTTCTTCAGTTCCAACTTTTTCATTTCATGAATGCATTACAATATGCTATGCTTCACTAAGGCTAACTTGTCGAACTTTGATGGTAATCGTAGATAATGAGCGAAAGTGGGAACGCTGTCTTAACTGATGATGGCTTTTCAATATAACAGCATAACAGTACCTCTTAAATCGGGTGTGTGCCAAAAGCATTTTTATATCTATAAAATAAAAAATATTGATTTGATTAAATATGTCATTTATAATATGTCACAAATGTCATTCTTCTTCAATTCAATTGTTGAAGTTTTTGAGGCTTCGTCATTGAATGAACTTTACTATGAAGTCTTTTTCGACAAATGCAAGCAAAGTATTTACAGATAAAGACGCCAATATTTCGCAGTATATTCACGCATTAATATTACCTAAGGTGCTAGTAGTGAGTCAACAAGGACAAAACGGTTATATCAGAGTTGCCTCAGTTGAAACTTTTCTCGTACATTGTGACCGTATGTATTAATAGTGTAGAATTTGGCATCTAGAAATTTCAAATTTAGTATCTCATTCCAAGGCAGAATATTGCTGACAATGAGATACTAATATTTCAATAGCCATTTCTCATGTTGCAGGTAATCCAAGCTGAACAGCGATTTCATTGGCTGAGAATTGGTCGTTACGATCACTTCTCTCTTAATATAAATGTAGATTGGAAGGTAAATCCTCAGAAGCAAGGTAATTTGCACTGCTTTCCATTGATGACATTTCAACGGGAATCATTGACTCCTTGTTTCAAACGGAGACTTTCCATGCACTGTCTACCTGCATTCTTGAGGAGACGAGCTGCCTTGAGCACACGCCCAAGCAGATGGATTTGGAAGGTATTGTAAAGAAAAAATCATCTTATGCAGACTTGCTTGTCCTAGTTCATCATATTGTTCTCCCAAAGCGATTTTTCGATTTTGAACAATACAAAAATGCATTATTCATCGTTCAGTAAACCCCTTTTTGTCCAGGTGCTAATTTTATCAAGGCAAAAGTAATTTTTGAAAGTTATCAATATTGTACATTTATAGTACATGCCATTTTGGTTTCAGCAATGGCAAATTTGATTTGAACACAATGAGAGATAACGACATATTATTATGTAACCACAATGAACCTAATATTGATTACCATCTCCCATTTAAATACAATTAATTACTTACAGTCTAAAAAGATAACAGGAACATTACATTCCTTGTAATCCTTAAGATTGATAACAAGAACAAGCCGGACAGTTGTATAATGGAGGGGAAATAATAAGAAAAAAGGTAGATGATTGTCAAGAAAGAAATATATAGATCATATAAATAGTACCATGAGAGAAACAACATAAAATTAACTGAAAAAAAACAGAAATGGAGAGCGACTAATGGCTGCAATAAAAATACTTCACTATTAGAAGATAATGATACCCTACTGTCTTGAATTGAATCCAACTATCAAAAATGAACTATTTATGGACTCAGTTAAATACAACAGGATTGTTATATTGATACATTATACCAAATTTTCCATTTCCTGAAATATCATGGTGAGTAGTAGGTGAGTCTGGATAGTTTTCATAAAATATTTTTTAGAGAAAAATATCATGTTCTATTTTATATGTCAATCATGGACCTTTAAATTAACTAGGTTTACAATACAAATAGGTAATTATAAAAACGAACAAAATTTTCCATATTACTACTGACAGCCTTTCAAAATACTGCCTATTTTTTTCCTATTTAAACTATATAATGTAAAAAATCTTCTATTTTTAAAGCATGCTGATCAAAAAAGTATTAACAAAATACTAATTATTAAAATAGAACTGAACTAGTGATGAGTTCATTTTAAAAATAGGTAAAACAATCGTTCGTTGGTGAGCATAGTTATCTTAGAAATATCTCCATTAATACTTTGGAGGACCATAATCTCCATAAAGTTAAAACTATCTTCATTTCATTCCATATGCTTATCTTCTTCCTACCCAATGCGAATCAAAATGCTCTGCAAAAAATGCAGAGCATTCCTCCAAAAAATCCGACCTCTTCCTTTCTATTCCCAGTTGAACGATCATATTTCTGCTCCATGGAAAACCACACACCATATCAGAGTTTGATGGACCATTTATAAGCATTACTTATAAGCTTACTTAATAAGTTAGCTTATAAGCTTACTTAATACTCCTGTCATCAATTCTCTTTTTGTGGTTAAAGCTACTTTGCCTATCAAAATTCTTCTCCCTATTTCGCTACTAATTCGGCCATTTTGGCTCAGAACACTTCTGAGATAGATAAGTTGTTCTACCTGTTCTAGTTTATGAACATTTTTAATATATTTAAGTCGTGTTTCCTTTTCTCAAAAACTGGTTCATCTACTTTTTTTTGGAGTTATTCTCATTCCCTATCCTACTCATCCTGTAGACTTTTCAAACCACTTAACAATGCTTGCATCAGCTTGGTTGACTGACAAACTAATTCTTGATCATCTGTGTAATCTGATTATGTAAGCCAGTCATTATCTTTCATTTCTATTTACAGTTCTTCCCATACCACTTGAAGCATTTCCTCCGCATAAACATTGAAATTCAAAGGGGATAATGGAAAACCCAGTCTTGTTATCCTTGCTAACACTGCTCATCCAGAATCTCCATCTACATTTGCACCAGAGCAGTCTGAGACATTTACAGATTGCATTGCAACTATTGGTATCTCTCCATTGCAGTTCTTTTTTTTTAACGTATTGCACATTGTTACTCTCATAATAATTTTTACATGAACTATAAATTCCTTTCTTGGCAATACTCTTCCTTCTTTTCCTATTATTTTCCCTTCCATTATATTTTCTAGGAATTTATAATGCCTGAGAACAAGCCCAAAAAATTTAATTTTCATTTTCTCAACCCCTTTATTAGATTCCATTCTTCTTTGTTTTCTCTCAAAACTTCTACTTTGCCATTCCTGTCCATCCATCCATTTCTTACTATCATTTGTTATGATTAAAAGTAATGTTTTGTTTTTGTTATCATCTTAGACTCTAGTTAGTCATTACATTTGTATGTGAGATTACAATCCATATTAGGTCAAGTGGTGGTTATATAATAATCTGTTACAATTTCATCACTATTTATGTTCAAATCCAGGAACCATGAAAGTACATGGAAATTTCTAAATGTATTTATTGAAAAATGTTTGGTATTAGGGTAGGTTTAGTATATTGTTTTCTGAATTGATAAATTAGCACCTGTAAAAAACAGGATTCACAGAAAGATGAATAATTCATTTTTGTATTGTTTTAAAACTGAAAAATTACAGTGGGTGAAAAATATGATGAGCTGGGACTGCTAGTGGATAGCCTGCAAAACATTTCTGGGACAGAACTGGTTCAATATGCTGCAGCATGTTGTTATGCTTCAGCCTCTCACTCTCATAAACAGCACTCCAAAGATTTTAATGTGGGCCAAAAAATTGTAATCCCACCCCTATACTGTGAAACTTTATTTTTAGATCTGAAGTTATTTAAAAAATATGGCCTAGAATAATCATCCCAAAATCAATTATTACATTTTTTCTGACAACTTTTAATCGTATCTATTTTAATAAAATGACTATGATCATTATGCTTTCAGTTCCTCAATGGTTCAGCTGTGAATATCATGGCACCCGATTACATGTAATAACACTCTATGTAGCACTCACTCCATGGTTAAAACCTTTGAAGGAAAAAATGTGTGCTTGTAAGGTAAGCATTTAGGTAATGTGTATCTTGTATTTACTTGCTCCATGAAAATTTGAATTAATCTCCCCTATGCTCACAGCATATATCTAATTGCTCATTTTTGTTTGCATAACTGGTTAATATATCCAGTGTTTTTTTCCTATTAACTAGGTAATGAGTTCAATAAAATAATAATCCAGTGAAGCAGTTGAAGTCCCATAACCTTCTCACTCATGAACTTTTTCCTGTCTTCCTTTGGCCGTTCTTTGCATTTGTTGACTTCAGAGACAGCACAGTTTCCTTTGTCCTAAAAGGTGGTAGGGAAAAATAAGTTCTCTGTGTTAGTCACAAGGTGATTTTGTGCTTTCTAATTTAAAATTTCAGTTATTCATGAAATATGGGTCAATCGTTTATGCAAGCAATTGTGAACTGTAATAAGTTAGTCTTTGTCTTTAATTTTGTCAATGATGGTGAATGTACAATTGGAGGGTGTTTTTAAAAGATTGTTTCAAGAAATACATGAAAATTGTTTATAAATGTGAAATTCCTTCCACAGCACATTTTTCAAATTGTAAAATCCATCAGCTAAATGGAGTGAATATATTGAATGGTACAATTAAAATATTGCTGAATCATCAAAAAAACTTTCCTCAAAAACATGTCTACATGTTGACCAAATATATGCTATTTTAACACATAAATAGTTTATATCCAGTTATAGTATGGCATATATGAACTAGGTAAACTGGTTATATTTTGCTAAATTTGTTCAGTATTATTATATGACATCTTCCTATTTGATGAAAAGTGAGCAGGCTTAATATATACTTACTAATGTAGTTTGAATTTAAACTAAATATGTAAAAATATTCTACTTGAGCATTTGTCGGAAGTGAATCAGAGTTGCTCATATCTCAGTAGGAAAGGCTGACCAAAGTATTGGTTTTGCATTTGAATTTATTTTATAACTCACATGATGTATTAAATTGGGTTTTAATATTACAGTTTAATGTGATAACATTGAACAACATTTCTGATGATTGTTAATTTTAAATGACATTTATTTTCCTAATATTTTCAGTTTATTTTGATAAATGTCAGCCATTGAAAAATAAAAAAAAACATGTCATGACATATATAATAAATGTATGATCGGCTCCTATGCCACTTGGTGTCTAATGAAAATAAAAGGTGTGAAATGAAAGCCACAAATTTACTTTAATATCAAATCCTCATCCAATTCCAAAATCTTTCATTGAAAAAGCCTGTATTATTATTTTGATATTGATAATAAAAGACCAAGTATAGGAATGGGGATGTTCACTTTTATAGTAATTTCCCCATGTCACATTTTATGGATGAGGTTAAGAGACAGATTGCTCTTAGAAGTCCTATTTGTATAAGGACTGATGGCTCGAGCCATTGCCACTGGGGTGTAGTTCTTGCAATTCCCCTGATCACACTATTGAAAAGACTACTTGTCCTAATATTTAATGATATTGGTTTTACTGGCTTGTTTATTTCCTATTGAATCCTGATTTAATAGTTGTGCTTATCATTTTGGTATTCCTTTTTATTATTAAGTCATAGTCATTCAAAATGATCAAAAGAATGGATTTGATTGAAAATAATTTGATATTTTAAAAGGTACAACAGAACATGAGGTTCAACTGTGAGGATTCTATGCATCTCAAAATTCCTTAAAATGTTGAAAAGCTTATCATGAATCTTCTAATGAAAAGGTTAGTCCGGATAGAAAGATGGAAACCTGGTTTTAGCATCAAAATGTATTAGAAAAGTATCATTTTGAATTTATACACACCTTTAAATCACTCCCTACCTCAAAAGGAAAACAAAAATCATCCAAACTGGAATAAATGTATGTTTTAGTTTAAGACTAGGTACTGATGACTAGTACACTAAAGATGTTACTGCCTTATACAATATAGCATACATCCCATAGCATAATTTGACCTGTATTGAATGATTTAATAACATCTGCCATAAATCTATGAGTCTAAGTCAAGAAATATGTAAGCAATACATAATACTTCTTGTGGTAAATTGATTTGTTTCCTTTCCTAGAGTAAAAATCAAGAAACTTTAGTTAAAGAATTTAAAATTAGAAAACTTTAAAAAGAGTATCTGTACATAAACGGATGCTTGAATAGTTAATTTTTTTTCGGAGATTGGAAAAATAATCAAAATTACCCTTATATTTTTCATAACTAAAAAATTAAACAAAAAGTGCATATTATATTCTGAAAGGCAGGATTTCAGGTGGCATTTAATGAAGGAAATTGATTTCACTATACACCATTACATGTTCCTATTGTGCATAGGATTTACAAGGGTTGAAACTTCATCTGGTAAAAGTTTTAATTGCATATGTTATGCTGCATAAATTGACTTATCAGGATATATATTATATAACGCTATATTGCATGAGAACACTTTGATCTAAAATATTTTATAATCTCTAGGATCCTTGGTCATATACATTACTAATATGATCCTACTGAAAGGTTTACATGCATGTCTTCTTTTGAAATGGAACAGCAAAAAAGTAAAAAATTTTAAAAAATATAGGAAAAATTTTGTCTTATGCATCTTAGTAGTATTAAGTGTGACATAGAATTCAAGTGCAGTTGTTTGATCCTTAGGGGTGTTCAGTTTTTGGAAAAAAATATGATATTTAATTTCTCCTATATTATTAATGACCCTCCCATGTACTACAACCTTGTCGTGGTGGAAGGGCTTGTGTGTTCCGATGAGCCCTAGAGCTGTGCTGGGAGTAATATTAATTGCTCCTGGTAGGGACACCCATGCCAGATAGTTCAAAGGTTAGGAACCAGACGAAAGGTAGTCCACGCAGCGTCTGTTCCTCAGTGAAGCGGCTGCAAAGGCGTCTGACCCCAGTGGGGCGGCCAATAAGTGATGGTGTCACGTTAAAAACACTATTGTGGAAGGCAACGGAAAACCGCCTCAATTATCATTCCCAAGAATGTAATGATGGGCACTATAGATAATATGAGTCCTGCAACTAAATAAAGTCCACGACTCGGCCCAAGCGGCCGTGTGGCGTGCCCGGCAGCAGGGGAGGCAAGGCTTCCGGGGACGTCATCCCACGAAACCCTTGCAAGGGAGGAATAACAGCAGCAGGACAGAAGACTCAGAATAAGACGAAAATAGTTAGACTAGGACCGTGGAACGTCAGAACAATGGAGAGGAAAGGCAAATTATAAAATATTAAGTGAGAGATGGAAAGAGGTAATATAGATGTTTTAGGTCTCTGCGAGGTGAGGTGGAAGGATAGCGGGGATTATTGGAGTGACAACTATACAGTGATATACAGCGGTGGGGACGAGAGCCAACGAGGGGTTGCCGTAATATTAGAAAAAAAGATAGGAAGAACCGTAGTCAACATAGAGTAAGCAACTGATAGAATTTTACTCGTAGAGATTAAAGCAGAGCCGACGAACTTGGTCATTGTTCAGGTATACATACCACCCAGCAACCACCAGGAGGAAGAAGTCGATAGGATGTTCGATGATATAGAGAATATAATCGCGTGTTTTCCTGCAGGGAAACCTTTGATAGTGATGGGGGATTGGAATGCGACGGTAGACGAAGGAAGAGATGGTGGTGAGGTGGGGGACTATGGGTTAGGCACGAGGAATGAACGCGGGGAGAAAGCAATTGAATTCTGCAGGAGACAGGGGTTAGTCATCACTAACACATGGTATGACACCACAAAAGGCGTAGGTATACATAGAAAATGCCAGGTGACTCAGAATGGTATCAGTTAGATTATATTATGGTTAGGCACAGGTTTAGGAACAGTTTGATAAATTCACACTGTTCCCCAGGAGCGGATGCGGACTCTAACCACAATTTAGTTGTTATGAAATGCACCGTCCGTTTCAAGATGATGAGGCAAGGCAGGCGGGTTAGGAAATGGAATGTAGAAGCATTAAATGGCATGACGAGGAAGGAGTATCAGCAGGCTGTAGAGAAAATAATGGATGACTGTAAAGAACTGAGTACTATCGCAGAAAAATGGGAAGGTATCAAGCAAGGGATATCATAAGACATTATAGGAACCGTTAACGGGAAAAGGATAAGAAAACAATGGGCAACGGATGAGATGATTGCGAAGATGGAGGAGAGAAGAAGATTGCAGATTGTAAACACAGAGTTAGGCAAAATGAGTACAAAGAGTTAAAAAATAAATTGAGAAGGGCCACAAGTAAAGTAAAAGAAGAATGGTGGAAAACGCAATACAAGGATATGGAAAGTTTACAGAAGAAGGGTTAAATTGGTGCTCAAAAACAAGGTAAAGTTATTATCGGGAAGTAAGAAGGCAAGATCTGTGCTAACAGTAAAAGATAAATGGGGTAAGATAATAGTTGAACCAGGAAAAATCCAAGAGAGATGGAAGGAATATATAGAAACACTGTATGGTAAAGAACTTTGGCCGACAAGGTTAGACAGAGAAAAGGAACATGGCGTAGAAGAAGATAGCTTAGGTCCAGGCATACTCGACGATGAAATAGAAAGAGCATTAAAGGAGATCAAAGCAAATAAGGCCGTGGGGGTGGACAACATTCCTGTAGAAATGTTGAAATGGTTAGGAAAAGGTGGGAAGAAGGCCCTATATGGACTGATTCGTGGTATCTATGAGGAAGGAATCTGGCCGGAAGATTTTGTGAGATCGGCGTTAGTTCCTATTCCAAAACAGGCAAAGGCTATATCATATGAGGATTACAGAACAATAAGTTTGATATCCCACGCAGCAAAAGTTATTCTCATGATCATCAACAAAAGGATAGAGAGTAAGGCAAATGATTACTTAGGGGAGGATCAGTTTGGGTTTAGGAAAGGAAGAGGTACGCGTGACGCCATTGCGGTAATGAGATCACTAATCGAGAGGAATATAGAATACAACCAGGACGTTTTTGCCTGTTTTGTAGATTTCGAAAAAGCGTTTGATAGAATGAATTGGGAAAACCTAATGCGTGTATTGCAGAAAATAAGAATGGATTGGAGGGACAGGAGACGGTACCGCAACCTGTACATGTCTCAGACTGCTCAGGTGCGGGAGGGGAACGGAGAGTCCGGATGGGCAGTGTTAGGAAGAGGTGTAAGGCAGGGTTGCCCATAGTCACCGGTACTGTTCAACGTATATGTAGAGGAAATGATTAAAGAGGCATGGGAAGAACTGGAGGTAGGAATGAAAGTCGGAGGGGAATTTGAACAATCGGTTAGGTTTGGCTGATGACCAAGCATTAGTTGCTCAGTCAGCCAAGGGGTTTCAAGCATTGCTGAGTGAATTGGAGGTTTAGGTTTAAAAATGGGATGAGAATCAATATTAATAAAACAAAGGTTATGCGATTTTCCAGAAAGAAAAAGGCTAAGCTAAATATTAAAATAGGCGGGGAAAAAATAGAGCAGGTAGAAACGTTTACATATCTCGGAAGTGTTTTGGACCAATACGGTCAAAGTGGTCGAGACGTAAGGAGAAGAATTGCGCTAGGCAAGGAGGCTTTCTCAAGGAGGAGGGAGTTAATGACGGGGACGTTGAGTAGAGATGTTAAGACAAGACTCGTAAAAACTCTGATGTGGAGCGTAGCTATGTATGGTGCGGAAACGTGGTCACTGAAGCAGGAGGATAGACGTAGATTGGAGGCTTTTGAAATGTGGGTGTGGAGAAGAATGGAGAAGGTGAAATGGACCGAAAGGAAAACAAATGAGGAAGTACTGGAGATGGTGGGTGAGGAGAGGGGTTTGTTGAGAGAAATCCTATGGAGGCAGGAAAAATGGATGAAAGGCGTACTGAGCGGTAGTGGAATATTCAAGAATGTTATAGAGGGGAGAATGTTGGGCAAGCGAGGAAAGGGTAGAAACAGGATAGGGATGTTGGATGGGATGAAGGGAGGAATGAAGTACACAGAGATGATGAGGGACCTGATATAGTTTAGAATGCTGGATTGGGTTTTGTTTGGAGTTACAAAATCTGTATTTGATAGTTGTGTCCATCCAAAAACCTACCTTAACCGGTAGATTACCTAATAATAATAGTGAACCTTTGAAAATAAGATTGATTTGGAGGTTTACACGCCACGATCACATTTCAGGTAAATTGTTTTCTTTTTCTTTACAACTAAGGCATTTAAACTTTACAATTAGCTGGCGACCGCAGTAATAAACATTTTAAAATTACTCATGGTACAGGAACTCCTCTCATAGACTCAAGTAAAGGCAAATTTTTTGCTTAAATTCTAACTTGTTCATGATTTATAATTAAAAATTAATATTAATATTATCCATCAATAATAATTCTGATTAATAATATTTAGGACCAATACTAATTAAGATTAATTATCAACATAATAATATTGACAAATGTATATATTCCTGTAAATATAAATCATAGTTCCATTAAAGGAGATGAAAGCAAATAAGGCCGTGGGGGTTGACAACATCCCTGTAGAACTGTTGAAATGTTTAGGAAAATGCGGGAAGAAGGCCCTATATGGACTGATTAGTAGTATCTATGAAGAAGGAATCTGGCCGGAAGATTTTTTGAGATCGGTGTTAGTTCCTATTCCAAAAAAGGCAAAGGCTATATCATGTGAGGATTTCAGAACAATAATTTTATTAAAACCACAGGTATTGCAATTTTCCACTAGATATTTTATTTCGACACTACCGGTTTCGATGTTTTCACATCATCATCAGGTGTGAGCACAAGTGCGTATCTTCTTCACATATATAGTTGCAACAAGGGGTGGGGGGGTTGAAGGAGGGAAAAAAGGGGGGGAGAAAGGGGGAAAAGGAGACAGGGGAATTCCATGAGGGGAAGGCTGAAAGGAGGAGTCAAAGAGGCGGGGAGGAACAGTGGGAAATCCAAGGGGTGGGGGTGGAGGTTTTTTGGGGGGGGGGCAATACTGAGAATTAACAATGCGACAACCGGATTAACACAGATAATGAACATAAAGACTTGAGTTGTAGAGGGCCCCGCCGCAGTGAAGGGCCGGAACAATCTGCCGGTGGGCCTCGCGGGTGATGTCCCGTGGCGAGGGTCGTTGCTCAGCTAGCTGGACGACGTCCTTAGGACGCCTGCGGTACGTCGGGGGATCCGTGGTGTTTTCCATCGAGTCCATCCGGGGAATCGGATAAACGGGGAGGGGGGGGGCAAGGAGTGGACGTTAACGGGGAGGAAGTAGGGGGGGGGGTTCAAGAGAAAGGAAGGTTAAAATTGGGGAAAATGGATGGCTTGAAGGGGGGAGTGTGAAGTGACAAACACATCATTAAGGAGGGGAATTCCTTTAATTGTGTGTTGTATTATTTCACACTGTTCGAGTGCGTCCAACTTGCGCCCTTTCGTTTGTAGATGTAGCACTTTAAATTCGAAGTTGCAGTGATGGCCTGTATCGATTATGTGTTTCGCGAGATTAGAGTTCGTGTTGTCTGCATAAATTCCTCTTCGGTGTTCCTTGATCCGATTGTCAAAACTCCTCCCTGTTTGACCAATGTAACTGGCCTGACACTCGCACTCAAGCATATACACCCCACTCTTTTTATTCTTGTCGATCGGGTCCTTAATCTAGCTTAATCTCAGCTAATATTTTCCCGTTTTTCTTCCCGATAATAATTTAACCTTGCTGTAAAGCACACCTATTTCACCATTCCTCTGTAAACTTTCCATATCCTCGCACTGCGGTTTCCACCATACTTCTTTTGCTTTATTTGTGGCCTGCCTCAATTTATTGTTTAACTCTTTGACCTTCAAATTTCAAGAAACTTCGAAAGATGCCGCAACAGCAACTTTAACGGAGTCATCCGCTAGCATGCATTTCATTGCAACAATTTCAGAGCGTAAAAATCATTCACCTTGATCGGAATTCCATTCCACATTCTAGTTCCTAACCTGCTACCCCGCCTTATCCCGGTAAAGGCGAATGAGTTTTACGCTCTGAAATTGTTGCAGTAAAAATCTTTGTACTCAAAATTGCCTAACTCAGTGTTTACATTCTTCCATTTTCTTCTCTCACCAATTTTTGTAATCATCTCATCCGTGACCCATGGTTTCCCTATCCTTTTCCCGTTAATGATGCCGATAGTTTTTTTGTGGCTTTCGTTTTTAATATTTCTTCACACATTCCTATTTTTCTTCGATAGTACTCAGCTCTTTACCGTCATCCATGATTTTCTCTAAAGCCTGCTGATACTTTCCTTGTTAACCCATTTAATGCTTTTATATTCCATTTCCTAACCTGCCGCCCGTGCCTTATCTTTTTTAATCTGACCCTACATTTCATAACAACTAAATTGTGGTCAGAGTCCGCATCCGCTCCCGGGAATCTGGCATATTCCACATACACCTACACCTTTTGGTGTTTCTAAACCATGTGTTAGTGATAACTAACCCCTGTTTCCCACAGAACTTAATTGATTTCTCCCCGCATTCATTCCTATTGTCTAAACCGTAGTCTCTTCCCTCCTCCAACCCTCCAACCCTCATCACCATCTCTTCCTTTGCCTACCGTCGCATTCCAATCCCTCATCACTATCAAATATTTCCCTGCAGGAACACATGCGTATATATCCTCTAACTCATCGTACATCCTATCGACGTCTTCCTCCTTGTGGTTTCTCAGTAGCATATATATATATATATATATATATATATATATATATATATATATATATTCGGGTTGGGAAGCTTTCAGGTCAATCAGGTCAGAAAATGAACAATGGCGCGACAGATGCGTGACGAATAAGTTTATTATGCACCAGGTGAGTGTTACAATAGAAGAGGAGAGTCGGCGCGACAGACGACCGATCTCTCGTTGCGCGAGACCAGCTCGAGACTGATCGCACCGGGCCTTTGCGCGATTAACACCGAGTAATTACCCGGCGCGCCTGCGCACTCGGAGCAAGCGGCTCGCGAGAACGAAGCCGGTGACTGCGGCGGGGACAAGGAGCGGAACGAGCCGCCACATACACCCGCTATGCATCATGTATAGCATCTGCTCTCATTACAACTACCTCCATGCACCTAGCTCTCATGTATTAGTACAATAACTTACTGAGAGCCAATGCAATATTAGACATTCTTATTGTACGTTGTTTTAAAAATTTTTCCTCATTCAACTAACCCATTTGTCTTCCCATTTTCATAGTTTTATTTAAAGCATTAATGTTTGTGTATGCTAATGAAATAGATAGATTCACATTTCCGGAATTACTACGATAACTTCTTAGGATATTCTACTGGAATATTCTCCAAATCGAAAAAAGTTTTGAAGGGATTAGCGTTCAAACGGAGGTAAAACATCCCATTTGGCGATTTTATTCTTTAATGATATTATTTTATATTGAATTCTTTGATATCTCCATGGTTTTCTAAATGTAAGTTGTGTACACATATTTTTTAATGTGACCTTAGTAAAAATAGTGATACATATGCCATTAAAGAAGCCGTTGAGGATTTATCGACAAAACATTCGTACTTAGAGTGAGTTTGATTCTGCCCACTTCTTAAAATAATATGCAAAATTCTGTGAAATAAAAATGATATTATAATTCCTAGGCTTTTATTTCACGGGCTTCATTCAATAATCATTTTACAAAATCTTTATTTTAAACACTGGCTGGAGTGGAGGGATGGAATGAATTGATTTAAAAAATAAGATTTGAAGAAATAACGAAAGACTGAGTGACAGGAAAGAATTTATTGTTTCGAATAGTTTCGCTACACTGAAGCATCATCTGGACTGGCTACAATAAGTATGCACTCGTATAAACGTATGTCGTCAATGGGTCGGGAGTATGGGGGTAGGGGAAGGGAGGAGGAAACCTGTGTGGGTGGGATGTGAGTGGAGAGAGGGTGGCCGGGCCGGGGGAGGGGGAAGAGTTGGTGTATGGTGGTTAGTCACTGACCTCGGGGAGAGGGGTAGGGGTCATTCGCTGTTCTTAACTAGTAATTGTGGAATATCTTGGTGGACGAATGGAAAGGGAAAAGATAGTCGTTGGTTCTTCGCACACTTTTCAGAGTGGTTAATTGCTCTTTGATGTCCATATGTGAACACCTTCCTATATTGGCATATAATTTGCGGCATAAAATCCGCATAATGACCCTTGCTGAGGAAATGGCCTGCGAACTGTGACACACCCGTTCCTTCCTTGAAGTCCCGACGTTCCTCCGCTCGTAGCCGAAAACTTCTTCTGGTCTGTCCAATGTATGTTGAGTCGAATTCCTCACACTTATGGCGGTGAACTCCACTCTGTTTAATTGTCCCCACAGGATCTTTTACTAATAGTAGTAGGCTTTCGAGTTTTTTTCTTGTAAAAAGCTATTGTAATATTAAATTCTCTGCCGAGTTTGTTTTATTACCAATGGAAGCGATCCCTGGGTATTTTATGCGTCGCCAATATTGTTATTCTGTGGGTTGAGAGGCATTAGTACCTCTTAGTGCTATTTTTTTGTTATTAATTCTTCTATGTTTTGTTCTGTGTAATCGTTAGTTACTGCTTTATTTAAGGTGGTTTCATCTTCATCAAGCTCTGTGGGTGTTAAGGGTATAGTCCAAGCCAAGTAAATCTTGCTGTGGAAAGCTGGCGTTTTATGGGTTATGATGTGTTTGGAATTGGTATGAATGACCTTGTCCATGGACGTGGTTTTACGGTAGATTGCGAAATTGTGTTGACCGGTTTTCAATAAGATGCTTAAACCAAGAAAATGTAGTTTCATTTTTTTGAGTTTCCATTGTGAATTTAATGTTTCTGTGTAGTGTTTGAAAAGAATTTAAACATTTTAAGTTTTCATTTGGTCCTTACTTAAGGCATAATGTGTCATCTACAACGCGAGTTTATCCTGGGGATTCCCAAGGGTTTCCCAGAGGTTTCCCTGAGGTTTCAAATGGGGTTTTCCCTGTTAAATAATCCTTCTTCTAAACTATATAACGATATTTCGTACGAAAGAGGTGACAGTGGGTATCCCATGGCCAAGCCGTAAATTTTTTGATAAAAGCTGCCATTAAACAGGAGATAATTCTGGTTTGCCCACTCTTATATTAGGGCTGTTAGTTCATCGGTTATGCTTTAAGTGCCTTGACATCGCAAAAGACGTCACTTGCATGGTGCACTACTTCCTCTTTGGGAAAATTTGTGGAGAGATTCTCGATAGACTTACTTCTACATTAATACTTATGTCTACTTACTTAGGTTTTGGCATATTCAAATTTATTTCCTATGAAGGGATTTTGCGTATTTTGATAGTCTTGTGGAATGAAAACTGATTGTTTTAATGAAATTCACCAGAAAATGTGTATACCAATCCTTTACAATCTCTTCTTAGGAGTTTAATATAGACCCCTTAACGTGAGTGGTACATCTGCCTACTCCACGTGCGCTGTAATTTTTATTTTTATCTCGAGCTACATCACCTCTTTCTACAAGGGTACCAATCTGAGAGGGGCTTGTTGCCAGAGGCTCTAGACTCATGCGTTCAGTCACACCGCAATGTGACTAAAGCTATGTATTCTCATAAACTTATACTTAATGTATTGTTATATCCTTATGGGCTATCGAAATGGAATTTATATTTTTGTTTGTGAGTGAAAAATAACACTTGTTAGGTGACTATTGATTATAGCATTTTCCCCCTGGCCTATGCAAGGAATTGTGATTAGTGAATCCCCTATATCTTACTTACAATATATGCTTAAATTAATTATTCGATTATATTAAGTGAATGTTCGTATTTAAGATAAAGTGCGCATTACATGAAATAGGACATATTCAAGTGATAAAAATTCAAATAAAAAAAATGGAATTTTAGGGAAAATTACTCTTGACACGAGAGCTAACTAGTGGGAACACCTACAAAAATTAGGTTAAAGAAGGATTATTAAATAATAACATTAGGGCAATACTTCCTATATATTTTTAGTCAAGTGTTACCCTACCATAATAGGCATATGATATTTTCGGAAGGAATTGGAAATTTCATTAACTATATACATAAAAACATTTATTTAATAACTGTGAATTTATTTCTTAGGTCTGATTATACATGGTTCGTCCGGAAAATAATTGTTCTGATTTTTCCCGATGGGGAAGAGAGGGAGAGGTTCCCGATGATGCCTTCGCGGGAGCGTTCCAGGAATGGGAATGCCGTTGGAACAAGTGTATCGACTCACAAGGGTCCTATTTTGAGGAATATTAGCTTAAGATATGTAAAAGTGTAATAATTTTTTTTCCTGAGATCAGTACACTTATTTTCCGGACGAATCCTGTATTGGACGATTTATCCTACAATATAGGCTACGTATTGTGCACATGTGCCACAAGGCGAAGCATATACTCATTAACATGCCATACAACGGGTACGAGGTCATTTTCAAATTCATTCTAGATACTAGCTCCCATTGAGCTTGTTTAACTCTTTACGTTGCTCAATTTGAGTACTGTTCTCCCAGTACTGAGATTATTTTTGAATGTGTAAGTCTTTCCTGACTACTCTTGAGTGTGTCAGCTTTGTGGTTGCATCTGCCTTGGAATTAGTTATGTAAGCACTCACGGATGGTTTTCATGTGTTGACAAACCAAGGTATTCTTAATAGAGTCCCTTTTACCATTTGAAGTATCCCAATTGAGTTTGTGTCTCCAGTTTGTCACTGGTGTGGAAAAAATATACAGCCGATGGGAAAAAGAACATTAAAGAGTAAGAACAGAAAATGAAAAGTTAACACAGACATAAAGGGAGAGTAAATATATTTGAAGAGAATTTATTGTACAATTTATCTGTACAATACGTTGGGCTAGTGTACACGATCAACTGGTTCCTTAATTCCAGAATTGTATGTATCAGATCCAAATGTTTGGTAGAGGTTTAATGTTTGTGATCCAATTGGAGAGCTTACTGCCGGATGACCTTCAGAGCATGCCCACGAATAAGACTTATGAAACAAAAAAATGATTGGAATTAGCTTTCAAATTTAATCCTACACAATAATACCAGTCTTCATTTTAATGAGTATTAAGTGTGAATAACGCATTGCAAATAGAGATTAGATATTGATTTTATAATGTTGTCTTATTATCGTGATGCATTAGAAATTGGCTTTCGCAGGAACCAATTGCTAACTAAAGGCTATGCAATACGACCGGATGCTATTGAAAACATTTTTCTACTCAAGTGAAGATTGGTGACGGTGCTCTTCTCAAAATTCGTTGTTTGAAGAGAGAAAATCAGTTTTAACAAAATGCGGGCCCAGAGATCTAGTCACTGCTCATTAGGAAATAAACATTAACGCCAATTCATATGTAACACACACATGTCAATTCGAAGGTCCATGTTAACTCTTTTGAAATCCATGCTTTTCCTAGATATGGGCTTGAGAAATGCTTCTTTGAAGATATAGACCTGGAAATCCTCCATTATCTTTCAAATTGAATTAAATAGTTCCAGCCATATTCAGAGTGTCAACGCAATTGTGCGCACCTCTGGTTGCGTGGGCAATGCTAATGTTCACATACTGGTAATTAGAATTATTACTGGAGTTCTCCATTCGTAAATACCCTGTATATACAGATGGATCATCCACAATTTGCAGGCAGAGTCCCTGATTTGATTAACCTTTACGCAGATACGCAGATTAACCTATACGATAAACTGTACGCAGAAAGGTAAGGCAATGGTCTAAATTTATTTCAAATTGATTGGTATCGTGGTATAAATTCCATTTGATTTTTTTTGGTCTTTCTTCCCAAATAGAAATATACTAATTTAAAAAGTATTAACCGTTTGATTTCTCAAATTCGTTATTTTTGATCCGTGGTATCTATCGTTTTACGTACTGTCAGCGAAAGTTTCACATTTTAGTTTAACGGAGCTCCTTCAATAAAAACTCTCAATAAAAATAACACTGTTACACGATTTTGATGTGATGCATTGATCTTTTTTTTTCTAAGTATTGACCGTAAGTTTAGTAAATAAAATGTAATAAAAGTAATAGGTATGCAAATTTTTCAAGAGGTAACCAATACGAGTATATCATACTAAGGTAAAAAATTGTTTCAATTGATAACATGTTTCTAAGTTCTGTTTTTCATAAATATAATTGAAAACATATAATAAAAGATAATATATTTCCTATGCAAGACTCTGAAGAATGCATTTCAAGTAATAAAACCCTCATATTAATAGCTTCTTGAACCTACAGTAATCAATTTATGAACAATGTTATTATACCATTAAAGCTACATTTTATTGCAAACGTCTCATGTTATGATAATAATTTTAAGTTGCAGTATTCTATAAATATATTCTGACTTCTGAATACTTTGAATATGGACAAAAATGTTATTTTGGAAAAAGTTGTGGCAAAAATCACATTTTGTGCGGCATTTGTTTGCATAAAAACTTTGCTCTATATTTTTCATTAATTTGGTGATGAGAGTAGAAGAAAAAATAGGAGTGTAAAATATTATGTATATGATCTGAGACTTAATAATTTCGTTAAATTAAAATTTAAAGGAAATAGAGAGGGTGGTATTTTGGAACTAAATAAAATAAAATGCATGACTTGAAGGAAACTTACACGAGGGAGCAATAACGTAAGATATTCTGCAGAAGAAATCTCGAATTTATGGGGGCCCAAGTTGATTGAATGTAGACACTCAAAATAAAATATCTAATTTTACTTACTAATATTTTAAGGCGCTATTCATGCATGTGTATCGCAATCCGACACACCTAAAACTCTGAAGAGAGAGACCTGTTGACTAAATGTGCAGTCAGATCCTTGGAAAATGGTACGTGGCAGCGTAGTTAGCACCAACTTAAGCTCATTTACCCAATAGGGCAAAAAAAAGATGACGGATAAGAAGAAAATTAATGATTGTGAACAAGGCATAATGGGAAGCATTGGAAGAGTATCTATAAAAATTCTGAGGCAAAAAGAACTATATGTTGTGAAGGAAACATGATGGATGGAGCATTAAAATACTTGTAATATGTAGAAACTGGAGTAATCGGGCGAAAAAAGTTGAAGCAGATGTCTACCTAATTAAAATATGAAGGAGTTGCTAAGGGAATATGTAAACAAAATAAAGTAATAGTACACGCATAGCTTAATGTTGAGTACAACATTGATCTTGGCGTTTAGAAAGAACTTCATTCGTTGCAGGAACGTTTAATTGGTGATTTTATAATATTTTTCGAAATTTATCCCGTCAAAAAGATGACAACAACGCAGGGTAGAAAAGGTTATCCGATTTCCATTTACTGTGACCTAATCTGGTGGCTGATTGGTGTGTTAATCAGCATAAAAAAACAACTTGTCACAGAAAAAAAGGAAAACCAACCTAATCAGCGGAGTAGTTATTAAAAAAATTACAACGTAATCTCGTATCTTTGATATGGGCGAAATGAAATGGCGGTAGGTACTCTTGTGCGCATATTCTTCTGAGAAAAGAGGGCAACTTGATCAATTTCATCGGTCAGAATACTGGGCCTACCACTTCGCTCTTCGTCATGGACATTTGTTCGTCCATTTATAATATCACGGCACCATTGTCTAACCTTTCTTTCAATCATTATTGTAGGTCCATAAACTAGACACTCCCGATGAATTTCAGCAGCCGACAATCCGTTTGCATATAAAAATCGTATGACATAACGCACTTCACAGCTGGCGGGATTTACGATTGTCGCAGACATTGTTGTTTGCATGCATGGACAAGCAAACGTCTTCTGAAACAAAACAAATTCTGCTATAGCTTATTAATGAATCAGTAGTTGGCGCTGCTGCAAGAGTAAAACTCTGTTTTTAAGCGACAATATTTAAATATAAGCAAACGGCCTCTACTTTATGAATATGTCTCGTAATAGAATTAGGACATATAAATTTATTTAAAAAAATAATCGGTGCTCAATATTTTTATAAATCTATATGATATCATGGAGTAGAAAGCCAATCTTATTGGATTACTCTGATGTGGTTATGCGAAGCGCGTTTCACGTTCGTGGAAAAGATCCCTGGGGGCGGGCAATTTAACCCCGCTGCCTTTCACCATATTTAACAGGGCTACTTATTAATTTAGAGGGAACAAACGCCCAACTCATCTTCCCGACTCCGTCACACTATTGTCAACCAAGCCCTTTGGGGTAAGTCTTTATTTAGCTGCACAACAACCGCTCCAACTTTTTCCCCCTTTCCCAATTCTGAGAACCGTGTTCCCCAGAAAGAACCCCGCATTGTCCCCCAACTCTTCGGCTAATCGTACATCGGTCAAGACCCCCCCGTGCACCGGTCTCGTAAACCCACCAACCCTCCCCTGCGTGTGTTAGCTCCCAACGCTCCCCACAATTCTTTCTCTCCATCTCCCTTCCTGAGACACACTCTTCATCTCTCACTCCTCCTTTCTCTCTCTCTGCCGAACTTTACCGTAATCTGCCCACTCTCTCCGCCTCCCTTTCCTTCCCAATTGAATACACGAACGCGTCGGCTTTGTTTTCCCGCTCCACGTGCCGAGCTCACTACTCCCCCTCCAATAAAGCTCCTTTCGTCTCAAGAACCTATTTATCTATCTCTCTACCTCCCTAAATCTCACCCTCTCGCCCTCTCTCTTCCTCACCCAACAATCATCCTCCCTCTCTCCCCCTCCATGCTCCCTCTTATTCCTTTCGGCTCTTTCTCCTGCTCTCTCCCGTATTTTTCTCTTAGATTTTCATTCACGAGGAAACCAATATTCGTAGACCGCGTTGCCATCTGCCAACGCGACGTCTTCATTGAAGCTTTGGAGACATCACCTTTAAAATTAATTTCTCCTTCATTTACGAAAGGCTGACGTGTCAATATCGTAATAATCGTGTAAGAACTGGTAACATAAGAGAAACGAGTGATATATTAAGATACTCAAATCATAATGTTACAAACCGAACATTTTAAAGAACATTATGCATTTATTACATACAAATTATTTAGGTAATTTTGAAATCCACAAAAATTCTTAAAATAATATCTTCTTTAAATTTAGTTATTAAGTGAATATGATGTGCTCATACGATGTTTGACAATTCAAACTGTTGACAGTTCCAAGGGATGCAACTGTATGTAACGTCAAGTCATTTAATTCACAAAAGGGATCTGAATATCGGTTTTATATTAACGCAGTTTGAAGTGTCATGAGGCACGTTTGAATGTTTCAAGATAAATTAATTTGACATGAATTAGAAACGACAATGCAAGTAAATTGAAATCTTAAAAAAAATCTATCACCCATGAGGTATCAATCAAAACAAAATAATGTCTAATAACATTCTATTTTTACGAAATAGTGTGTTAACGTTACTGCATGTTCAAGTCCAAAGTCACAACAAAATATAGAAAACTACATGAGCGGTCTTCCGTAATCTCATCAAAATAATGCTTTCAATGCCACGGAAAACTGTTATTGGAAAGTAAAATTTCCTAAAGGGATTAAATTGGCAATTATATCTCAAATATGTTTGTCTATTTTCATTAATGAAGATTATCTCAAAGAAGCATACGACGGTATTAATATACACCCAGTTGGATTTCAGCGAGGTTCAAGTCACTCGATTCCGAGTGACGCGGCCTATGTTACGTAAGAAAATGAAGAGGTAGGTCAGGGTTTCTCACCACTCACCGAATAATGGCGGCTAGTCGCGGCGACGTCTGAGGGAAAGAAATCTTCGCCCATCGACATCGTCATATGATAACCGTAAAAACAGTATGCTCAAATTTTTTATAACAATATTATAGACAGATTGTTAGATTCAGTTGAGCAATTTTTTATCCAAATGTTAATTCATTAGAGACTATTGGAAGGAAACTAATCAATCGTTAGGTGCTACTAATTTTAAAACGATAAGAGCTACGATTTTTTAGTATGTTCCCAGCAATGCAGAAGAAAGCTCTCTACCAAATGTTATCATAATTTTTGGTTTAATCAGAGATTTTTATAAACAAATTTTAACCATTGGATATGTGGTAATATAGGTATCGATCTAATCTTGGTGGTCAAATGTAAATAACTGACTTGGTCTGTGGCTTCTATGAATAAAGTAGCATATAAGAATGATTAAAATATGAATATCTTGAAAA
The DNA here is from genome assembly GCA_037158775.1 of Hetaerina titia. Taxonomy (NCBI): domain Eukaryota; kingdom Metazoa; phylum Arthropoda; class Insecta; order Odonata; family Calopterygidae; genus Hetaerina; species Hetaerina titia. Next base: position 36,741,082 of record CM073779.1, read on the forward strand.
TCTCTTAGTATCGGGCGTCTTTTATCGATGCATTTGCTCAATAAATTTTCATAAATGTGCAGTAGGTTTTGGAATCACAGGGATACCTCACCATATTACAGGGGAATATGGTCCCTAATTGAAATTTTTTAATTCATTGCTATTTTACAGTCAGATATCAGAAGTATTATTTATTCCCTGCTTCATGAAGAAGTATATTCGCTTATATATGTATGTACGTAACATCATCATAAGTATTTCAATCCAAGGATTGGTTTACTACTGTCCTCCATTCTACTCTATTTAATGTCAATTCCCTCAATACTTACTACCTGACCTTTTTTACGTCCTTTTTGATTTGTACTATGTACTTGTCTCTTGATCTTACTCGGAGAATCTTCCCTTCTATTTTGCCTTCTATGAACTTCCTAATCAATCCATCGTGCCTCAATGTGTGTCCGATCCACATATTTCTTCTTTGTCATAGAGTTCTTCATATGCTCCTATTCTCTTCTGCTCTTCTATCCGTACTTCCTCGTTCTTTACTTTGTCTGTCTGTTTAAGCTTCAGCATTTCCCTCCAGCACCATGTTTCAAAGGCTCTATTCTTTGCTGTTGAACTTTTCCAATGTTCGAAATTTCGGAACCATAGATCACCATGCCCCACACAAAAGTCATTACGAACTGCTTCCTTATTTCCAGCCGTAGGTTTTCTGAGCATAGTAATTTCCTCTTCTTCATGAATAAGTTTTTCACTTGGGGTTTCTTCGCATGATTTCGGTCGAAATTCTTCGAACCCATTTTATCCTGCTACGTAGGTAGCTGAAGGATTTCACTTTCTCTAGTTTCACCCTTCGAAATATGACACCTGCATTCAGCTTCTCTCTTACACACACAAGGATTTCAGTCTTCTTCTTGTTGTTGTTCATACTAGCACTTACAATTGCTACAATTGCTGTCAATCTTTATAGTTTTCCAGAAAATACGACCTCTGAAATATCTAACTAAAACTTTTTTCCACCGCATGATTTACATGTTCCTGATAAAAATGAAAGTTTAGTTAGAGGTATGGTGTATGGTATGGTCTCTTGATTTACCACTCATTTTAATTGGACATTATGTTATGGTTTCAGAAATAGTGATTTCAAATGTAATCTCTAAGATCTTCCGAAGACCTTTGGCAAGAAATGGCATGGGATTGGCAACTGTGTATATGATACAACTCTCAACCGCATGCATTATCTTGACCTTGGACAACTACATTTGCAACCTCAGTTTCCTGTTCGAAGTGATTACTGAGCATTTCTAACGGCCATAGCGGAGGCATGGTACTATATATTGAATATTATAATATAAAAATTAAAAATGAAACTCTGGCTGTGCAAATATAGACCACGAGTTAGTAAAACTAGATGGCAATTTCCGCTAATGCAATTTTTCATTGATTCCATATTTACATTGTTTTATACACAAAGTGTGTATGATAGGTATCGATCATAATTCATTTTGACGTGTCCGTTACTTGCTAAATTCAGATCATCGGTTAAGATTACGTTTGATCGCAGATCGTATTAGCATTGATAAAATGACAGTACACACCATCATTACTGACAATTTTGCCTTGAAAACATCTACGCTTAACTCGTCTTTACGGAAGACTATGAACAGAGTCAAATGTCTGCTTACGAAGACATCCTTCAATGGCATTGTAATGATTCCCCAAACCCCTTACAGTATTGAATTGGCACTAGCTGACTCTTTCTCATTCTCAGGTGAAATTCTCTTACAAAAGACACTGCAATTGGACCCCAAGTGCCGTCAAAAAAGCTTGTACACTGCCCGTCCGAGATAAGCTTAACAAGAAGCCTTCAAGTCGTAAAAAAGTGTTACACTAACATAAGGGATACACTTGGAAGAATTGCGAGTTATTACACCAATATCTGAAATAAATCTATTTCTCTCTCTGTTTCCGATACTTTTTATGCAGAACAAGTAAATCACCAGGGTTCTTATCTTTTAAAAAACGTAGTGGCAGAAAATTTCTAACGATCATTAACCGATTGTTTGTTGTGTTTAAAGATGTGAACCTCAAAGTTTAATCATTTGTTGTTATGTTAAATGGCGTAAAATATCATAGAAATTTCCGCCAAAGAAACAATAAACCCTTGAATATTCAAGATGGACATAATTTCATTCGTAACTGATAGCCGATTTTTTTATTAGCCCAAAATAACAAATAGAGTCGTTGATGGATTCATATATATATATATATATATATATATATATATATATATATATATTATATATATACATATATATATAGTATATATATATATTTATATGAATTATTATAAATAATCTACCGGTTAAGGTAGAGTTTTGGTGGACACAACTACCAAATATATATTTTTTCTCCTAACAAAACACAACCCATCATCCTAATCTAAAATTCCCTTCTTATCTCTTTGCGCTTCCTTCCTTCTATCATCTTATTCAATATCACTATCCCATTGCTACCCTGTCCTCGTTTGCCTAACATTATTCAACATCTCACTACCGATAATGGACTATTTATCCATTTCCTCCCCCCTAATGATTTCTACCAACCCTCCCCTCTCCTTATCCACCATGCCTAGCACTTCGTTAATAGTTTTCCTTTCAACCCATTTCATCTATTTCATCCTTCTCCGCACCCATACGAGTATTTCCAAAGCCTTAAATCTACGTTTATCTATCGGCTTCTGTGACCATGTTTCCGAGCCGTACATACTTATGCCCCGTATCAAAGTTTTGAGGAGGCTTTTCTTAACATTCTTAATTTAACTCCCTGTTATGAACTGTTGTGAAAGCCTCATTGCCTAGTGAAATTCTTTACCTTACGCTCCTACTACTTTGACTATTTTTGATCAAAACACTTCCGAGATGCGTAAACTGTTCCACCTGCTCGACTATAGGCCTTCTTGTTTTAATGTTAATATTAGTATTTCTCCTTCTGAGAATTCGCACTTCGTTTATTTTATTTATATTGATTCTTATCTCATATCTATTGCACTGAACTTGCAATTCACTCAGCAATAATTGTAACCCCTTAAATGTATGAAAAAATAAAGCTCGGTCATCAGCAAGCCTAACTGATTTTATGGATTTCCCACCGACTTTCATTCCTTCCTCCAGTTCATCCGATTCCTCTTTAATCATTTCCTCCACACATGCGTTGAACAGCACCGGTGACAATGGGCAACCCCGCCTAACACCTCTTCCTGCCCATCCGGACTCTCCGTTCCCCACTCGCACCTGAGCAGTCTGAGACATGTACAGGTTGCGGATCAGTCTCCTGTCCCTCCAATCCATTCCTATTTTCTGCAATACACACATTAGCTTTTCCCAATTCACTCCATCAATCGCTTTTTCGAAATCTACAAAACAGGCAAAAACGTCCTGATTGTATTCTATATTCATCTCGATTAGTGATCCCATTACTGCAATGGCATCACGCGTACCTCTCCCCTTCGTAAACCCAAACTGGTCATCCCCTAAGTAATCATTTGCCTTGCTCTCTATCCGTTTTTGATGATCCTGAGAAAAAAATTAGCTGCGTGGGATATCAAACATCTTGTTCCGCAGCCCTCACATGATGTAACCTTTACCTTTTTAAGGTAAGGAACTAACAACGATCTCACAAAGTTTTCCGGCCAGATTCTTTTCTCATATGTGCTACGAATTAGTTCTATATACTCTTCCTCCGATATTTTCTCAATCCTTTTACTCGTACCGTATGAATGCTTTATTCGCCCACTTTTATATCATCATCCTTAATACCCATTCTTTCTCATTGTCGAATATGCCTGGACTTCTTCATTTACAGCTATCTTCATTTACGTCATAGACTCTTCGAGTGTCAAAACCTTTATTTCTATGTTCTTCACCGTTTTTCTATATATTTCTTCCATCAATCTTGAATCTTTTCTGTGTAAACTACTATCTTTTCTGACTTATGTCTAACTATTAACACAAACCTTCTTATCTATCTGCTTCTCTTTACTTCTTACCTTACTATAATGTTTTAACCTCCTTGTGTGGCGCACCAGTTTCGCCCTTACTCTGCAAATTTTTCATGTCCTCGTACTGTGCCTTCCATCATGCTTTTTTTGCCTAGTTTGTTGCTTGTTTCGATTTATTAATTATCCCTTTTTACTTTCAATTTCCTGTTTACATTCTTCCATTTGATACTCTCATCTATCTTTATAATTATCTCAACCGTTATCTATTGTTTAATTTCCTTTTCCGGTAACGGTTCCTATAGTTTCTTTTTCGGCTTTCGATATTCCTTTTTTGATACATATAACCAGTTTTCCTCGATAGTACTAAGCTCTTTTATTTTATTTCTGATTTTTTCTACAGTTTGCTGATACTCCTTTCTTGTCATTTTAGTTAATACCTCTACATATTATTTCCACCGCCCCTGCCCTATCTTTTCGAAACGGATCCTAAACTTTATTACAACTAAACTGTGATCAGAGTCAGTTTCCACTAAAGGGGAGCTGTATGAATTGATAACACTCTTCCTGAACTTGAGCCTAATGATAATATTTTGGAACTGATATTTTTCTGACTTACCGGGCAATTTTTATATAAGCCTACCATTTTTGTGGTGCGTAAACCAAGTGTTGTTGATGATCATCCCCTGTCTCCTGCAGAATTCAACTCCTATCTCCTAGCGGTCGCTCCTCGTACCTAAGCAGTAGTCCCCCACCAAATCACCATCTTTCTTCGCCTAACGCATTATACCAATCCCCAATCACCAAAAAATGTTTCCCTGCAGGACCAAACGAGATTATTTCCTTTAGTTAACCGTATACCATATTGAATTTTCCCTTCATATGATCGTTTGTGCATCTAAACAATCACCAAATTCGTCGGTTTGGTTTTTTGGTTAGACGAAATCTGAAGAGATAGACTTTTGAAAAGGGGAAGAAGGAAATACTTAACAACTATTTTTGTAAAAGTTTACACTTTAACCCAAATATTTCATCAAATTATTGTCCATAGCTCACCGACATATACTTAAGTTACTGTCCTTTCCTACCATTCTGGTATGCAGAGTCCCTGGTCCCTGACCGATGTTTTTGCCTTCCAAACAAATATACTAATACGAGTTCGCATCAATGAATACATAAGAATATATTTATTTTTCAAGCCTAGGTGAATTATTATGTAAAACTCGTGAACGGAGTATGTTACCTTCTCGTTTAAAATATATTCTCGTTTATTTTGGTGTTTCAATGTCTATCGATGGATAAATGATAATTATAATGCAAGTTGTAATTACGTTAGAAATATTTTTACGGAAATTCAATCTTTACAATTCAGCAACCATTTGTATAAAAGATTCACGTAAAAGGCATACAAATGGATCACTTGAGCAAATGAGAGCAACTCAACAAAAATTGTCTGAAGAGGATGAAAACAGAGAAAGCATTTCCGTAGACCTTGTTTGAGGTAATTTACGACCGAGGGAGACACCACCACCCGGCCTTGGAATTAAATCATCGTCTGAAGCGCTGTTGACGAGCAACAGGTACTCACGGCAAACCGAACATGCCTTTTCGAGCTCTTTGGAAGGCGAGAAGATCATTCCCGTCCCCCTTCCGTTTCTCATCCGTCTCTCTTGCCACCTCGTCACCTTTTTCCCTTAGTCTTCCAAACCCCGCCTACTCCAAGGCTACTCATCCCACCCGTCAACTCCCCTCCCCATCCACCCTCACCTCTCACCGTCACTAACGCGCCACCCTCAAACCCCTCCCTGTCTCTCTCCTTCCATAATCCCTCCCTACATCTCTGTCTTTCCCGAGTTAACCTCAACCGCTTTTTTGAGCTCTTTGGCTCCCCTCATCTCTATTTCGTAAACCTCCGGTGCTCCTGCTTGCTCTTTGAGCTTTCAGGAGAGCGGTAATTGCCGTCGCTGGACGTAATTACTAGTTCAGCCGAGGACAAGTGAGGAAATCCCATCGCTACGTCAATGGATTAGGTAGACTCACTTCCTACAACGAGAGGACGCAAATTCCGTGTGGGAAAGAAATTGAAGAACCATTATGACACCCGTGTGGTCTTGTCACCGTTTCTAGCTCACACAATCAGATCGTCCATCGGGTTATGGGGAATAAAATGGAGAGTGAGGTTTCCTATTATATCCAAAAATGAGATAAGGGTTTATGGGAAAATAAAGTGGTGAATCCATTAATATGTAGAGAGGACCTATCTTGATTATGCCGGGCTTGGAAGTCAGGCTGCCATGGAAATCAACAGGGGAAACCTTTTCCAGTTAAGACCCTTATTGTCCCCGACACTCGGGTGATTACAATCATTCGAGTTTTGGGAAATATCTGAATAAAAATTTTTAATTTCCATAGGTTTTTTTCCCAGTTGGTCAGACCTTTCTATACGTAGACTAAGAATTTGAGACTTAGCCCATATGGACCTAATTTTGGCATTAAATAGTGAGGAAAATAGTTTTTTTTCGAGATAAACTATTATTAACGAACAAAATGTGTCACGTAGTCATCATAGAGTCTGGATTGAGTGGCTCTGGTATCTCCGGCACATACGTGTTTGACGTAAACCGATGTATGAATACTATTCATTAGATTTCAATGCTGACACGGTATAATCATGGTCTTCTATAGTAAGTTCAGCCATGACCTTAAGGAGATATTATAGTGAAGTGACTGCCAAGCGTAGCGATGTAATGAATTCCTATTCCATCGCGATTTTTGACAACAGCAGAAGTAAAGATTACGACATTTTATATTAACTTCAAATAAAGTAATTCCAAATGTATTGCATTGCCTATATACTTCCATTTCACAGTGTTTATGCTGGCTGAATATCTTACAATCATTTCAGCTTTTCAATCAGTTTCATTTTTTGACCCGTATCAAGTGTATAAAATCAGATAAACATGATTCAACTGCACTTGTACACAAAAATATCTCTCTTTAGTCTTCAAAAAACGATTTAAAATAATATTTAGGGACTAAGTCTAATTTAGGCCATCCAAATGAAACCTAAATTTGATACGACCTTTAAATCATTCCTTAACACAATTTTGGGAATAGGGACCGTGCTTATCTGTCCATAGATTGTTCAACAATGTGAAGAAGTGATGTATAGAAACGTCTCATAATGGCGGCTTTTTGAATGGTAGGTGAGTGAAAAAAATGAAGTTAAACCACTCCAATTGACTCTGTGTTTCCCACTTCCACGCTGCATCTAACGAAAGTCAAGCAACCATACTCTTCGATAAAGCTAGAGAACTCTCTAAATATTTGCAAGACTTCGGAAGGAGTTTTACAACTTGTCTTGACAATTATGTTAAACGGAGTTAACACACGAAGAGCCTCACTAACCAGAACGTCCATCATCGAAAACGACCTTTAATTACCTTGAATTTGACGCTCTTTTGGCAGAAGTAATTCAAGAATTTCTCAAATTTAGTGCCTGAGGTTGATTAGAATAGCACTTATAGTATCTTGAAGTCATAAAATTATAGGATTCCTTGCATTGTATCATTGGTTTTATCAACATCTAGGAATGAAACATAAACTCGTTGACGCTGATGTTGAATTTCATAACTTTTCTTAGGTAATATTGACCACTTTAATTATTTCAGCATCGGGCATTGATGGAAGTCCTCTCTTTGAATATATTCTTTATGTAAGAGGCTGATTGTAGTATCTATCTGGATACATCTACAAGTAAATCTCAATACCACCATCATTGCTTGCCCTCTGAACAAAGAAGCATTTGATTAAATTGACCAGATTTTATTAAACTTAGAGTTAAAACTTGGAGTACATTTTATGCTATCACAGGATTGAGTGAACATTAAAAAAAATAATAATTTATATTTTTCCCCAAGTTGCTTCTTGGTTCCAGATATCCATTAACGTTCATTCCTCATGCATTAATGTTTAAATAATACCTTCCTTATTTTACAAGGTTGCGTCATATGCTGAATTTTTCGTTAATTGTTTCTATTTTCCAGCTGCTTTTACCCTCACCACCAAATGCCAATGATAGGTAACAGAAGTACGATAATGCATGTATTATAAATCTTGAAAACATTAAATCAGTTTCATTTGATTGATTAATTCAACTGATTTTGAATTTTCTCCATCTGCAATTGTTTTTTTCTATAACAATATCCACTTCCCCATACTATAAAAAAAATTCACTTTATATTTTCCATCTTTTCCCAAGGTTAGCAACCCATTATGACAGTAGTAAAGTAATAATTTCCGGTTTTCAGAGCTACCTTAGCATATAGTATGCGTCGTCCTAGTGATGTTCGCAGCCGCAACTGCAGACTGGAAAAGAGCGTTCGCTGGGAAAATGAACGAATTTCGACGAGCCGCATCAGCTCCAGCCTACAGTTTCAAGTTTGAGTTGAAAGAAGATGATTCAATAAGAAAAATACCTCAGATTAAGGTAAGGATCTATTCCACCACACGCAGTTATTAAACTGATGACTACAATGGTACTAGATGAAGCTTGTTGTCACTCTATAGATAGTGCCTGCGCATATGGAATATGAACACCAAGTTATATAGGGTGCAACTCTTATCCTGTGCCAACACTCAGTTTCTAATGCCCTTCTGGAGACCCCAAATTTGTTCCGCTTATAATTTTCAGACAGTATTTTTCGATCATCATTGGAATGGGAATTGGACCCGGAACCCTAAGGTCAGATGACTAAATATATTTACACGGCACGAGCATGATAGGTTGTTTACCACCTCTAAATTTCAATTCCTAAACTATTAATCACCTGAACACAGCAAGAACGTTGATAAAAAATGCTCTGCATGAACCCATTCATTAAAATAAAAATTATTCGCAACTTACACGTTTATACAATAGGGAAGAAAACCTACTTGCTTGAATGCTCTAGATTTTAAAGGGAGAAAAAAAACAACTTTTTTATCACTTATTTCGTTCTGTTGTCTGGCCGACGAGGTGAAGTGAGATAAACTGACTCGAAGGAAATATAAGAACTAATTCCAATAGATGTATGAGGAAAGTGTAAAAGAATCTTAATCAATTAATTATTTTCTTTAAATAAATTATTTTTAATATTTCACCGAATATAGCTAGGAAAAAATATATGAAAGCAGGCCAAAATTTAGCTAAAACCTTTTAAATTCTTCTAATGGAAGGAAGTACTTCTTCCTAAGCCTCGAATGAGTGTTATAACACTTGTTTAAAAGAATAAATCCTTCTCGGAAAATCTAAAATACTGTGGAATGCAATCATGTATCCAAATGAGAAGCTTTTGGATGCATATTTACCATATATTTGTGGTTATCTCTGTGACCTAAGAAATCATTGTTTTATCAGGAATATTATACTTGAAGCACAATACATTAATACGAGGTCTGTAAATTAAGTAAAAGCTGTTTTTTCAAATTGTCATTCAAATTGAATTACAACTTTATGGTCACTCTCAAAATAACACCCTTCTGAATAAACACAGCGCTGGAGATCGTTCTTTCACTCCCCTTAGCAGTCCTGGAACCCTGATACTTGAATAGCCTTCAGCTGGTCGGTCACAACCGTTTGAATGTTTTCGACTGTCCCAAAATGAGTCCCCTTGAGGTAATTTTTCAACTTTTGGAGAGAAAAACATCAAAAGGACTCATGTAACGTGAACAAGGAGGCTGAGGAGCCTCCAGAATATTTTTACTAGTCAAAAATTACTGGTCCTTTTGGCATGCGAGAGGTTTTTTGGAACCATTTTCTCATCCCCAATTGGTCAAAATCTGATGAACGGTGGTGTGAGTCAAATTCAACTCTTCCCCGATCATTCTGACAGTCAATCGACAATCTGAACGCCCAATATCCCGGATTATATCGAATTTCCATCGGTTCTTGAAGATCAAGGCCTTCCGTTTCGTGGTTCATCTTCAACCGACTCTCTCCCTTCTGAAAATGCCTTTAACCAACGAAAAACCTAGGCTCTTAAAAATATGCTATCTCCGTAAATTTGCCGAAGTTAAGCAAAATTTTCCGTTGAAATACGCCCAAGTCTAAAGCAAAACTTGATGGATGACACCGTTGCTCGAAATTGATCACTCATTTTTAGAGCAAAATAGAAAAAAATATTTCACAAAAGAAATCGCTACGGACAACCAACTGACTCAAGCAAGTTAAAACCCGTACTGAAAGCGGATCACCTGTAAACTAGTGCTCTAACTAATCTGAATGGTCTAATTTGCCAAGAGACTAAGTAGTAACATTTCGTTAGGTTTGATTTTGTCACCAGACGCCCACGTCATTTGGATCCGAAACAGTTATGACCTTCAAATTCTTTAAGATTCGTTCTACCGCTGCTTAAAGAGTTCGTCCCTTTAGTCTCGTTCTCCCACGGGAGAAGGGGACGGGTGCCTCTGACAATTTATCACTCCTTTGTCGTTTCGATTCCCATTCCCCTTGCACGGGGGCTTCCGCGTCGGGGACGGAGTCGCTTGAGAGGTGACGTTTGGTTAAGGAGGAGCGAAGGGTCGTTCGTTCGCGGGTGGAGGGAGGAAGAGAGGGTGTGGCAGCTGATGGGGGGTGGAGAGGCTGAGCGGGACTATAAGAGCTCCCACCGTTTCTGATGATTAACTTCGGAGAGATTCCTACGCACGAAAGACCACTTCGCTTGAGAATCAAGGTCAAGCTTGAGCGAAGCATGTTGTTGTCATCTTTGGCTGTTGAGAAATGATTTCTTTTCATTTTCTTCTTTTTTGGAAAATTTGCCTCATATTAATAGTATATAGATGGACGTTCATGATCCAACTCTACGGTTAGCAAGGCCTCCAGGGTGTCCGGGAATGTGAGGAGGAAAAGAGATAGGTGTTATTCTCAGGAAGACTCCTTTGCGGAGCATCCCTTCCCGGCCTCCAACCCTCAACCTTCAATCAAGGTGAGGAGACCCTCAGTGGGGGTGTGTGGGTGAGGTAGGGAAGTAGGTCGGCGATGGGAAAGGGAAAACGTCATTGATGATAATGTAGGAATGGTGTGGACGACATCAAGCTGGATTCGAGATGCCTTAACTGGGTAGGAGAAGTGGGTCCGGCCGGATGGCTGACCTTGAGGAACTGTTTTGAACCTGGTGAGAAGGTTAAGGTAAAATTAGTAGAATACCTTTTAATGAGGCTCAGTTCTCTATTATATTTTCTTCGAGAAATTGTTGAGAGGAAGCTTGAATGTTCATGGCGCGCCCTTAATTGAAACCTTATTTAACACTGTAGCATTTATAGGACTTGATTGAATCGGTCTCCAAATTTGCGTTCATAGACTTGATAAAAAATTTCTTGTTAGAAATCGGTTCTCCAAATAAGGTTTTTTGGTAATAAGTACCTATTGATCAATTACGACAGAATAAGGTTTACAAATTAAAACAAATATTCATCATTGCTACTTTTTATTAATTTAAAGCTTCTTCCTGTACATAAGTTCGTTCACATCAAGCAGCCATCAATACATGTAGTAAAATCTAACCATGCGCAATGAAAAACAGATTATTTACAATAGGCTTGACTCATTCTCAAGAAGTTCATATTCTCTTGCGTGATGTTACCTGTCGATTTCCCTCCCAATAGATTACAACTGTTGCGTGGTGGAATGGTTTTTCGGCACCGGTGGCTCCCAAAGCTGTGCCGTCGCAAGAAATGATAATTCCCCTAGTAGGGTCGCCGATGCCAGATAGATCGAAGTTAGGAGCTAGGAGGTAGTCCACAGCGACTGTTCCTCAGTGAGGCGGCTGCAAAGGTGTCTGACCCCAGTGGGGCGGCCATTGAGTGATGGTATCACGTTAAAAACACTATTGCGGGAAGCAACGGGAAACCACCTTTAGTCAGTAGGGAAAGTTAGTCAGCACAGCGTCTTTTTCTCAATATTGCGGCTGCAAAGGCATCGTACCCATGTACGGCAGACATAGAGTGATGACATTACGTTAACTAAAGTAATGAAAAATGCAACGGGAAAGTGCCACAATCATTCATCCCAAGAATGACAGTACAAAGTAAATGAGACCTGGCCATTACGGAGCTCGGTCTAATCAACCGGCAGCCATTGGGCAAGGCCGTCATGTAACTGAAGATGGTTCTGTGAACCTTGGCCAATACCAATAGACCTGAGGGAAAGTGAAAATTGGTATTTTTCATGACAAAATTCCATTAAATCTGGCCTAAATATGTTGAAAGTATTTACTTGGTGGTTGGGTAACCGGCAGATTATCTCTAATAACAGCAACCCATTTTATGAAAACACCCTTCGTGTCAAAGCAGAAATTCCAATATGAACTAATGTAATATGGCCATGTTTATTCCCCAGTAACCTCAATATTCACGTTCACAATATTGATGATCCAAACTCATGTACATATAAGGTCTGACCAATAAATACGCGAACTGAGGCCATAAAACTCCACAAAATTTAGCCTACATCGGTTTTGTCCCCTTCAATGTACTCCCTATTCGTTGGTATGCACTTCTTGCAGATGCATCATTATGGTAAAGGATCCATCCATCATGTGAGGTTAAAATAGTGTGCACTTTTGATTTTTCTAAATTCATTTCATCAGGTATCATTCGGACAATTTATCGATGATCGGTAATGATAACGGACCGCACACGATGTTGTCGTCTGCACTGGTGATTGAAGTTCGTCCTAGGCTTGCATCATCCGTGAAGTCTTGTCAGCCATCTTTAAAACGCTTGATTCACTTTAAGTGGATCTTTTCTTTAGAGAATTATCACCGTTAACAGCTGTCAATATTTCAGTAATTTCTTAATAACTTTTACCACTCTTCACCAAAAAACTTGGTGTTGGTTCGTTGCTCCGTGATTTGGTTAATTTCATTTTTGATGAACAGTAAACACAAGAACAATAGAAACTAACATAAATGGCACAACATGCACAGCTCGACTATCCGCCAAGCACAGGCGACTCATTGGGTCTGAGAGAACCGGCGCCGCTAGTGGGCGGGGCTATAGCGCAAGCCATGATGCCAGATTATTTATTTTATTTATTTATTCTTCGTCCGAAAACAGTACTTTTTGGTCATTACATTGGACTGTTAACAGTGATGCCAATGGAGACGGTTACAAGCACACAGGAATCGAACCCGCGACCCATGGATTGGCAGACGAGGGTCTTACCCCGCCGCCACCGGGGCCGGCTAGATTAGACCAGTTCGAACATTAATTGCAAAGACCACTTATTTACGTGCGCTTTTTTGCTCAAAATATAACAAAATTTCCCAATTTGAATTAATATTTCAACATAGTTGACCCATACTTGAGGTCGTGGCAACTAAATATATTTTTCCAACACAATATCTCAGCGAATTGCTTCAAAACAAAAACTCTCGTCCTTCAGTATTAGGTCACGGCAAAACAAAGTATCATCTAGACGAATAAAAAAAATACTTCGAACTTAAATTTTATAATTACATTTCGTGAAGGAACTTATTAGAAGATTCTTTTTCGCATCTTCAAGGACGCTACTAAATTCTGTACGTAAATTTTTGAGATAAAAAGGAACTTTGTAAAAATATATTTTTACTTGTCAATTACTGAGCATAAAATGACCTTAAATTAAATTTATCTGATAAAAAATTACAATGACAGGAGCAAGAAATTTTCTATATTTATTTCTTTTGGCATGTGAACGTTATTTTGGCCACTAATGACTGACATAGTATTTTAAAATTGAATTATCAAAGTGTCGAGCGTTGAGCGAGCGGCAGGATGTCAGGTATGTAAGCCTCTGCGCGCCGAGCGTGTCACGACAAAATTGGAAACAACGATCGAGCAACGATACGCGTTTAAGTTTTGTGGTAAAAAGAAAAAATATCTTGAGAAAACTGACGAAATAATTCGTGAGGCGTACTAGAACTCTACTATGTCCTACTCACAAGTTTCAATGTGGTTAAATACCTCTAAGGAAGAAGATGATTTAGCGATGAGGAAAGTGTGGGCCAAGCTCGTGCCCATGGTGTTCGTCAAAACGCGCTACGAGTCCGTGAGTTCATGGCCAAATACCAGGTGTCAACGCTGCCCCACCATCCCTATAGTCCTAACGTCGCCCCAGCAGACTTCTTTTTGTTCCCTCGGATTAAGGAAGCCCTGAAACTGACCAGTTTTTCGTCCATTGAAGAGAACCGATCAGCCGTGACGAAAACCCATCGCGAGATCCCCAAAGACGCCTTCCAGGGCGCGCACGGGTCATAGCAGAGTCGCTGGAAATATGTGTAGAGACCCAAGGAAAGTACTTTGAAGAATTTTAAGGGTTTGTGTAAATCTGTTCAATAAATTAATTATAAAAATCAAATGCATTACTTTTGGAATGCAACCTGTATATTATAAATTATGTAAGCACATTCTTTTATGTATAATTTTACCTACTGGGTGTGCAGTCACAACAATATGCCGTCATGCTACATAGTCCAGTTGCAAAATATTTCTGTGTGATAAAATAAGTTGATTTAGCCCTTATATTTATTATATTCATTATCTTTGAATATTTTACTTCCAGAGCCACTAAGCAAAACTCTCACAAACTTCAACCAATTTTTAAAGTAATTTGTGTTACTTGTTTACATCTACTAAATTCAACTCTCAAGCGGGGTGATGACAGAACTTTTTCGACAGAAATACCCTACTAGCCATAAAAAGGTGGGTGGTAAGGGGTGTAAGGTAAACGGTGAGGGAAGATATGGAAGATGAAGGGATAACGTATTTATGTGCTGATTGCTGCAGAAAAATAAAAAGATTAAATTCGATGATATATTACGACAATAAAAAAATATTAATTTTCGTAATATGTAGTGACGCTTGATGCATGAGCTTTGTGCTATATTTTATAGCAACGTAATTATGCATATTTTAAGACAAAAGGCATTGCTTCCAAACTGTAGTTTATTTCTCATTATCACTATAAATCGCAACTGGCATATGAATACATGAAAATGGGTTCAACGCCTATCTTTGACGATGAAATTTTAGAGTTATTGAGTTTGCTCTTTTAATCTGTAAGTAGAATAATAAAAAATTGAAAAATCCCAATTGTTCTTAGTTTAAGAGAGAAATGGTAAAAAAACATTACTATCTTTTATAAAATCAAATTTCCTGCCAAGCACATGTATACGATCAGCTGAGAAAATTTGCATTCGTGACCTTAAGAATGTTCACAGTCAGAATTCTAGATCCCTTAAAATTGTTATAATACAAAGCGAAATGTCACCAAAAAGTTTAGGTAATCAGGGCTAAAAATATGGATATTGGAATTTCATGTGATTATAATTATTTACAAACTTTGGATCAAACACCTTTTTCCGCGTTTATTTTGATCTAATGAAACTAGGCTAATTTTCGTTCATAAATGCATTACTAGTTATCATGCCTCCTTTTTCATTCTCTTCGTCTAGGAATAGGGAATTTCTTCATGTTGACTATGATCTGCCCAGCTATGAGGTAACTCAATGCGACGCTGTGAGTGAAACTCAAAATGATATTCAATTGACCTTTTCCCTAGGAACTCATAACTTTCATAAAGACGCAAGTGTCTGTGAGTTCTAGATAGATTTGGGATGGTTCACGGGTGCATGCGATATATTTGCCACTGCCGTCGTGGATACTATTCTGAGAAGCAGCAGAATTGTTACATGGTTTCCTCATTAAAGGTGAGTAAAATTTTGTTGTTTATCAATTGGACTCTTACTTAAAAAGGCAGGGGTACACTAGTATTGGCTTTTGGGACTAAATTATGCCTTATTAAAATTTATTTGGCCATGTGTACATTTCTGGTGTGCCTCTTCGGTCTCGATAAACTGCTTTTTGGCTTTCGTCCTCGGAATTTTCATTATTTATTTATCATTAATCATGAACAGCCTTTTTTGCACTGAATTCTGGCTTTTAACCTTGAAAAAAGAGTGGTTACAAACATCCAAACCCTAGATAGAGAAAAAATCCCACCTAGGTTGGAATGGAACCCACAACCTCTAGATTGGCAGATAATAGCGGCATTTCGCTACTGGGTTCCCCATACAAAAAGTTGCACTCAAACTAAAATGTATCTACCTGTAAGTGTCAGTTTCGAGTCTAAACAGATCAAGACTTTTAAGGTCACCAAGTTGGCAGTGAATTCTTCTCGGGATTTGATCCGGGTAATCTCCTCCATCTCCATCGCTGCCGACGTTTCGATGAAATCTATTTTCATCGTCATTTCGATGAGAAAGGATTTCATCGAAACGTCGGCAGCGATGGAGATGGAGGAGATTACCCGGATCAAATCCCGAGAAGAATTCACTGCCATCATCCGCCGGGAGAAATTCAAGTCCTACATCACCAAGCTGTTGTACGGTGTGTACACACCAGCTAGTAAACCAAAAACATAAGCTCCAACCAAAACGTTCAAGCCCTACCATGATCATAGATGCCGATAAATAATTATTTCAGGTTCTGTAAAACTGGCAGTGACCTATTGGGATCCTATGGGCTCAACGTATGCCAGAATGGTCATGATCAAAACAATTTTTGCATATATTAGCTTTCACAAAAATTTCCTATATTTGTTTTCCACTATTAAATTTCGGCTATGCCATTTGCTGAAAGTTGAGTATCGGGATTCTGGACCTCGATGTCATAACATAAATTGTTATTTAGTTTCTCGCAAGCCATTAAGTCCCTAACTTAAAAGTTAAAGTATTTTTAATTAGGGACTTGCCCTAAGGTGTAACAAGGATAGTGAAAAGAAGTGGATTCACAGTTAACAAATTATTTCAGTTAATGGTTCACATCTCTCCAAGTGAAAGTCAACCAGGAATACCACTGTTCTGATAGGCGGGCTGTCTTCCTGATTACACGCTCGAGTAAATATGAGGGGAACCTTCAGGGTGCCTTGTCCTTGTGATGAGTTAGGAGAGAGAATATTTTCCCTGAAATCTCCTTCAAACGGGTTGGTGATGTGCCAAAAAAAAGTAATGCGGTGAGCGAATGAAGTAAGAGAATAAGGAAATTATCCTAACTTCCAACGAACATATAGTATTCAATTAAGTTCCTTTCAATATTTACTATTGATCCTTAACTTCATCAATAGCAAACAAAATTCTCCATTCATTATTTTCAGATTTTTACCTGAGGTTTGGTTTTTTGCAGCTCTCCATTCTTCAAATGCTTACTCTCTAAAATTGTGCCTGCATTCTTTCTTGCAGTCCTCTTTTCTTGACCTGCGCATAATTACCATACTCTTTGAGGCCTTGCCTTTAATTTTCACTTCCGTTATTTGTTTTTAAAAAAATTACGTCAAGTTCTCCATGTGAAACACGATAGGCATCGAGGACTAAAGTGTATCTCTGGTATGCTTTTCAAATGAAGAGTCACTCCGTTCTACACAGGTTAATACTTGATTTGAATGGTGTTTATCACAATATTCTTTCAGAAATCTAGTTTCTCTTCTTTGTTAACCTCATCTGAGATGTTCTGCACTTAATGTCCGCTGAGCTTCTTCAAACAAACTTTGGCTACTGCTGAAGTAGGTGAATTTAATCCACTCTGCTCCACTAGTACTTAAGTTTTTTTTTTCAATTAATTTATCCTTTGTAAAAGAATTAAAAATTTTTTAAAATTTATTTTAAAAAATGATTGATGTGTTTCAAATTTTCCACAGGTCTTTTCCACCTCAGAGTAAAATAACCAGTTGAGTAGAATGGCATCTGTGAAACAAATCATTTCATTTTCTACATTAATTGCCCACATTTCTTTGATACTCATTCTTTGTGCGTATTTCAGAGTCTCTTCAAAGAATACATTTTAATTAAAAGTTGTATTTTCATTCCTGTAGGTAATTGAAACTTCTATATATTCTTATGACAACTCTAATGGATTTTGTGGTTCTTTGTTCTTGTGAAATTAATAGATTATTAACTTAATAATCTCTTCCAATAATTCAAGCGTTTTCAATATTTTCTGCTCCGCTCTTACAAAGTCCTAGCCAAATTTACAATACTCTATTGAACTACATACAAGGTTGTTTTGTTAACTAAAATAATCAAGATAAAAACATAACTTTAATTGTGGTTCTTAAGATATCTCTAAGGCATCATTCAGTCCCACAACAAGGTGCCATTTGCGGGGATCCGGATGCGGCGGCTAACATGCTCGCATCCCACTATGAGGGCCCGGGTTCGAATCCCGGTGGCGTCAGATACTTTTCATTGGTGTCTCGATTCCTACTTAAGGTGCTATGTAGAGGGCACTTTGAGTTGGTACGCCGTCCATCGAATGGGAATTTGAGCTAGGGGCCTCTTGGCGCCTTTCATTAAGAGTAGGCCAATGTAGACACCGGGGTTTCTATCTACGTTTCATCCTTTCCTGTCCATACCTAAAGACGCAAATGGATTTAGCTGTCAGTCTCCTCCCCTAAAACTACTACTACTAATCGCGATTATGGGTTGGGTCGTGATTGCTTCTAAAAAGGAGTCTATTGTCGTGGGACCCAGCTTGCTAAAACCTTCGACATGTTCAGATCATCAAGAACAGACTTTCAGACACAACTGTAACTAACATCACTCTCAAACATTATCATGAAATGATGTAATCCCTTCGGTGTAATACGATTGAAGTCCTTCATTTTCTTTTTCATCAATTTTAACAAGTTTCAACCTTTGTTTCGCTTCAGTCGTTTGCTTGTTACTGTTTTAATGATTGTAGGCATTTTCGGTATCGAATAGAATTTCAAGGTATGTTTGGATGCATTCATTTATATGATTCATCTGTCTTTATACATGAAATATAATCTATCATATAAAGCCATCTCTTACTAAAGTGATGAACTATCTGCCGATAGGCAACATATAGGACAAAAACTCATTGAATTCCTACGACACGCGATAAGTTAGAAAGAGCTGGGTACATTTTCAGCTCGATCTACTTCATTTCCTCCTTGTCGTGCTGCTCATCCCACTCTCCTTCTACCGAATCTTGTATCACCAATTTGACGTTTTATTTAATTTGCATTTCTCCCCAATTAATGCAGAAAAAGGCGTTGTTCTGTCCTCATGTTGGTTCCAGCAGCACAACCAAACTAATAAGAGAAAAGACAAAACTATTTTATTACATCACATCTCCACGACACTAAAATTCCGTCACTGAAAATCACAGTTTGATTTACGATAGAAAAAAACACCGAGACTAGCAGCAAATCGTACGTACACAGGTATACTCGTATACATCCCTGTATGTTTCATAATATTCATCATACTAAAAAAAAGTGATACCTATCCTTACTTTTTGATTTTACAAAATTGCCGTTGGTTTTTGTAACAAATGAACTTTTGAGCATAATAACATTACCGTATTTGTATTTTCTCCAGAAAAAAATGAAGGAACTTGAAAAACTTACCATAAAGATATACTCAAATTCCAAATATTTTATTCCAGAATGCTTATTTCTATATTTTAACCATGTTTAATTCTGGTGACGAAAACCACTTAGCAAAACCTCCGGTCGAATAGAAGAGAAGGGTCATCTTAGGCTTAACTGTGCATTCTGCAGAAATCGTACTTTCGTCTTTATGTCGAAAATTGAGAATCCAAACGGGGTCATCAAATTTTCAGACTCCATGAGTTTAATGCAAAGTGAATTAACATGAGGGATTTTTCTTAAACATTGCGAAAGATTTGAAAATGAGGACTTGCTGTTTCTTGATTTAATGAGTTGCTCATTCCGTATTTTGTTAAAAGAATGTCTATTGGGTTTACAAGCGGCCTATGAGAGGAAAATTATTGAAATCATACACTCGCCACCTTCTCTGTTCCCCCCAAGTTCTGAGTAAGTTTACACTTAATTATTCTCCTTGATTTTCCGATTTTCTAGGCCCACTACTTCTGTTTATCTAACAATTATTCTTTACTAGGAATCATAGGAAATTCTGGCATCCAGTCTCCCGTCTCCAGTCTCCAGGCTACCTTTTACTGGGGAAAGCGTTAATTCCTCATAAAACATTAATGAACATATTCTAAACATAGAGGTTTAAGATTAAAGAAAAACTTCAAGGTGCATAAAACAAAAATGAGAGCAGCGAGAAATCACTCGCAATAGGATCACTGTCAACATAATATCCCTATAATGGACGTTCAATGTGACGTCATTTGTAACTATTGGTCATAGGTGAAACGTCGAGTTATTTTAAATAAGAAAAGCCGATAATGGGATATCATTATCTTCATAAACATAAGTACAGTTTGAGATTAATATAAGTGAGAGTAGACTTATGTATATGTGGAAATGAGTATAATAGTACTAAAATGATGTTCATGTAATAGTCCCCTGTATAACAATATGAAGCCATGATAGGTAAATTATTTATTTCCATTTAAAAAAGCCGAACAGTGTGATAATTAAAAATAATAATAAGAGGCAAAATATGCATTTGAGAATTTTTTTCTACAAGAGATTTATGTCTGTTATGTCCATAAGTTTAATCTAGAACGAAATGCTATCTAGATAAGCCTCTTCCTCTGAGCCCTCAGTTTCTAATACTGTCTGAGGTAAAGCAATAAAAAGAGAATGGTCATTATGTCGGCAGTAAGTATCCAACTGTTTGCATAAGTTGCAATTTTGCATCTAATGTTCTGAAAATATTATCTATTGCTTTCATTTGTTGGTTTAATTAAATAGAATTGTTTTAACATGGTGATTAAATTATTATTAGAATAAGCTAATAGGTACTTCTAATACCATTTAGTCAAAAGAATTGCCTCAAAATTGCAATTAATCAAGATTTCGTTTATCCTTACCTATCCTTATTATTACCATTTATTTAGTTGAAAATATTGCACAATTAACATCATGTAACTTTGTTCTATTTTAAAGATTAGTGGGTGAGATATAGGACAGCTGACAATAATCAACATGAATACATTTTCCGCAGCCTTAAATGTGCTGAAGGATGCGTAGTTTGCGTTGATTTTTCACCACGATCCGCCATCTACAAGTAGGTTTTGTGGTGGCCATACCAAACCAGCCATTTAAAAAACTCTGATTCTCTCAAATCACTTCATTTTCATGGAAATCGTTTTTCATTGAATACATCCATCTAATGCACTGAATGGTTGAGGCCTTAACTTTGTAGAAATCCATGTTTAACTTAAGAAATTAAATATTATCTTTGCTTTCTACAGAAATTTTCTTTCTGTAGAAAGCAAAGATAATATTTAATTTCTTAAGTTGTACATCCATCTAATTTAAATAAGTCAAACATAAATGCGGCAATATTTCAGAAATTTAATTAGTACCAAATCAAACGTATTTCTAAGTAAATACCTTCGTTAGAGTAATTTCAATGCCAATGTTATAAGCCTATCATTTACAAGGAGCCATTCTTTCTCCTAAACTTTAACTATTCACATCCTATCTTGCTTGCGTCATAAACTCAGAATTATGAGGTTTGATTTCACTAGACTTTTATTCTGGCTGAATACCTACCTTGATTAAGCAAAATATGTGAACCAACTGTTACCTACTCCTTCCATTTATGCCACGTGCGTTGCGTTTACTCATTACACTAACAGACGGAATCTTGCTTTTATCATCAGGGATATTATCTTCGCTGAATACCGATTCATTCATCACTTTATTCAGCCAGGTAATGGGAAAAGTATACTGACATTGTCAGAGCAGTAACGACTCCCTGACCTATTTCCTTACATTTTATTTGTTGCATTTTTGATTAAAAAATCGAAGCTTGTCTTTCCTTAACACCTTTATTTATTCTTGTGTCTTTAGTCCTAAGATTAGGTTTAATTACACCACCTGCTTTCATGCAGGTTGTAAATCATTCTCCTAGCCTTGCAGTCACGCTTATGACTTTTTTAATAATTGGTATTTTATCCTTTTACCATTCCCACTTGCTTTACAAATTTTTTAACCTGAAAACCCAAAATTAAAGTGAATGGTTGAGTATATTTTCCATTCTCATCCCTATAAACAACTCACTGGCGCTTAAAGTAGCATTTTTTCCGGTAAATTTTCCTGAATCAAAACTACTTTTCAATTATTTTTGTGTTAAGGTAACATCTAATTTTGTTTATCCAAACACTTTTATAGACCCAAAATGTAATGACATTCTAAGGTTCCTTATAAGCTCGAAGTTTTTTTCATTGGAAATTATATTTACATATTGTGTATTTTCTTAACTAATAATTTTATTTCGTTTTTATAATGCCATATTCCATATAAGTACAACTTATATCCCACCATGGACATATGTGCTGTGATACATCTTGTAGCTCAGCTCCTATAAAATCTGATGGCACACCAAAGAGTTATCAGGATTATTGGATGTGATCAATAGGAATAATAGATTACCAGAGGTGTCCGTATAGCTAAAAAAGTCTTCCAAAATCTTTTGAAAGGCTAGTAGTTGAGTTTATGTAGTCCACTTCCTATGAATTTTGCAATTACTTGCTTAAAATATTTTTACTTTAATTTTTCAGTTTAATATGGCTACACTACAGTAACTGTCAACGCGTGTAGGCTTGCTTTTACCGTCTACGATTTGGTTTTAGAATGGTATTAAAAATTGTAAACAATTTTAAATATTTTACTCTACTCTGGAATTAATCGCAAATATCTAGTTCAATGGCATTTGAACAGGGTATTTGGCACTTAAATATTTTGTACCAACGCTTAATGATTCCAGTAATTTACCAGAAGAAAAATTATTAAAAAAAAACATTTTTTCATAGAATGACTTAAATTGTCTAAATTTCTCCCAAAAAATCTCTGTCTAAAACTCTCTTCCCTAAAATGATGATTAATTTCACAAAATTATAATTTTATCTCAGTTTAAAGATTTAAAACCTTTTTTTAGAAGAAACACTACTTGATATGTAATCAATTCTCATAATTCATAAAAACTGGTGTTCTAAGGCTTCTAATTTTCCATTTCTTTGCTTTTAAAGATTTATCTGACTAACCACGTCAATTCAGCCCATATAGTTAAACGTTCGGACAAGAAACTTTTTACAGTGGATGTTTTCCATCGTACTTATGATGCCTTTATAGATTCAGCACATTAACACAAGTATCTAAGCCTAAATCAGAAGAACGTTTTGACTAAAATGGTCTGAACATCAAACAATGCTCTTATAATTAATGGGATCGTTCCCTTGCAATTGGTAAGTATTTTTTCAACTATTCAATTCTGTTTCCAATATAGTTTAATTAAAGTATGTAAATTATTTTTTACAATACTAATAATGTTAAAAATTAAAATAACGTTTCAGGCACTTGGAAATATAATGTAGTAAAAGGAGGGGTACAATAAAAGAAGTGTTAAAAGATATTAAGTGCGTATATCTCCATCAGCGTTGGGCTATTATTTTCTAAAAGTTAGTCGTCGGCTTACATTAAAGTTGCATCTTAGGCCAACGTTTCATTGAGTTTAAAACAATGTGCTCCTACCTAATTTCCTCCTGTTATTTTTATGTTTTAATTAATAAATTCAACTGTCAGCAGCCATAACTCATGACGCAAATTATTAACTTTGACATAATTTTTTATAGGTATCTCTATAATAAAATAAATTTATTACAACACTCTGGCCGTTTAAATGCATTTACCACAATAAACTCCAGCATTACAGTTCTTTTTTTACCTTCGATTCCATGCATATAAATATGCCGAAAAAATTTTAGCTTTATGGAAATGGTTAATGAACTTGGTACATTTTGGTGTACCTTAAAACTTTCATGTTGTTCTTAGAGTAATATCGTTACTCCACATATGATTTATATGTCACAATTTAAACCCAATGGATTTTATTTAAATAAAAAACCTCTATTTTTCATTGTAACGGAGACGTTTCTTTTTCTTGGACGGGGAATCAAAATGAGCTTAATTGTCCGAAGAGCAAAATAGATTTTAATTAGGCACGTCTTCAGAAGCAATCAGATATACTATCCACAACATAATATTTGTCAGTGATTGCTTTTCTGTATGTGACTATACATTATTACTTATACCTATAGATTATATCTAATCTATCTCAAAAATATAATAATTTATCTTCATTTCGAGCCTGGAAATCCAGAGATAACGGCGTAGGACTGCTGACCGGAACGCCCAGGTTCAATTCTCGGGCACATACCTCTGGGAACTCTGAGCTTCATTTTTACCAGTTTAGTGATGATTTCTCAGGCACCAGAATTTCTTGGTAAACCATAGGCGGCACATGGCGGCACTGATCCCCATACCCCGATGTGTGAACTTATCACGCAGTATAGGGTTTACTTATGGTCACCTATCAAACCGACCATGAATAACTGTGGTTTGGTTTTTTTATTTCATTTGTTTAGAAATTAAAGCTTTCCATTTATTGATACAATTCAGATGGAATTGAGAAACATTGTCATTTCCTCACATATGTTTTATTTTTCTAATCTTGCACGTATTAGCTTTATTTTTTTTCATTTTAAGATTCAATCCCACAAAACTAATTTCAACCAAAACCCCAAGCTTTCGCGTAGTCTATGAAAATACAACATCCTGGTGCTTATGCAAAACAATGTATAGGTATATATCCAAAATTGCATACTCGCCAGGATATAATTTTATGGAGCCCTGAGTTATTTCCTGTACAAGTCTATAAGCCCTTAGTTAAATATTGCTTTTGATTTTTAAAATTTAAAATTCATGCGAAACAATATTAATTTCAATGTTGATTACTAATTAGTTAGACAGTAAATTTGACGAGTTTCAGGTTACATTCAAATTAAATTAAACTCTATATCAATTCAAATTAAATTCTTCATATGCCCAAAGATAATTACGTGAAATTTGGAAGACGATTATTTATACCATTAGTATACTAACGACTATATTTTTCTGATACCTTTTCTAAGATCAGCTATTGAAAGCTGCCCTACGCCAAATATTTGAACATTAACTAAGTTTCCGCAGCGTACGCCTCATTTAGAACGTTAATTTAAACCCTAAATTGGATTAAAACTTTAAATATATTTAGCTTATGCCAAATGTACATGAAATGCTTACATAAAATATTCATTTACGTCAACAGAAGCAGTATCCATTGCTGTAGAGATTTCTCGGGGTGATTTATTCCATTCCTTTAGCTAAGTAATACAGAAGTATTTCATAAGTCAATGCGAATAAACCGGACGGTCAAAAATCATGTGGCAGGTAGTATGATGTAATTTTCTTTCTCTCTAAGATTATCAATTTAAATAAGTTTTCTCTATTTGATATTAGAAAAATCTGGATTTCCATCGCAAAATGAAGGAGACATTAAATTCTTCTCGGGATTTCATCCGGGTAATCTCCTCCATCTCCATCGCTGCCGACGTTTCGATGAAATCCTTTTTCATCGTCATCAGGGCCGATGATACCAGTCTGAAGGTGCTGGTTTATATATCCTCGGTGGTCATGTTGGGTCCCTTCTGATTGGCTGAGGCCGAGCACGTTTTCTGCCTTTTCCAGGATTGGGTCCCATGTCCTGCTTAGGTCATGTTGGGTCCCTTCTGATTGGCGGAGGCCGAGCACGTTTTCCCGCCATTTTCAGGATCGGGTTCCATGTCCTGCTTAGGCTTAGGGAGAAATTGAAGGAGACATATTGTACTACAACTGACATCAAGAGTATATCATTTAGATAAATTACTTTTTAAAGATATGTGACGCGTTAGTTTTAGAGCACTTTGATAAAGCAAAACTCAAGGATCTTGAGCGTAAAAAAGTTTTTAAAAACACAATATAAATTTAGTTTGAGCATTATTAGTGTCTGAAGTTTTCATTAATTTAATATTTTTCACGAAGAATAATCGAAAGTTGATGCCCGTTTTCTTATATTTAAACACTAGTGGTTCAAAGCAAAGCTGCATGTAATAGCTGACATTTAATATTTGTTTTTATTGGTACAGAAGATATAGTTTCAATTCATTAGTCGTTTGAATGTTAGAGAATTCAGATAAAAACACCTGCAAATATCGTTCCTCCCGCAAATTTTGAAATGCGTTATTTGACTCGAATTTTTAATAAAAATGGATCGTCAGTTGCCCTAATTAAACAAAAAAGGTGTATTTTATTGACCTAAAATATTGAGTAAAATAATCTTTATTCAATGTTGTCAATAGTTCGAGAACCATCGAAAAAATGTCTATTACCAAGAGCGTAGTGGCTAGCCAAGGATCCACACCGGTAACATCCTTCCATAAATAGACCAAGAGCTGTGATCTTTGCGACAATTAACGATTAAGCTCTAGCTTGTTACCTCTTTTTCTTGATCGCAAAACTAGTTACACAATTCTGAATTTCAGATCTCGGAAATCTCAAATGGCATAACTTTTGTTCAAATTTGGGACCAAACATGCTCACCAACCAACTTAAAAAGCAAATAATGTTGAAAGAACGATCTTTTTTGAACCTTTTCCCATGTAACGGAGATATCTTCTATTTTTCCATTGCTATGAAAAATGAGACATAGATATGCTACATCCACGCAGATACAATATCGTCCATATAGTGAGATTATTCAATTCCACCATAAAATTCGCATGCGACTCGAGTCGGAAAATGATGGCTTCCGTTTTCCAAGATGAAAATGACTTTCTTTTGGTTGATTTCATAGAACGTGGTATCGTAATTACGGCTGACCTTCACTGGCCTTCACGTTTCTAAAATTTAGATGTGCGATCCTAAACCTACTGCTCCGGAAAATATTGTCCTGACGAGATCTCTTCTGCGACAATGCTTATCCTCACGCCGCTGCGTGAACAAAAGGGAATATTCAATATTTTGGTTGGAAACTTTTTGATTACTCGCCCTAAAGCCCCGAACTTGCAACTAACAAGTACTTCCTCTTCTTTCAATTAAAAAGAGTGGATTGGTGGACATGGGTTAGATGACAACGAGGAATTCAGGATTAATGTTGTCAACTGATTCAATTTTCAGGGGTGAATTGCGTCGACGGGGAAATAATTTCAATGCTGACAGGTTAGAGAAGCTGATTAACCGTTGCAAAAGGTGTCTAGTTATGAACAGCTATTAAGTAGAAAAATAATGCAAAAGAGAAGCTGAAACGGTGTGTAAAAATCTTTTTCAAAGGAATGGATTTTGTGTTTTTATATTTTTCATCCACATAGACCATTTTATCCTTTTTCTTGTAAAAGATATTTCCTATTTTAACTTTGGCATTAGACTTGCAAAACATGATAGCGTGACCTCTGAATTTCTTTAGTTAACTCATTTTTTCACAGTATAGTATATTTAAATTACCATGTACCTTCACTTTCAGAATACATAATAAAATTAGTTATGCAGCATGTATTGTTGAGAATTTTGATATCGTTTTTAAAGTACATCGTGTTACTCAGCGAGCGTACCAACGAAATTGCTAGTCACTTTTGTGTATACGATCAAAAATTGAATTTAAACCCAGTTAATTTCATTGATGTCAAGTTTGCCGCGAAAGTAGTTCAATATTGCATTAAAATATAAAATCTATATCTTCCGAACACTGAAAAATTTACCCTAAAATAATACCATTTCTTCAATTACCATCATTACTTTTACTTGCTATTACTTTTGCTCTTATTTCGTAACCATTAAATTCCAGCAACTAATATAATTCATTTTTATTAATCTAAAACTAAGAGCGAAAACTTCGATTCTGCGTTGAAATAATTATCAACAGTGAGGTATACTATATCTATCAAAATTTTCATTGAATATTAATCTTGGGCGTTACTTCCAATAAATTAATATTGAGATATTTTATCTTTCAAAGTCGTAGACATACGATAATTTACGATCATCAATTAGAACATATGGTGAATCATACTTATATTCTCTCATTTTATGTAAATCTTAGAAAACAGAAACAAAAATGAAAGTATTTGAGAATTAAATTGTATACGAAGAACGTGGGAGGTTTTCAGGTCCATTGAATGGGATTTCCTCTTTATAGATTCAATTACCATTCCAATTCTTTTGTTATTGATACTCCGGCGTTCTCTGTCTTATTCCATGCCTTTTTGCAACATGGGTAATATAACATTTAAATACACTTTGCATCAATAAATCAACATGCATCTATAATTCTTGTATCGATTCCTTCCCTGATATTTTCCGTTATTTTAACATTTTATATTTTTCCATTCAACCCAGCCGTACTACATTCTAATGCCGAGAGAAAAATATTCGATACAATCAGTATTTCTACATAACCTTATTTTACAATAACCATGTGAAATTTACAATAACTTTTCATTTAAAGCTCATTTCATGCTCAAATAAATGATGATGCGTATTTCAAGATAATACAATTTTATAGTTTTAATGTGGATTTCAAGTGACGAGTCTCTTAAAGACTTGAAAAATTCATTTTAAGAGTCCCATCTTCATTGCTTCACTTGATGGAAAAAGTGAAGTTTAAATGCGGAGAGGAAGAATCTTGTGGCTTCATTAAAAACTTTTAATTATTCCAAAGTTGATTTCGGGAATCCGTATTAATCCTACGGATTAGTACTGATGACTGACCTTATTGGTGCAGATAATGGGGAAGACAGTGGGATTAAATTAATTGGATGAAAGGGTACTCCATCAAAACATTTCTCACGCAACCCACTTCCTCGTACATCATGAATAATGTTCATTTTTCTTTGTCCACCTTAATTCCGAGCGATTTTGTGGTCACTCATTTATTTTTTTAAAGTTTGTTTTCATACGTATACCATTCTGGAAATTCAAAGAATACAAATACCCTCTCTCAAATATTATATTATCTAACGTTGGTTGTTGAATATTTGATTAGCAACTTTTAACATTTCACTATGTCAAATTAATACCTTAACTTTTAAGGGTGATAATCTTGTGATCTTTTCATTTTCCAGTTTTGCATCGGTAGTAATGGAATATATTTTCTTTCCATAGTAGTGATAACAAGGGTTCGTCTCGGGATGGATACTTCTTCATTTTTATCTTCATTCAAAATTTACAGAATGAAACCGAAGGATTAGTCTGAAACTTCTGGTCTGAAAAGTCTCTTTTAACCAACAAGATAACTTTTAAATAATTTGAGATCAAAATAATGGTAATGAATTCCAACAAAATATGTGTCTCAAAAATGTTTTGTTAATAACAAAATACAAAATTTATGTAAGGAGAATTAATATTTTAGATATTGTATATAATTTTGTCATTTCTGCCTAGAATATAGTTGCGTAAAAGCTTATCCAAACGTAATTTAAAAACCGGATAGCATTATACGTAGCAAATGATATTATCTTTAACTATATTTTTGCTAGTTTAATTTGTTTAAAATACTTTCGTTCAAGCATACTTCTTTTAAGTAAAACATACTTAATTAAACATGTTACTTTTGAATTTATTTTACCTCTTTTAAATATTTTTCAGTGAACCTTATGTTAAAATTATGTGTCGTAATTTTTAATAAGAATTCTTAAAGTTATCTTTAAATATGAAGACAGAAAGCTCCCTTCATTTCTAATAAATTCATGTGAATAAAAATGTGTGACTCACATAGCTACACAATGCGTAGTTTTTTGAGAGTCTGCTATTAATTGGATATTTTTGGCAAAAAAAAGATAAATTGTCATTTCAAATTTCCTTTCCTACACTATTGGAACCTCTTTTTACATCGTATTACCCATTTTCTCACAACGTTCACGTCATAATTTACATTAGTCTATACAAAGTTTTCGACGCATAGAGATTAATCGCTAGGTAATAACGTTCATTGTGTTTGTATTTAATAACTGGCAGGCACTCTGGGCCCATCTGAGCGACGCAAAAATAACTCACTCCATGCGCCTGGCAGGCGTTCAATTTCTACAAAACAAACATCACGACGTACTGGTGACTGTTTATACTTCTACGAGAAAAATTGCAAATATCGTAATAACTTATCCAAAAGTAATTTACAAACCGGATAGTATTATAAAGAGCAAATGATATGATTAAATTTATTCTTCCTACATATAATTTATATTTAAAAAACTAACAATACAAGAGCACACCCATAGTGTCACTGTGAGCTAGAAAAGCACGCAACAATTATCAAAGGCAATTGTTAGATATTTGATACAATGCAAAAAACTGATTATATTTAGATCAGAAGACGCGGCATAATTATAAAATAAATAATGGCTACAAATAATGTATGAATTTTTAATGTATATTTTTTCGCCAGCGTAAGTGTTGGTGAATAATTTCTTCAATCAAATTAACAAAATTAACTTTTGCACGAGGCAGGTTTTGATTACTTGAGAAGTTTTAAGATGAGGTCACACAAACCCGAAAGAACATCCGCGATAATTCTTATATCCAATGTTTAATCATTACATATGACTGTCCACAATTGCCTTATAAAAGGCTCATTGAATTCCGAATTTCTTACTTCTAATTTGAAGGCCAATTTATAGCTCCACTAGAAATGGCATGTGGTGAAACATGTGGCCCAATAAACGTAAATAGGCTCATCCATGTGGCTCTAAATTGGCTAACTCTTACATGAAAAATGAGAAACACTTTAGAATACATATTTCTTTTTGGATTTCAGCTAGCTTAATGATCTTTCGACGACATTTTACTTTGTGCTCTTTTTAATTTTTCCGAGTTCCGTCGCCTAGCAACGAGGATGTCGAACAAGCGTCGGAAATAATTGGACGGGAGCATTGTAAACGGGAAGTGTTGCAGCCATCTTACCAGGAAAGTGAAGCCCAAGCTTTCGTAAGAATTGAAGGTTATTTTTATCCTTATAAATCCAATATATTGAGCAGTATCATTAACTACAAAATCCAATTATCTATTATCATATACTATTAATAATTGAATAAAAACTTGGTTCGTTTCATTGGTTACGTTAAAAAAGCAATTTTCATATATTTTATTAATAGTTCAGGTAGCAAAATATGAATTATTAATAGAACAAAGTATCTTACGTTTCGTATTAATTAACTGCACATTTTCACTGTGTGATTACTTCTATGGGTTATGATAAATTTTCCACAGTCTTAAAATTATAAATTAATTGAATTAAAATTAAATAAAATGTAAATTCATTTAAAAATTATAAATATTTTTGTAGAATTCCACATGATCCTTCAAACGTTTAAAGTTTTAATATTAATTAAATTCTAGGCATCCCCTTTGCAAGATTTTTACAGTTCATAAACGTGTGAAGCAATTAGAAGATTCGCCCATTTCGAAAAGTAACTGAATTGCTAATGCTAACAATGTCATATTCTATAATTAATTCAATGCCATATTAGTCATGAGGCGCCCAAGACGGCATGCAGTTAAGATGTCAAATTTGAAATATAAATAAGAAGTAAAAAAATTGTGTGGTCAAATTTCTCTGGTATACCAAATGTGTACCAGAGAAAGAATATTTTAGGGATTGGACAAATTTCACAGGACTTGTACACACAGAATGTACATAGCACATTTGAATAAACTAAATGACCGGGCGTTATCAGCGTGTTTTACAAGATGCAAATCTGACTAGCACACACTTTCTCATCAACAGACGCTTCAAAACTTTACCATTATATTAATACGATCAAGGTGAATATCATCGTCCTTTAGTTATTTAAAATTTATCGTCGGTAATTGATTGGGTCAGTAGACTTTAGGAAAAAGTTATTGAAATACCCAGATGACTCAACCTTTTTGTACAAAATTTGAACGGAACGAATGATATGGCTAAGGTAAATGACCACAATACAGGGAGTTGGTACCAACTTTTAAGGTTGAGAAAATATTAGGAAAAGTTATATAAAACAGAGTGTGTCAAATTTGTAATCACCTAATATCCGCAAAAATGGAAATTAGAGCTGGTGCCCGCTGTATAAAGCCGCTCTGAGTAGTCGTTCATAGCTAGCCATTGAATCTAAATCATAAGAGGCAATACCTAAGCAAACACCTCGTGTCCTTCCTTGCGGCCTGAGTAGAAATTTCCAGACCAGCCAGTTTTTGCAAAAAGAAAAGTGGCAAATGAATTTGAAAAGAGGATAGCCTGATAAAATCTAGCATCTACGAGATTCATACATAAGATTTTACCTATTCAATATCCAACAGGCGGGAAATACGTCTCTTGTATTCATGCGGACTCGAATGAATTTCTAAACCAATGCTCCTTTCTAGAATTACATGCGAATGTGATAATTCCTAAAAGATAGATTTTAATACACAAAGTTAATACCATGCAATGAACGTTTTTGCTGTCATTAGTCGCAAACTGATTGCAATTGTTTCCTTGGAAGACGGCTTGCGTTGATACTATATATTGTATTAGAAATGTGTTATATGATGATATTTAGCTTAGTAAACGCACAAATTTAATAAAAGTATTAATATTAAGCCCTAAATTATGGCTGTAGTTTGCTGTAGTGTTCCAATTAGCGTGGAAATATTTTAAGAATAATCACCTCAATATATCCCTATCATTGAACCAAGCATAAGAGATTAATGTATGAAGCGGTAAAACAATTTAACTCACATTGTTTAATTGTATTTTTTAGTAAATAAACGCCCTTTGTAGTAACGTTGATCGAAATCTGCCAAGCTCTCCGCCATATTTAATTCGTAAATGCTATGTAGAAGAGCTATTTAATTTACTTTTACTTCTGGGTTGTCAAATACAATGGTTCTTCTTTCAATGTAATTAGTAATAAATTAAAAACAATTTTAAATATTCTTTATGTATAAAGAAATGTAGTAACGTGTATCATAATGTTGGTGACTCAAAAATATTGACTCAGTTGATGAAATTTACATAAGTGCGCAGGAATACACTGGACGTATTTCCCGCCTGTTAGATATTGGTTAGGTAAAACCTTATATGCAATTCTCACTGTTACCACATTTCATAAGGCTATCCTCTTTTGACTTTCCCTCGCCACTTTTTGTTTGGAAAAACCTTGCTAAACCGGATCTCGAAATTTCTACATGTGCCGCAGAAAAGAGCAGGAGGTATTGGCTTAGATGTTGCCTGCCTCTATGTTAGTGAATAACAACGACTACCCACAGTGGTTTTATAGTATACAGAGGGCGCCCGCTTCATTTCCTGTGATCCTTATTTTGGATATCACGTTTTTAGAACTTCATCACATTCCCTTTTTATAACTGTTTATAAATTTTTCTCAATAAAAAGCGCTTGTGCCATCTCCCTGTTTCCTAGTCATTTATTAAAAAACATTTATTTCATTTCACTATCTTAACAGTTTCATTCGTTCAGTACAAATGTTGCATAAAAGTTTTAGCATGATAAGAGTTATCTGGAAATTGCAACTATTTTTTCGAAGAGTCTCCTAACCCAATCAATCACCAACGGTCAATTTACACTTAATAAACGGCGTTCATATTTACTGGGATCGTATTATTATAAGGGTATAATTTCAAAGCGACTATTGATGAGAGTGTGTGCGTTCGTGTGATTTGGGTTATTTCATATTCGAAATGATGACGACCACTCATTTAGTCTGTTTAAATTTCTATGGGAATTCCAAGTGTAATTTCATGCCATTTCTAAAATAAACTTTCTCAGGTTCATATTTATGGAAAGTTTTTCATTCGTGTTTTAATATCGCACATGATATCTTGGACACTACATTAGCAATACTCCACTGAAAACAGTACCGAGCATGAAAAAGGAAGTATTATTAATTCAGTTTCTTTTCATGGTGAATCAGCTAATTACTTAACCTCCTTATGAACTTTAAGACGCTTGCAATGGGAACAATTTAGCATTGATGTTATATTAATACGTTACATTCTCGAATGCGTCCGTCACATTTTAATCTCTGTAATAGACTTATTCATCCATTTTTGCATGAAAGACCAATAATATAATGGGGAAATCTACAATAATATTTATGATAATACAGTCGTAATATATAAATTTATAATACATACATGCAACCACGGAATGGAAAAGTAATGTGAATTTTGATTTAGCATTACTTGCTTTTTCCTAATAATCATTTATGTTTATCAAATTCGACTATTATTTGTCTTTTGTGGGTTTGTAAGAGTGCATATACTTGAGAGAGATTGTCATAATACCGTTCAATGTTTGTTCCTTGTTGTCGATTTCAATTTACAGTGCACTAGCCCAAGCGAATGTCGTCAGCTGACCTACTGGCATTGGTATATATTAAAATTTTAATACTAATATTGTAATGGCCAATAATATTGTTGTCATGATCATAATCAAAGGTTTTAATGACAGTTTTAAATGTCAATTCCGCTGGTTGTCATTAAAAAAATTATTCAATTAGTCATTAAGTGTGAAAATTAAAAATTTTAGATGAAAAAACAAACATTAATACCAGCAGTGTGCCACAAATTTCATTATGGCTATAAGAATGATTTTGAAAATATGACATATTCACAGACTATAAGAAAACTGTTTTTAAAATACGAGGAGAGGCTTGTTGATCACCTAAAAATAAATTTTCTTCACTACACATTTCATTCGGTAAAACTACTTTCGACACATCGGTGTCATCTTCAGGTAACAATTCCAAATCATTGGTTTTCCGCTTCCATGATTAATAAATTCCCCAAAGTTAAGCCTGAAAACATCGATAATGTGAATGAAATCGTCCCTTCACCTGTATAATTAATTCCTGTAGCTGAACAGTGAAAATATTATTTTGGAAGGAAAACATTTCATGAAAATGCATGAATCAATGTTAAAAATTTACAAAATATAAAACTAACCATCGTAAAATGCATAATGCTGTTCCGAGGAAGAAAAAGCAGCAGATATTGATATGAACCTTTAATGGTTCTGGTTTAAAAACAAGAATTACGTGGCCAGCTGTTAATTGTTTCTTTTTGCCTCGTGTGAATACGAAACAAAGAAAAAATATTCAATGTGCGAAACTAATTTTCCTGTCCGCATTTTTTGGTAATGTGTCTATTTGTTCCATAAATGAAAAGTACAACATACATCAATACTTTCCCTTTTGATTAAAATAAGGCTCAATGATTATTGTATGATACGTTTTGAACTAAATTTTCAAAATGTAGGCTCATGCTAATTCATTTGAGGATATGTAGTAGTCCTGTAACTACTTGTTGGAATGCCTAGGCCTAATTTCGACCGGCAACCGACTAAGACCCAAAAAAATACAAAAAACGTTTTTTTTTTCACAAATAGATAAGTCGGTAATAGCTAAAAATACGTTCTGGTAGGACTATGATCCTATTTTACAGTTTTATTACGTTTACAAAATTTCAATTTCAATTGGTCCACTTGAAATTGAAATTGGTATTAACATACATAGAAATTTGGAGCTAAGTTTAAACATTAGTAACCATATAATTACGCTCTTCAAGAGACGTAACACATAAATAGCAAAAATACTCGTATAAACCAACTCATTGCTTGAAGAGCGAAGACGCGGCATAGTTATCCCGAGTCTTCTCCTCCGTGGCTTTCTCCTCATGGAACGCAACAGGTGGGCCCCTCCCCTAACCAATTCTCTCGGGATCCTTCAGGGGAAAATGACACTGATTTAGAACTGTAGGATCACACGACTTCTAGCTTTTAAGGGGTGAGATCGAGTTTTAATAGTGAGGAAAGCATCAACGGCGAATAAGCGAAATTTCTACCCACAAGCGTACCCAGGCAACGCATTTGTGTGGAATGGTGTAGTAAAGTGGAGGAAGAAAAAGGCTACCTCACTCAAAGCCCTGCGGACGATGACAGGAACGCCGAAAAAACAACTAACGTCTTGGACGTCTTATTAAACACTCTAATTTCACTCTTTTGACGATAGCTGAAATTCTTACTTAGTAGTATTCTCTGAAATTAGCATTTGAAACAAATAAATATAAAATCGCTTATTTCACCAAATCCGCACTATGGATATTTTCAAATGAACAGAGTATCCAATACGTAATTATAAAGAACTATGTAATGAAATTCCTAGAGAACTTTACTTAATACTTTGATATAGAGTGTGGTTCTGTGTGTTGAAAAAACATGCGCGTCGATGCTAGTTCTTCTTAACTATATTCCGGAATTGTGATATTTAAAATTGTGGGTGTAGAAAAGAGTGGATTAGATGATGCAGAAGGTAGGTACTACCAACGAAAAATACTCATTAGCTCTTTCTATGAATGCTAAAGCAGCTGTATAGTGTGTGTCTGGTTTAACACCAAGGGTTTAATCTTAGGTTGCCAGGTACAGTTTTTTAAATTTAAAAATTTATTTTTTTGAACTCACCTGATGCTCCCTTCTCAATGCTGTAACTGGTTTTAACTCACGGTAATATCAGTAATTATACCACCATCCATTAGTAGCGTACGTTCTACGTTTCTGTTAAATATCTCAATAATGAATCACGTGGGCCTCTTCCCTTCCTAAACACAAACTGTTTATTAACCATCTAATCATTAACCCTTCTCTCCATTCTTGAATTGATTATCTAAAAGCTCTTCTTGCTTGTGAAATCAAACTTGCTTTTTTTAGTTCCCACAAATGCCTTCCTTACACTTTTTAAAATTAGGGACTAACAATGAAAACCTAAGCCGGACCTAAGCTATCCTTCTATTTGTAATATTTTTTCAGTATCAAAACTTTGTAGTCTAAAACAGTTGCCAGATAGATCTTGTATTTGTCCGATTTTTGTAAAAGTTAAGAAGTTTATAATGCCCAAAATTCTTCATTTATCCTATCCGGTATGATTATCTGAATTGGTTTGAATAAATCAGCCAAAGAGTTGACTTGTATTTCAAATGAACAAGTAGACAACTTTTATATTATAAAATAAGTGATACATTTCGTCATGCTGATAAAAATTGTTTACAAGTCCGTATTTATTGTCATGTGCTTTTTGGTTTAAATTGGGCGGATTGATTCAGCATCGACCATTTTATCAATGGTCTGCATGCTCTCGGCGGGGAAAATAACTTCAGTAATTTAGTGTCTATAAACTACGACGGTGGTCTCTTTGCCATAGGTGGAGGCGTAAAAATGTATTGGCAAGATGATTAGGATAGAGAGGGCGAAATGAAGTCCTTTCCTTCTCAGAGTTAACCTAACTTTCTCTCTAGGAATACTTTTTAATGCGCGAGATTTTTCTCTCGCTTCCAGTGTCTCTCGATAAACGACGCGATGCTCAGATATTATCTTATGATATCATGAACGGGAGCGCACATATCGAGTGGCCACCTTGATAAGTTTCATTTTCGTTTCAGTCGCCTTCTCTGCCATGTCCTCGCTCTTGGCTTCCACACTCTTTTCCTTCTCCCATTCTGCCCCCTCCCTCCACGTCCTCCTACCTACCACCCCAATTGTCTGCCCATCTTCCGTCAGTTTACCTATTTAACCGAGTGATGCCATCCCGTCATCCTCATCAGGTCCTTATTTTACCATCCGCCTCAAAGCCATCAACTTCCTTATTACTCTCCTTCCCACTTTTGATGTCTTTTTAGTCCCATTCCGCAATCAATTAATAATCTGATTAGCCAACAAATCCCTCGGCCGCAGGTGATGCTTTTCGTTTGTTGCGGTCCTCTTTTTCAGCCCCGATATCCATATCTATGTATGCTGGCAGTGAACACCAGTTCCGAGTCTCGTTTTTTTATGATTAATTATTTTTTCCGTTATTTTTATCTTAAATTGCATAATTATTAAACTTATGATAACGTCATTTGAAACGTATGATAATAGTCAGCTGAATTTTCACTAGGGAAATCGGTATATAAGGTACACCTTTTTAAATAGATATGTATAATAGGCATCAGAAGGTAATTTTTTTAACAATGGAATCATCAAATACAGTCAAAATTACTTTTCTATTTTTCAACTTGTTCTGATAATTCTAAACAAGAAGAAATTACTTTATTATGACAGATATGAAGGAATTAGCACCTAAATTACAGCATAATGTGTAACTTTTGGCAGAATTTTATGTAGTAAATGCAATGAGTTAAGGATCGCAATAACCAAAGTAGCCTTGTCGGGGTAAAATTTGAAAAAGGAAATTATAATATTTTATATATTATTATGTTATTATGATTAAAAGGAATCTTAACTATTGGCTTAAAAAATATGTAGGGAATGGGGAATTTCGGGTTCAGAATAAGGAATGACCGCTTAGAGATAGCCATATATTTATGCAGGAGACAGTGTTTTTTTCATCTTAACGATCACTTAGCTTGAACATCTCTATTTATGAGGTATACATGCAAAACACAATCATTAACAGATACATCAGTCTTTTTGTATTATGGTTACTGACTGATTGAAGGACAGCCTGATTGATTGACACTCTATCGAGAGCAGATGCGGATTAACATTTTTTTAAGTATTATAAAGAGTAATATCAGATTCCAAAAGATTGAATACGGAAAACGATTGTGAAAATGGAATGCAGAAGCATTAACCAGGACAACTAAAAGGGTATCAATGGGATCTAGAGAAATCATTAGTAAGAAAAGAAACACGGAAATAAAGAAAGGAAGAGAGAGCATATCAAATTGGATATCGAAAGGCAAAAAATAAATCTTAGGAATAGTTAAAAATTAAAGGACAAATTATGCATATATTACAGACGAGATGTATTAGGAAGAAGAAGATAAAAGAAATGGAAAGTATATTAACACAGAGTCAGATAGAAGGAAACACAAAGAGTTGGATAATCAATTGAGGTAGGAAACTAATAAAACAAAA
The DNA here is from genome assembly GCA_037158775.1 of Hetaerina titia. NCBI lineage: Eukaryota > Metazoa > Arthropoda > Insecta > Odonata > Calopterygidae > Hetaerina > Hetaerina titia. Next base: position 36,779,830 of record CM073779.1, read on the forward strand.
TAAACTTGAAGAAAATATGAATATATCCTCCTATGAAACTTGTAATATATGCAGTCCGGGATAAAGAAAATTTAAGTGGCGATGGTGGAAAAACTGTCAAGAAGTACAAATATATATTTATATAAACAATGAAAAATAAGGAAAAAAATTTTATTTTACTTTTTTATTTTTCTATGACAACCTACCGTGTTGCCTTTCCATGAAGTCCCCGTGAACCGAAAAATGCACTGCTAGCATGTTTGGATGGATATTCTGCAAAAAACCAACTTAGCGTATATACATCGCGAGAGGCATGTATTTCGTTATGCAATAGGCCTGCCGGTGATATTATTCTTTTCACCCGAAGGGATTAAAAAGGTTGTATCCCCTTAACGACGTCTCTAATTGGAATTACCCATCACTCAGGGATAATTTTTGACTCTTTTGCCCCTTCGTAACTTCTCCGCAACCTCTTCTCGCCTCTCTTACTCCCACCCTCTCTCACTCCCTCTCCTTCTCATTGCCTTGCTCCGCCGCGAACTTCAAAATATTGATTACCACCGGACTTCCATTTGCCCACCAGCCTCGCTTCACCTTTGCCCTACAGCTCTCAAACTTCTTATAGCACCCCGACATTTCCGTTGTGCTATCTCCTATGTGCTATATTTCAATGACTGTACAGGTGTCTGCCAGTGTAAAGAAATTTGACAAATATGAGTACTGTATTTTCTATAGGGGTGGGCACTATCCAAGTGGAAATTCCATCTGCTTTCCGACCTTCCCCCTTTCTAATCCAGAAAATCCAACGCAAGCTTTTTTCCCGTGTACTTTACGTTGCGGAGTACAACTGCCCTATTTCTTCCAGATGAGTTCCTACTAGTATCGCTACCATTAATTTTTACACCTTCTTTAACATAACACATGCATGACTCGTTACTAGAGCGCTTTCCGCTTTGCCTCTTACTTCTACGTTGTTGCTCCACCCACAGCAATCGTTATTCTCCATCTTGCCCCCACTCTTCTCAACTGGCGTTCTCCAAACTTTTGGCATACATGGAGAGACGTCCATGCATGGCATCGGAAGGGGGAATCTTTCGCTCTTAATTTCGATCTAAATCATAATACACAATATTTGCCGAGCACTTGCCTTTTGCAAAAAAATCAGGAACACGGACCTCTGTCAAAAATCTCCTTACACGATCATTTCACGAGAAGTGTATTCGTTATGTGCTTCCTGCTGATGTTGTTAGCAGTAGTGGTTTCTTCGTTGTGATAGTGCCCAAGGCTTTCGAACGCTTTGGGTCGTCCCTGATGCCTAACAAAATTTTTCATGCTAAAGCCCTTTGCACGCTTGCGCAAGTTGTGTTTATTCTACATCTCCGAAACGTAATATTTGTTTAAATAAAATATTGGGATTTAATTAGTAAACTAAATTGACAAATTAAGGTGGAGCAAGCAGCCAGAACATTTACACCACTCCGACGCGCTCTCTTTCGCCCAGCGCGGTTGGGTACTTCTTAGTTTAGCAGCATGGCCACCGCTCCAACTTTTTCCATTTATGCCTATTCGGACCGTCTTCTCGAAAAAGATCCTCTTTTTATATCCAACTTCAGCTCGTTCTCTGTTTCACTAGTCTTTCGCTCCCAGGTTGAAAATATTTTATATATTTGGGTGTATGTTCGTATGGATATATATACATATAACTATTAAGCAATTTACCGGTTAAGGTAGGTTTCGGATGGACACAACTACCAAATGTAGTATTTTCATTTTGTTTCTTTTGTATGTTTGTTTCGTTACTACCAAATGTAATAAAAGTCATTTTGTGACTCCTAACACAACACAATCCAGCAACCTACTTTACATCAACTCCCTCCTAATTTCTGTGTACTTTCTTCCTCCCTTGATCACATCCAACATCCCTCTCCTGTGCCTACCCTTTCTTTCTTTGTTAAACATTATCCTCTCTATTACAGTCTTCAACATTCCACTACCGGCCAATATGACCATCATCTATTTTTCATGCCTCCATAGGATTTCTGTCAAAAAACCCCTCTCCTCACCCACCATGCCTAGTACTTCTCCACATGCTTTCCTTTCGCTCCTTTCACCTTCTATATTCTTATCCATATCCACATTTCAAAAGCCTTCAATCTACATCTATCATCCTGCTTTGGTGATCGCGTTTCCGCACATAGCTACGCTCCATATCAAAGTTTTAACGAGTCTTTTCTTAACATCGTTACACCACGTCCCTGTCATTAACTCTCTCTCTCTCAAAAAATTGTAAAATTTTTTGTAAAATTGTTAACTGCAATTGTCCTAAAAGAAAACACTTTTTTAAGGCATCTGAATTCAGCTATCATAATAAAATAATTATTACATAGCAAAGCGGTTTATTTACTAAGAAAATATTTAACGGCATTTCCTAGATATATTTCTTAATTTTCAGCTCCGTCCACACTCGATAGGCATTAGGCAGCATGTTTTTAGGTGCCCAACATTTAGGCACCTAAAGAGATGGCAGCTTGGGTTGTGACACCCTACGAAATAGGGCTGCCGTATATGTAGCTAAGAATAAGCAATAAATAGATGGTGTCGGAATGTAAATATCATGATGTTGGAGGTTTGCGTGCAGTGGCAAAACAGCATAATGGTTTTCGCGTTTGACCCAAAAATTACCTTGGAAAGAATACCATATGAATAAGATAAAACGTCTTAAATTATTGAAATGTAATACTATCTTACCTAAAAAATTTAAAAATATAAAAAATACAGACAATATATAGGACTAAATACAGCCCGTTAAAAGAGAATGAATACGAAACTAATACGTAATCGTCCAAGCTACTAAAATGAAAGATAGAAATGGAAAACTTAAATAAAATATTGCCACATGCATTCTAAAGTGAACTCAGAATAACGCGAAAACCATTATGCTGTTTTGCCACTGCACGCAAACCTCCAACATCATGATATTTACATTCCGACACCATCTATTTATTGCTTATTCTTAGCTACATATACGGCAGCCCTATTTCGTAGGGTGTCACAACCCAAGCTGCCATCTCTTTAGGTGCCTAAATGTTGGGCACCTAAAAACATGCTGCCTAATGCCTATCGAGTGTGGACGGAGCTGAAAATTAAGAAATATATCTAGGAAATGCCGTTAAATATTTTCTTAGTAAATAAACCGCTTTGCTATGTAATAATTATTTTATTATGATAGCTGAATTCAGATGCCTTAAAAAAGTGTTTTCTTTTAGGACAATTGCAGTTAACAATTTTACAAAAAATTTTACAATCTTTATTTTTAAAAACCCTCTCCATTGCTACTTCGACAGTCTTTAACAGTTCCTCCTCTGCCAATAGAGGAACATGCCACTCTGATTTCATGCAATAAGAAAAAAATCCAGAGAAGTATAAGCTATGATATTTTTCAACGCAATTGCCGACGCCCTACAAAATGAAAATGCTCCCTGCACTTACCCATTAATCACAAGTCCAGGCACTGCCAGTATTTCATGGTTCGGGCTGGAGTTTGCTTATTATTTCCCACCTAAATAGTTTAGTCTCTTCTTACATTCTTCTTCTTTAACGTTAATTGTCCTGGTTCGGGTAACTCCTTTCCCATTTTTAATCTAATAAAACTTTGTGTCACTGTGAAACTTTTTTTATGCTCTCTCTATTTTCTTTCACTTTAAATCATTCACATTAGCTCATCCTAATTTTTATTTAACAAAGATAGCTGACGAAATTCACGATGTTATTATTCAAATTATTTGACTTCTTTTGCTCGTACCCCTACGTGGAAAAGCGGTAGTGAATTCAAACTGTTAAATGAATACAATTTAAGTATAAGTACCTGTGAATATAAAAAGCCATTTTTTATGAATTTTGATGTAAATCTCGTGAAGTACTATATGTTCAATAATAATATTGCAAAAATATTTCCAAAATGTGGATTTTGGAACTCGTTAGAAGAGATTCAGTCAGTACTTTCAAAAGTTCTACGTAATAGTGTATCACTTTAGTAAATCACTGGTCTCAGTTGGTGAATGGCGAATAGAGGGATTATTTGGAGCAAAGAAAGAGGAAAAATGGAGGAGCTCCCAAACGGCAGGAAAAATGAAATTTACCATTTTTTAAAAATACATTAGGTGAATTTCAACGGTTCTATTTGATTCAACCTAATTATGAGATTGAGTTCAATCCTGGGATACTTTTCCACGCCACCATCCCCTCTCACTTCCTTGTTGTTGGCCTCCTCCCCCCTCCCCATATAATTTCTCCTCTCTTCCATGTGAAAAGTGTTCTGAGCATGAGGGATTTAATGTCAAAACAAAAAATATAAATGCCATTTCGTTACATATTTCCTATCTATGTTTAGTTAAGCTTTAATTCAGTTTTTACATGTGTGTGCATGCATGTAAATAAATTGGGAATTTCATTATGGTTCAGGATGAGAATAGGATAAATTGGATCATCCTAGGGGGCAGGTGTGCTGCGTAGAAAGAGCAGAATCAATAAGGAAAATTTCTTTTTTTTTACTAAACAATTATTATTAGGTTAGTAATTCATTCATGAATGATAAAGATTGTTTTTCCATCTCTAATTTCATATGCTTAATTGGTTTCTCTCTATGATTTTCATATAAATAGATTAGTTTTAAAAAATTGAGTATCTCACTAATAAATTACTGAAAAATTGTGTATCTGTTATTGAAATCAAGCAATTTTATAGTACTTGTAGCATGAAAAATAAAATATTTTGATGATGAAGGTTACTTAGTATGCAGTGTCAAGTTCCAATAGTATACCATGCTGTGTCCTTTTAATTCTAAATGCCAGGGTCTTTTTCCATTGGTTTTCCACCATGAAAACTTTGGTGTGTGTAGAATAATGGATAAATGTTATCTCTTTTGTCTGGTAGAGTTAGTGTGTTAGAGACTAAGAAAAATACTAACTTCTAATGAAGAAGTTATGTATATGAAAAGGCAATGTTTGAATATCAAGGAGCATGTCTCTCTCTCATTTTAAATTAATTTGATGAGGGCAGATATTCGAAAAAAGGAATATGAACCGGTTTTATATACATGTGTACTTTCAACTAATATAAATGTGTATTTTTTCATGTGATTTTTACTTGTGGCATTAACAAAGCATGTATTTATGTGAACTCCCTTCACCGATATCAGTCACAATGACAGAGACTTCTATATACTATATAATTAAAAACATATTATTAATTGAATGGGAATGGGCAGGATATATATGTGTAAATAATATATTTTGGAATATTTTTATTTCAATTTATTTAGACCTCAGTGAAATGTAATTTCTTGCCATTTGGTGTTTTTAGTAATCCTCTTTATTGAAGAAAATAACCCAAAGATATGCATTTCTAATCAAACTATTTTTACCAATGAAGGTTGTTTAGCCAAAAACCTATGTCAGATTAATCAGAATAATTAGACTTAGCATATATTCACCAGCAACTGAAAATTAATTAAACATTTTTTGAAGGAGTTTTTAAGTTGTGGTTAAGTTCTATTTAATATTTAACTACTGTGTCAATACTATGAACATCAGGATGCTTTGAAAATAACAATTTTTTGCACTAATAATTTCCATGGTTAAAAAATAACCAGTTTTTATAGAGATTGTTTTGTTAATATTAAAAGAGATACCCAATATTTTAATCACTTATTTTTAATGTGCAATAGAGATTGGTGGAATCACTCCATAAGGATGAAAACAGAAAAACACTGGTAATTTTTCCACATTTAAGATTCCTAAAACCATCAAGGCTGTACAACACCATTTTCAAGTGAAGCTTTTGTTTTACAATATCATTCATATGTTTCAGGCAAAAAGGTTAGGAAAACAGAGAAACTAAACAGGGTGAGTGGATAAGGTTGTTGGAAAATCCCAATGGTAGGGGTCGGGAGTCAATGGGGGATGTGGAATGAGAGGCGGCATGGATATAAAATGGCAAAGGAAAGGGGGAAAGGAAGAAATATACAAAACAAAGTGGCAGTCCAGGGAATTTGAAAAAGCATTGTCTGGATAATAATACTTTGTTGAGCCACTGGGTGCATTTGTAGTCATCCTAGAGGCATGTGCCCTACAACCCTGTTTGCCCTTATGCATTTACGGGTCCCTTTCTGCCACTCAACAACCTCAATACCTATTCTCAATGTCATCACCTCAACACCAAAATAAAAGAACAGTGTGTTTTACCCAGAATGTTAAAATCACCCCATCTCCTCTGTCTCTTCCCCACTGCCCTATGTAAAACCTTCCCTGGGTATTTCCCCTCTTTTCTCCACATGCCTGAAACAGAAGGGGGCACCACAAGATGACTTTGTTTGGTAAGTTGAGACAATAGCGGCCAGTTGACAGTGGATGTTCCTGAATATGGAGGATGACCAAAAATGTACCCAGTGGCTCAAGAAATCTCATTATCTGGATGGTACTTTTTTAAACTCCCTGCACATGCAACTCCATTTTATGTATTCCTTCCTTTCCCATTCCTCCATTCCTTTGCCCTTTCCCCCACTCCCTATCACTCCCTGCTGCTCAATGGCTCCCATCCCTTACCATCAGGATTTTCCAACGCCCTTATCCACTCATCTTGTTTGGTCCCTCCGATCTCCCACCCTTTTTTTAGCCAGATACATATACATGATATGGTAAAACAAAAGCTTATCTTGTAAATGGTGTGTTACACCTCAATTTTCACATATTCAGTATCAAAGAATCCATAATGTAGAAAATTGGAAGTGTTTTTCTCTGTTACTATCATTATCCATTATTATGGTAAACTCAGTTATTTTAGGTGATTGACTTATAAAATTGGATACAATTTTTTTGCTTTTCAATATTGTATGAACATTACCTCACCTAATGTATTAATCAACATCATATTTGATGAATTGGTATACTTGATATAATGTATTTAAATAGAATCTTGTTGCATTAAACAGTGTCCATTAAGATATCATTTTTAAGAGTCACAATTAATTCAAGACCATAGGTACTAAATTGTATTTATATGTGAGAATTCTCATTGAATCAATATTAGTGGAACTGGTGACTATATAATTATCTTTTTGTTAAAATCAACATGTAATTGCTGAAACAGAAATGGTGTGAACCATGAAAGTATTATATTGAAATGTGTCTGATAATAGAGTAATTTCCAAAAATTAGTTTTTTCCTAAATAAAATAAACAACTGGACAAAACAACATTTCAATGAAAGATGAATAATGCATTTTTGTATTCAATTTTTCATTCAAATTTCAAAACTGAAAAATTGCTGTGGGTGAAAAATATGATGAACTGAGATTGCTAGTGGGTAGCCTGCATTACAAATCTGGGACTGAATTGATTCCATTTGCTGCATCATATTGCAAAGCTTAAGTCTCTCACTCTTGTAAATTGTATTCCAAAGATATTAATTAAAGCCTAAAAATTGAAATCACACTTTAAAATATGAAACACTGTAATGCTTTTTTTCAGAACTGAAGTAGTTTTCAAAATATGAACTAGAATAATCATCCCAAAATTAATTATTAAGCCTCTTCCTGTAACTTTAATCATTTTCTATTTTAAATAAAATCACTCTTTACTCTGTATTTCAGTCCCTCAACAGTTCAACGGTGAGGATCTAGGGACCCATTTACATATAATAACACGATTCAATGAAGTCACTCCAACATTAAGACCTTTGACAGAAAATATGTGTTTGTCAGGTAGGTGTTACAGTAATTTATCCCTTGAATTCACTCGCTCCATCAAAATCTGACTGATGCACCGCTGTACTCACAGCATAGCTCGTATATCTAATTAATCATTTTTGTTTGTATAACTGGTAAAGTATACACATTGTTTGTTTTTGTTAACTAGGTTATGGTTTCTATATCATGATAACCCACTACCTTCTCACTTCCTTTTAGTTGTTTCTTTCATACCTAAGAATTTTGTTGACTTCAGAGAGAGCACATAATTTCCTTCACCCAAAGAATGGTAGGAAAAGACAACTGCTTATTATTCAGGGTGAAGTTGTGCTTTTTGATTTTAAATTTGAGTTATTTCTCAAATTAGGATCAATTGCATGTGCAAAAATTTTTTTAAAAGATTGTTTCAATTGGAGTATGAAATTTGTTTAAACATGTGAAATTCCTTCCACAACAGATTCCTCTAAGTGTGAAATCGGTCAGCTCATAAGGGTGGATATTTTTCATAGTACAATTAAAATAATATAGGACCATTTAAAAAATTTCCTCAAAAACATGTCTACATGTTGAACTAACATGTGCTAAGGTAAACATATAAATAGTGTATATCCATTTGGTATAATGTATGGCATATAGGCACTTGGTAGACAGGCTATATTTTGCTATATTCTATCAGTAATACTATATGTTATAATTGTGTTTGATTAAGTGTCAGCAGGTCTAAATATACGTATGCACATGTGCTTTATAATATCATTTTTGTTTGAACACATATGCTTAAACATTGTGCATAAGCATATTTCAGTAGGAAAATCTGACAAAGGCTGTTGTTTTGCAATTCAATTCATTTTACAGCCCATATTATGTCTAAATTTAGATATTAATGTTACTGGTTTATGTGAAAAAATGTAATAACATTGACATTTTTATAAATCAAACCACTTTGCTTTTCCATATTAACTTTTTATTCTCACGACCCAGGTTTCATTATAGCATAACATCATCATCAGATGATGATGTTATCACCTGATGATGTTATGCTATAATGAATGCTATATGCCTGGGTTGTGAGAATAAAAAGTTTATGTGGAAAAGCAATGTGGTTTGATTTATAAAAACGCCAATATGAAGATTTTCCACCAAGTTTTATTTAATAACATTTATGATTATTGTTAACTTTTTGGTATAATTTATTTTCCTTACCTTTAAGGCTTAATTATATGGTTATTTAACTGATTTTAAATCATGAAATAAATGATTTTAATATTTTTATAAATGTTAGCTTAAGAAAAATTAAAAAAAGAAGTTGCATGACATGCATAAATAATGTGTAATTGTTTCCTCCACTGCTTAGAGTCTGGATGGCAAGATAGAAATCTGGGTTTAGCATCAACATTTAGTAGCAACATATGAAATCACTCCATACAATGAGTTAAACATTTTTTTGAATTATATATACCTTTAAAATGACTCCCTATGACAAAAGGAAACCAAAAATAATCAAAACTAAAATACATAATAATGCATATATTAAAACAAAGGTTATGCAATTTTCCAGAAAGAAAAAGTCTAAGCTAAATATTAAAATAGGTGGGGAAAAAATACAGCAGGTAGAACAGTTTACATATCTCGGAAGTGTTTTGGACCAATACGGTCAAAGTGGTAGGGTCGTAAGGAGAAGAATTGCGCTAGGCAAGGAGGCTTTCTCAAGGAGGAGGGAGTTGATGACGGGGATGTTGAGTAGGGATGTTAAGACAAGACTCGTAAAAACTCTGATATGGAGCATAGCTATGTACGGCGCGGAAACATGGTCACTGAAGCAGGAGGATAGACGTAGATTGGAGGCTTTTGAAATGTGGGTGTGGAGAAGAATGGAGAAGGTGAAATGGACCGAAAGGAAAACAAACGAGGAAGTACTAGAGATGGTGGGTGAGGAGAGGGGCTTGTTGAGAGAAATCGTATGGAGGCAGGAAAAATGGATGAAAGGCGTATTGAGCGGTAGTGGAATGTTGAAGAAGGTAATAGAGGGGAGAATGTTGGGCAAGCGAGGTAAGGGCAGGAACAGGATAGGGATGTTGGACGGGATGAAGGGAGGAAAGAAGTACACCAAGATGAAGAGGGACTTGATATAGATTAGTTTGCTAGGTGGGGAGTCACAAAATGTTTATTTGATAGTTGTGTCCATCCAAAAACCTACCTTAAACGGTAGATTACCTAATAAATAAAATGCATATATGTTCCTGATTGAAAGTGCCAGCACAGATGACTTGTACACCAATGTTGGTACTTCCATATACATGCATTACATTTATCAGTGTAAATTGATTTGAACCCTTTCCTAGGATAAAAGTCAAGAATCTTAATTTAAAAAATTTTCAATGAGAAAGTCATTCTAGCATCAATAAATAAATGGATGCTTGCATAACTAAAACTTTTGAGAGAAGTAAAAAAAAATCAAAATTATCCATCATTTTTTTCAAAACCAACAAATTAAACATCAAGTGCATAGTATATTTTGGAAAGGCATAATTTCAGGTTGCCGTAAATGTGGGCAAATGTTTTCACTAAATACCACTTCATGCACCTGTTTTGCATAGGAGTTAGATAGTTTAGGACTTCAACTGGTAAAAGTTTCACTTGCATGTGTTATACTGAATGAATTTACTAACCATATAATACATTAAACAATTATATTGCATGGGAACACTTTGACCTAAAATATCTCATAAAATCTTGGATCCTTAATCATGCAAAAACTATTATAACCCTCATGAAATGTCTACACCTTCTATTGAAATGAAACACCAAAGAAGAAAATAATTTCAGATAAATAATGGAAAAATGTTGTCTGAAGTATCCCAGATGTAATAAGTCTGACTGTGGAGTTGAAGGTCATTGGTTTGATTCGACGAGGTGCTCAGCTTTTGGAAAATTGTGATTTTTTGAATTCTCCATTATGAGCCAAGGAAAAAAACAACTAATACAACAAACTACCCAGTCCAATGATGAGAGGCAGCAGTTTCACCATAAGGCACTCATTGTGCAGATTAAAAATATCTGTCTATTATTAACTGTTGCAACTGTGGTCAATGATAAATTCTGTGGAGTTTGCTGGAGTACTGCATGGTGTGGAAGTCAATAGAAAAATCACTTCATTCGTTTGAAAGGGAGATGAAGCTTTAAATTCAAAACTGATGCAATGGCATCTTGGTCAAATATGCTGCAGGTAAAACTGAAGGTTGCAGGTAGACTGAAGACAAACAGCCTAAGAGTGAGTGAGATTAAGTGGATTGGGTTGGACGGGTTATGAAGCAATGGAAATACTAAGATATACTCAAGAGACAACCAGAGGATTCATGAGTGGGAATCATACTGAAGAAGAATCACATTATGCCATCAATACAGTGGAAGGACTCTAATAAATAAAGTTTCAGGGAGAGCCTACATGACTCAGTGCTATTAGAGGTGTAATTCCCAGATCCCAGCAATGCAGATGAGGAAAACAAAACAGCAAAATGGAAGAAGAACCTTATCATGATGGTCGACCAGAACATTATGAACGGAAAGTGTCCAGATGGAAGCAGGGTGGGAGAGTACAGATTATGAAAGTGAAATATCACGGTGGAAAAAGACATGTAAGGCCTACCCACATACTGCTGTAACTGGCAATCACAACCTGGTGGTCATGGGCAGCTAATAGAAGAAGATGAAGAAAGTGTAAAAGGAACCCTGATTGGACACAAAGTTGCTATGTATGATGCAAAGTAGAACACTATGTCACCATGAAAATCATCAGAAAAATATAAGGAATAAATATGTATATCATAAGATGGACAATGGAAAGAAATAAATAATATAACATTTAAAATAACAGGAATAATTCATGGCTAAGGCAGTGGAAACAAAGCAGGAATTGATGAATGAAATGTAATTATTTATTATTTTCAATTGTATTAATAATAAAGATAACCATGACAGTGGACAACTACTGGTGATCATCAAGAAGAATGTGGTAATTGCTGATGAAACCAAGAATTGGAAAATGAGAAGAGTACAAAACAGCTGATGTATCACCTATTAAAAATTCTTGGATAATTAACTGCAGAATAGAGGTAAAAAAACATGGAAAACAGATTTGGATCCAGGTAATTCTGAGGAACCAGAGGTATTACTCAGCTTGAGGATATCAAAAAAATATGCTCGTAAATCATTCATTTTATATTGCTTTTATGGACTTGGAGAATGCCTTCAAAATAGCAAAATGAATCAATTAGAACAGCATTTTCAAAAATTTAGAGATATTTGGAATGGACTTCAATGGCAAGATAATTATTAATCACCCATACAGGAGTTAGGTAACAATCATGCTAATTAAAATAGTGATATTAAGTAAAAATGAGTTCTACAAGAATGCAACCACTCAGCAACACTACTAAAAGTATATCAATAAGAGGCAATAAAAAAGTACAATAATAGGGCATCAAAGAATTCAAGGTAAATACAGTATTACAAGTTACTACTAGTCTTGTACTAATATTACCTACAGTCTTATAAATAGGTATATGAAACGTGGAAGCATACAATACACATCCCACATGCATATTTATTATAAATTTGTTGCCCAAAATGCAGTGGATCCAGCACATGGGAGCATCCTGGTTCCCCCACCTCCTATTCAAAACAAATCATTATTAAGTTGAAAATTGCAAGTCTTCATCACTGTCATTGTTGCAGTTGGTCACTTAAAGTATCTATTATTTTTCTGTATCTATTCACTATTTACTATTCATATTAGGTGATACTCTTTTCGTAATGCTTGATTGTGCACATTGTAGTCACAGTCTTGAACTTACACTTTTGTTTCACAAAATTTGTTAACAAGTTTTAACTTACTTAAACTACCTGACGTGGGCATTTTGTCGGCTTATTGCATAATAAAAAATTGCAATTCAGGATGAAAAGACAATACTATAACGCGTATTTTTCCGCCTCTCACTATCAAATCAATGCGTTCATGGCAATTTTCCGAAACTATTCCTATGTGACTTTATTCATATAACTTTTAACAAGCCTCTCCCAATTTTTTACTGTGATACCCAATTTCACTTTTTCACAGCTTTGCTTCTTGGTTTCTTTTACAGTCTCATCGCGAATCTTGGCATCGAATTAATTTTAAGCTCTCATTCTTTCCATTCCTAAATCCCAACTGTTCACATGTTCTCCTTTTTTTTTTAAATATGTTAGTTTCCTAAAAATTAATGAATTTTTTATATATTTTTGCAAACAGTATAGGTGCAACTTTTGTAGACGACCCAGGATTTTTATCTCGTTTAGTCACAGATATTACATAAAATACCGCGACAGTCTAAACAAATGGTTTTTTAAGGGTGGGAAAGAAAGTTCGAAACAACATTGGTTTTCAAGACTCCCTGGGATGCACATGAGAATTTTTTTAATACACCTCACCTAGTCTGGAAAGTTTTTACAGTGAACGTGGTAGATTTTACAGAGAGTACTTATGCATGATCGGATCAGGGCGCAAAAATGAAAATGAACTAAATAGTAAACAGGAACAGGAACGAAACGGTAAACCAAGAGGATTTAATTCATTTATTTTTTCCGGTAATGTAATTTAATTCATTTATTTATTTCGGTAATGTCATTTATTTATTATAATCTAAAATGCTTTCCAATCTTTTGCCAGTTTTGAGCACCAAGTCGGAATTTCATCTCGTATTATCTTCTTTTGATGGATTTCCTTTTCTATCGCCATCTTGTATTAGTTTCCTTGATTGTACCCCCTAAATTGATTATTACAGTCTCTTATGCCTAGAAGTGTGAATTATCTAGGAACAAATTGACTCTCATTGTATTCCAATGATACTGTACCATTTTAGTTCTCCCCAAAGAGTGCTTTTTTTAATCCACTGATCTAACAAAGATATCTGCAAAACCCTCCAGCAGCACCACATTTCAAATGCCTTAAATATATTTCTTCTATCCAAATCAATTGAGAATGATGAAGCACGCTTCACTCGACTATGAGAAGGGACTATTTTCTTAGGGTAAGCATGATGCTGTTAAATGTAAAAGGTGTTTTTTATACTGTTACTATCTTAGTTCTCCAGAGAATGAATGAATTCCAAAATCCGACACTAGAGTAATCAAAACCAGAAGCACTCTAATATGAAACGCAGTCTACAACGTGAAGTACTAAAACAGAAATAATAAGAAAATAATCGAAAAAGTGATGTTTGTGAGCGAAAAAAAACGATATTTAATGCCAGCGTAGTAAAATATTGTACCGTTGATGCTTCAATTTTTGATAATCAGTCAACAAATTTTTAAATCGGGCTCAGCAGTTTGATTACAGTTGATAATCTTAATATCCAAAATCCAATTGAAAAAGAATACGATTCCTCTTTTTATACTAATTGTTTAACTAAAAAACTGAAATAATACTATGCATTAATTATGCTTTACATGGCTGGTGAAAAAGTCGATGCATAGTCAATTGCAGCTCAAATTATTGGCATACTTATTTAAGGGTTATAGATTGGTGAGCTTCACCAGGGCATGATTCAAATTATCTTTTAATTTATTTGTTTTCGCAATTCTGTGGGAAAATGTGAGGAAGGCGAATTGTGAATGACCTGTCAGTATATATTAACAACCTTATGAACCTTTTTAACGCAAACCTAAAGTTTTTCCAAGTATAATACTTCAGTAAGAATTAAAAATGCATGTAACTTGTGTCTTCCTTTACGCATTAGAAGGGTTATAGATAGTAGTTTCAATTGCCCCCACGAAATAGCGTGCCGCTGTGGTGACACACTGGTCTCGGGTCCTCTGCGGCGTACAAAGGAATTACTCGTAGGGTGAGCTCCTCAACGGCGGGTAGAACAAAATTGTTCACTTCGTCTTATTAATTAGATGAATTTGTACATGGGTCATCCTTTGTAGAGTTACCTATTGCCGTTTCTCCACATATCACTATTTTCTAAGGATGAAGACATCGGATATTTTTATTTGGCGAAGTATTTTCGGATAATATTTAAAAATAATTCAGAAAATGCGATTTCATTTCTTAAATCACTTACAATTACTTGTATTAAGGCTATAAGTATCACTAAAATGCGAAGACAAATTGGTGCATTGAATGCAGAAAGACTTATATAAGGATGCTTAATATGGAATTGGCTCTCAGCAAGTTTTATTCTAATTAATGAGAGATAATGCATTTAAGTAGATGCAATAATTGTAGATACAAAAAACCAGCAACGATAGTTGGCTGTCAGACCACTAGTATTCTTCGAGGTTTCGAGGTAGATAACGTTTGATAGAGAAAATTGAAGTTGTTTATAGGAAGAGATTTGATATAATAATTTATATATTCCATAAAATAATTGGATGATTGGATTTTAATTTATATCCTAGCAGAAAACATAATATAGGTATAAAATATCATGGATCAAATAATCAAAAGAGTGAGTGCAGTAGGCTGACAGTTCGTTACTAGTACTTGTAGTTTTCATAAAGGTATATGTAAAGCAAGGAAATGGAATTTCAACATAATTTTGGTAAAATATTAAACTTTTTTATGTCATGGTGTGATTACATTAAAGCTAAACGTACTTGACTGCTAAGAAATAGAGTAGGAGAAATAGGGTGAGAAATGTTTGATTGGTGCCACAAAAACCCCTCCCAGATGACCTAGTGGTGACTAACGGAGTAGTCTCCGTAAAAAAAAAGCATAACGAAAGAAAATTTATGCCGAAAAAGTATTAAATTGAAAGTAGGTGATGTCAGAGTTCACCCAGTACTAATCCCGGCGGCATATGAATATTCACACATCAGGGCAGGGGGGTAGACAGTTCCTTTCCCTGTGCCGGTTATGGTTTCCCATGAAGAATTGGTACTCGAATAATCACATAGATTGGGTGGAACTACCGGTGCCTTGAGTGACTTGCGCCAGAATCGAACCTGGGACCCTCTGGTATGTAGTCCAACGCTCTATCCCGTGGACTACCGCGACCGACATTAAAAGAAAAAAAAATTAAAATAAACTTACATGTTAACATGCTAAAGTAAATAATAGGATGAATGAGATATATCTTCCCTTGTTTAATAAATAAAGCACTACTTAAGACAGGTATACCAGTAATTCATAATTCCGACGGGAATCTTACGATAACCATGTCTGTGGGTGTAATGCGTGATGATCTCGGCAAAGAGAGGTGGACGGTGAGGTTCAAACAGGTTTTTTAGCATATTCTAATTCATTTCCTATGAAGGAGTTTCGATTATTTTGATGGTTTTATGATATGAAAACTGCTGGTTTGAATTAAATTCACACTACAATGTGCCTGCCAATCCTTTAAAATCTCTTCTTTGGAGTTTAATATAGTCTCTTTTGCGTGAGTAGCATTTCTGTCTACTCCACTCGCACTCTGCTTTTTGTTTACCTCGAGCTGCGTCACTTGTTTCCAATAGGGCCCCATCCGATAGGGGCTTGTTACCAGGGGCTAGAGCCACATGGTTTCAGTCACACCGCAATGAAGCTAAAGGTGTATATTTTTATATCCTTATGCCCAATACGAAATGGAGTTCATACTGTTGTTTGTGAGTGAAAAATAAGACTTGTTAGAGGACTATTGACTGTACCATTGTTCTCCCAGGAAGGAATTATGATCAAGGTCTGACTTTAATTGAATGCTTAAAATAATTATTAGATTATTTTAAGTTGATGTTGGTATTTAAGATAAAGGTCGCATTACATAAAATAGGGCATATTTGAATTATGAAAATCATAATTCTTTTTTATTATGCAATTTTAAAAATATTATTATTATTAGGTAACCTACCGGTTAAGGTAGGTTTTTGGATGGACAAAACTATCAAATAAACATTTTGTGACTCCCCACCTAGCAAAATAAACAATATCAGGTCCCTCTTCATCTCGGTGTACTTCTTTCCTCCCTTCATCACGTCCAACATCCCTATCCTGTTCCTGCCCATTCCTCGCTTGCCCAACATTCTCCCCTCTATTACCTTCTTCAACATTCCACTAACGCTCAATACGCCTTTCATCCATTTTTCCTGCCTCCATAGGATTTCTCTCAACAAACCCCTCTCCTCCCCCACCATTTATAGAACTTCATCATTTGTTTTCCTTTCGGTCCATTTCACCTTCTCCATTCTTCTCCACACCCACATTTCAAAAGCCTCCAATCTACGTCTATCCTCCTGCTTCAGCGACCACGTTTCCGCGCCGTACATAGTTCCATATCTCCATAGCTCCATATCAGAGTTTTTTCGAGTCTTGTCTTAACATCCCTACTCAACATCCCCGTCATCAAATCCCTCCTCCTTGAGAAAGCCTCCTTGCCTAGCGCAATTCTTCTCCTTACGTCCCTACCACTTTGACCGTATTGGTCCAAAACACTTCCGAGATACGTAAACTGTTCTACTTGCTCTATTTTTTCCCCGCCTATAGTAATATTTAGCTTAGCCTTTTTCTTTCTAGAAAATCGAATAACCTTTGTTTTATTAATATTGATTCTCATCCCATATTTATCGCACTGAACCTCCAATTCACTCAACAATGCTTGCAACCCCTTGGATGACTTAGCAACTAATGCTTGGTCATCAGCAAACCTAACCGATTTTACGAATTCTCCTCCGACTTTCATTCCTACCTCCAGTTCTTCCCATGCCTCTTTAATCATTTCCTCTACATATACGTTGAACAGTATCGGTCACAATGGGCAACCCTGCCTTACACCTCTTCCTAACACTGCCCATCCGGACTCTCCGTTCCCCACTCGCACCTGAGCAGTCTGAGACATGTACAGGTTGCGGATCAATCTCCTGTCCCTCCAATCCATTCCTATTTTCTGTAATACACGCATTGATTTTTCCCAATTCACTCTATCAAACGCTTTTTCGAAATCTCCAGAACAGGCAAAAACGTCCTGATTGTATTCTATATTCCTCTCGACTAGTGATCTCATTACTGCATCACGCGTACCTCTTCCTTTCTTGAACCCAAACTGATCATCCCCTAAGTAATCATTTGCCTTACTCTCTATCCTTTTGTTGATGATCCTGAGAATAACTTTAGCTGCGTGGGATATCAAACTTATTGTTCTGTAATCCTAACATGACGAAGCCTTTGCCTTTTTTGGAATAGGAACTAACACCGATCTCACAAAATCTTCCGGCCAGATTCCTTCCTCATAGATACTACGAATCAGTCCATATATGGCCTTCTTCCCAACTTTCCCTAACCATTTCAACATTTCTACAGGAATATTGTAATACTTGGGCCGAGTCCCGTAGTTGCCAGGACTCATATTATCTATAGTGCCCATCATTATATTTTTGGCAATCGTAATTGAGGTGGTTTCCCGTTGCCTTCCTCAATAGTGTTTTTATCTGGACGCCATCACTTAATGGTCGCCCCACTGGGGTCAGACGCCAATGCAGCCGCCTCACTGAGGAACAGACGCTGCGTGGACTACCTTTCGTCTGGCTCCTAACCTTCGACCTATCTGGCATGGGTGACCCTTCCAGGAGTAATTATTATTACTCCCGCCAGCACAGCTCTAGGGGTCATCGGAACACACAAGCCCTTCCACCACGACAAGGTTGTAGTCCATGGGAGGGAAGTTAAAAAATTTTTTTTTTAATTTTAAAAAATTGACGTTATTTTTAAATAAAACCACTTTCCTTTTCCACGTAAAATTTAAAAAAAAACATCAATATGAATATTTTACACCAAATTACACCGGAAACTGTTTTATTTGAGGAAAAAATATTGTTGACACGTGAGCTACTTAGTTTGAACTCCTGTATAAATCAGGCTAACGAAGGATTCTCAAATGTTTGCATTGGAGGACTACTTTCTTTATGTTATCAGTCTAATGTGAACCTACTTTGATATATTTGGAAGGAATTGGAAGTTTCACTAACCATAAGTATAAAAACTTTTATTTAATAATTGTGAAATTATTTCTTAGGCCTAATTATATGCGATATCATATATCCTGCGGTATAGGCTATTATTGCTACATTACTGTTACAAGGAGAGGTATATACTCATGAAAATGCTATATAACGGGCGCTAGGTCATTTTTAGAGGCTAATTTCCATATTTTTTCTAGAAACTGGTTCCCATTGTGGTTCTTTTATCAAGCTTTGTAAAAATGAAAGAAGAAATTATCTTAAAACTAACTAAATTAACCAAAAAAAATGCTGGAATCATAAAAAATTAAGAAATCTTCAACAATATGCCTGGTGAATAAATGCAAAGCAAAAGTAAATTGCATTCCGAAATGCAATGCAGGGTACATAAGATCCAAAAAACGGAATAGTTTATTATTCATTGTGGGTCCTAGTGTCTGACACTAGGACTTTTTTCGTGAAATGAAATAAACATGATCACAGTGTGTTATAAGATTGCTGCGCAGAATACACGAATTAAAATCTTTGGTGGTCAATAAAATACCCGATTATGTATTGCAAGAGGATAATTTTAGGCTTCATTTTCACAATAAAGCCTGGCATTATTAGAAAGTTCATTGATTTACGGCTAATAGGCTGAATAACTAAATAAAATGAAAATGAATAATTCTTATATTTATTCATTTATTATAGTGTTTTCTTAACCTCATTCCTATATGTCAGAAATATACAGGTACAAAAACTGCCTATTATCTCTATTTTCTAAATATTTGTTTACTAATACGTTTACTTATTTCCCAAATTCAAAGAACAAGATATGACCATACCCGTTGTCTCATTGAAATATTTACCCACATTTTTGTCACCTAAAGAGATGTGAACTAATATCAATGTGGATGACGGTCTGAATGGTTGCACAACACGGGCAGCGTTATTATTTAATTCAGACCAATTGACATTATCTTATTACATTTATACTAAAAATCTCGGAAAGCTTTTGTGGAAATCAAATTTTTGGTGCAATGCTTGTACAAATAAATAGACAGAATAAGCCGCAATACGATAGTGAAATATATAAAATTCATTTCCATCAATATTATAATACATAGAGTATTTCTACTTATATTGCACAGTAGTTTTGTCATTTAAACATTTCGTGCAGATATTTAAATCAAAATGGCTATGGAAAATAAATACCTTGGTCGGAAATTCACCGGAAAAAAGGGCTGGGATATTTGCGATAAATCCAGATTTACCCTATTTTTCTGAAATTACATTATAAAAAATTTACGACGATTAAGAATCAGCTAATACACACGAGGCAAATTTGTAAAAATCATATGCAATATGCAGAGTGTAATGAAAAGTAACAAATTAACTTAACAAATAAAAATAAGACATTAACCTAAGCAGAGGGAAATGAGAATATTAAAAATTAAAAGCAACAAATAAAAATGTATCACTAACATAAATTGGAAGTAAATACATTTGAAGAGGGTTTCCTGTAAAATTTATCTATTGATAATGTCGGGCTAGTGTAGGCGAACAAATCTTTCCTTGAAAACGGAATGATATATAGTATATCATGACGAAATGTTTGGTAAAGGTTTAATGTTTGGGATTATTTTGGATGGCTTACCGACCTTCAGAGCAAGGACTTGAATAATGTTAACGCAAAAAAATTATTGGCGTTAGCTATCATATTCAATCTGTCATAATTTATTTCAGTATTATAAGTATACTTTTCTCTTTTTAAGGTGCATAGGGACAAAGTGTTAATTACTTGCTTTAAATAGAGATTAGATATTTGGCTTTATAATGTTTTCTTCATTATTGAATCCCGTTATTGACACTCCCCAAAATATGTTGGATGTCGCAGGAAATACGCCTTACATTTTCTGGGAATGAGGATGTCGCTTGTGCAAAATCCAAGTGTGGAACCAAAATTATAACTTCTTCAAGTTATATCTTGTCAAACAAACGATGATTTTAATAGTCATGAATAGTTAAAACAACCCTCTCGGTGATTTATAGGGTACCATTTGGATGTAAACATATCATATTTTTTGGTTGTACTTTTCTTAAAGATATTGGCATTTCTATGTGAACATGATATAATATCAATAAAAACATTATATCTGGAAAGAACGTGGTCTTTTCACGATCATTCGTGATTTTTATTGGAATGATGAAGATTGTTTAAGGCGTTGTTAAACATGCAGTGAAGGCTTCCGCGGTGATGTAAAGATAGGCCTGAAGCTGTCGATTCAAATCCCAAAAAGACTAGTCATACCAAAATTAATCAGCGTTAAAGTCTTTCCCATAAATTAAAATGCAAATATTTCACTCAAATGGTTATGTAATGCGTATTTATTTCAGGAAATAGTGTATTTTAATTTTAAATTTTCTTTCCTGTTCAGGATGTTCTCTCTATGTTCTGCAAATATTTCCTTATAAAGTGCATACCGTAGAATCCAAGAGTCTATAGAGAATTGACACAACTAGAATTGGCGATAGGTAAAAACGTTCTTTGTCTTTGCATTCAATGGCTAACAGGCACTTTGACCCTTATCCGAGCAAATTAAAAATGTCACAACCGAAATTCTGGTAGGAATTCAATGCCTACTTAACGAATGTCTTCTCCGTCCCAGAGTCTAGACTACCGGGTGACTACTTCTGCTGCCATGCAAATGATAGCGCAAGGCGTAATACAATTTTCAAAGCATATTTATACTAGCAATACGTGTAAAAACACGCATGAATAATTAAAAGTATTTGTTTGGAATGTGGCGCAATACAAGAAATAAGCATTGAATCAGAAGACCAGAACTAGACCACTAGATCGGAAAGCATGGGACAATGAGAATATAAGAACGGTTCTCCAACGAATGTGTGACTTTTTATGCATTTTTTACTATTTGTCGGTGAAGTGCGAGTGGTGGTGGATATTTTCTTCATTCAAATTAACAAATTACCTTTTGCACGTGGCGGGTCTCAAATATTCGTGGGTTTTTAAAGATTGGGTCAGAAAATCGTGAAATTATATCCGTGATTCAATCCAAATTTTCCCCGTTGCTCTTCGATTACCCTTAATTACCTTTTAAGGGGCTCAGCGGCCGATCGTTTCCAGTTCATTTGATTTGTTTTTGAAGAAGGAGAGATAATCTTGTCTGATTCATATACTCCAGGGGGAGCAATTTGAAGACCTTTCGGCCAAAACGATGTAATAAAAATGATTTTCCCAAAATTGCATTTATTGCATGTATACAGGTAGCAAATATTTCCAATCGTTATATTCAACATTTCGTTCAAGAAAACTCCTTGAATTAACCTTTTATTATTCCATATTATTTTCTCTGGAAATCATTTCCACAAAATTACCCAATAATCTCGGTGATTTCATCAATAATATAATTGAATCATGTGAATTAGCGATGTCCCAAACGTTTATGAGTTTTTCTCTGAAATTTACTAACCTGTTTTCAGAAAATTAATTTAGTACCCAAGTTAAATATTTTATTTAATATTTAGGAGCGGAAACTGGGGTAGTGAAGCATATAATTCCGATATTTTACCCCAATCTTTTAAGGAAAGGATTCAAGGAATCTATTAACTGAATATTTATTCATCTTTCGCCAATATATTTCATCATCACTGATATAGACCAATATTCTGAAAGAAATCTTGGTAAGTGATCATTAAAAATAAAACTTTTTATTTCAGTTACACAGATATTTAACAATCAATAAATTAGTTAAATGAGATAATCCGACATTTCGTATTAAAGGGATTAATAAAGTGGAATTATTTATAACCAAAAATAATGAAGAAATGATGAAAGAAAACACTTTACTCTTCCACATAGAATTTATTTTACGGCCAAGGTTTCGAAACAGCGTAAAATCTTAAGGTATGACTTGAAGATGTTACACTGTAGCTCTCGGTCGCAAAAAATATAAACTTCTATGGGGATAACCTAAATGTGTTTTTCTCCATGAAGGGTTTTCACTATGCTACGCCTGAAACGGTGCCATTAATTGCGTTACAAATGAGTTGAATTGTATATTCTACTGTTAAAAAAAGGCTAGAGAATCTCGTACTTAAGCAAAGTTAAGGAATTGTTTTTAATTGATTCATTCCCTGCGCTGATGAAAACTGGATTGAATAACGTATTTCACTTCATTACAAGTGCGGAATATATTTCGTGAAAGTGTAAGAGAAATGCCGGAGAATAAAGAGCCAACTAATATGACTATGTATAAACTGAAGGCACATTTATTACTAAATACTTACAGAATTTTGACGGAAAGAACCACTTCTATGATATTGGGTGAACATTTTCTCCTGTAGGGCTCGTAATAACGATTGGAAAATAATCTTATGATAATCTCAATCAGACTAAACAAATGTCCGAAAATTTTTCAAGGATAGGAGGGAAAAAATTAAAATGGGGTGATGAGATATAATCTTCAGTCACTTAGAATAAAGACCGTAATAAGTTAGAATGTGCGAAGAAGTGAAATAATGAGGGTAGTTCCAGAAGTACCCTACCCAAAAAAGAAAAAAATGTATTTATTTTTTAACATAATCTCTTTCAGCTCTATACACTTTTCCCAGCCTGACCCACATCCAAGACAAAGAACAATCAACACAATGGGTTTAAAAGGGAGAACCGGCTCAAGAAAAGCGCAGAACGTTTCATCTGCAGGCAAGGTCATGTTGTCGGTTTCTTGTGATGCGCGTGTGATTACTTTCATTGACTATCTTGAAGAAGGAAAAAATATCAACGGCGAGTATTCTGTGAACTTATTGCAACGTTTGAGCGAAGAAATAAAGCAAAAGCGATAGCTTTTGGCTAAGTTGCTTCATCAAGACTATGCAGGAGCTCACAAATCCGTTATCGCAATGGCCAAAATCCATTATTTTAAGTTTTAATGGCTATCTTATTTACCTTATTAACCAGATTTAGTCCCCTCGGAGAATTTTCGGTTGGCAAACTTGAAAAAATGGCTGAATGGTCAAAGATTTTCCAACTGTAAAGAAGTGATGCCGGCAGTTAATGCCTATTTTGATGAGCGAAACAGTTCTTATTATAAAAAGGTTATCGATTTTATTAAACATTGCTGGGAAAAGTTTAGGCATCTGAAAGGAGGTTATGTTAAAAAATAAATATGTATTTTTCCAAATGTTTGCGTGTTCTATGTTGGGTCGGGTACTTCTGGAACAATCCTCGCACAGCGATTTTTCAAACCACTACCGACACATCTAGGTCAGGTCTAGTAGTATGGGACGACACTGGTAATCTCACAGAGGCTGTTTAAAATAGTTTTGTTAAAGAAGGTTCCAATTGAAGGGATTTAAACTTGCAAATCTTCACGGTGTTCATTCTTGGTTAAAATCCATGCCCTCTCTAATACCGAAAAAATATGTTAGTATCGATACTCACTCATCAATGAGCGAGTAGTTTTTTTCACCTATTTCTGTCCGGCGTTAGATAATTCGGGACGTGTTTTAAGCTAATACTCACGTCAGAGTGAATCTGTAATGACACCTGAGGTAGGCAACAATTAAGCTCCTCCTTTTAGTTCTAAATTGGCAAAATCTCACACGAGTGAGATCACTCACAAGAATGAAAATTTATTTAGACTCCATGCTCCCATTTGGCTTCCAGTTCGTTTTCAGATAATTTTTCAACGATGTTTCACTCCCTCCGTTGCTAAGCGTTGCCAGAATCGGTTGCCTAGCAACGGGGAAGTCGAAGCAGCGTCGGGAGATAATCGGACGGTGAAGTGGGAGACTGAGAGCTTTGCTCCCATCATACCAGGAACGTGAAGCTCACGCTAGCTTTGATATGTTCATTTTTATCCTTGTCAATATCATACTGCGCAGTAACGTTGCCCTCCAAATCGCTAATAACTATTTGTTTTTCCTATTAATAATTTAATTAAAACCCGGTATATTTCATTGGTGTAGATTTTGACACAAAAAAACAATTATTTTATTAAATATTGCATTTAAGTGTGAGGTATTTACGCTCAGACTTGAGGATATTCTTCCGCCATCTAAACAATGACCTGGAAAAATTTCATTTCTCCAATGGCAATCGTTACTTTCATTTGGCAATACCTTTATTTCTCCATAGTCATCTTGAGTCCAATAATTAATATAACGCCTTAAAATATACCTAACACCGAGGATCGAGAATTCGATCGCATTTGGAGAAAACTGCCAGTAGTGAAGTTTTTGTAGCATATGTTTCACATTAAATAGTTTTTTATCTCGGACGTTTCTTTCATTAGATACATATATGCGGCGGAGCAATTGCATCTTGTAAGAAGTTCTTGGAAAGAAATAAGCGCTATGCAATTTAGAAGTCTAGAAAATTAATGTGACACATAATATTCGTAGATAAAATTTCGTATATTAAATACGATAAGGCTTTTCGACAGAAAGCTAATAGAGTCACGCTTGCGTTTATTATCAGTTTGTACTTATCCAAAGTACGAGGAATCAAGACTATTTGAGGTAAAGGGAAATCGATCTTTTGCCAGCCGTCGCCAATGCCCTATCACAATCAAATGTTTCCCTACGGGAATATTCACAATCGTTTTCTCTAATTAATCATAGACCCCATATATTATTTTCGCTTTCAATTGCATGCTGTAAAACATATCCGAACAATGACCAAATTCATCTTTTCAGGCCTACCCCATCTCTTGTCTTTCATGACTAATTTTGCCCCCTATAGCTCTCATCAACATCCGCCACTGCAAAAGTTATTCGTAACAGAATAATGAAAACTCTATCATTGTTTTTTTCCATCACGACTCAATGTGTTTTCTTCATCTACATTCTTTACCTCCTTCGAATTATCCTTGATGGCGTCTTCGAATTATCCTTCTTTAAGATGCCTCTTATATAGTGTGTTTCCTTTCATTTATTTCCATTTTTGAGGAATAAAAGCCATGTGGCTTAGAAATTGTGCCACGTGAGCCCTAATTTCCCGATCTTAGCCCATACAAATTTTTTTTATATCCTGAATTCAAAACGCCATCGGATCGGAGATAGGAAAGCCCAAATGACGTCATTCAAGAGACTAAAAAATGGTTTTCGATGCAATCAGTGAGTTCTAAAATGACGGTCTTCCAAAAATGAAGAGAATCTGAGCGAAATTTATAATTCTGAATAGTGAGTATGCATAAAATTCATAATAATATAAAATAAAAAAGTTTTCAATCCCGTTTATTTTTAGCTATAGTTAAATTGTTAAATACTTTCCCCTCTAATCTGAAGAAGAGAGTTTGAGAGAGTTGAGATCTGGAAGGAGCTTGGTAGAGGAAAGAGAAGGTTCTGTCTATTGCTTAAGTCACAATATGCTGATACTGTGAATAATTAAATTAATACAAGGAATCAAAGAAGACAAAGGGAAAGATAACCTTCAATGCAAAGACATGCAGGTCGAATTTTTCCGGGGTTAATCGTAAAATGCTATGTACTACAAGGGTCTTGCAATATTAAACCACCGAAGAACGGAAAATTACGTAGAAGAGTATTCGAGTGAGGCATTAAATAGGGCAATTGAATAACCAGTGAATTTAGCGGCGACGTGATACCAAACTTACAGGGAGTAAATTACACTGCATTGAAATAAATATACTGAAAAATATTTAAAGTTCACTATGTTTTTCATGAAATATGACCTATTTAATGTATAGTAATATCATAGTGGTATGAATTTTAAAAAATCTGATGCAAAACCTGTTTCCTTCAAAAAATAGGCGGACGAGATATTTTTTTAATAAATAAGCCCTTAGGTACTACGAAATTTCTGCAGAAAAGTACAGTGAGCACCTGCGTGCCCTCCCCTAATATTAAGGGTAAAGTATTTGAGCAAATAGAGCAAAGAGATAAAATTAAATAAAAAATATATAGTAGTTCAAAGGAGAAAGAAATTGAAGCTGAAATAAATACCTTATTTAAAAATGTCATTGAGTTGAGGAGAGAATACAAAGACCAAATAAACGGCCAGTAAGAGTATGATATGAATGTATGGTACGAATGATATAGTATTGAACATGACATCCATCTCAACGATTAGAAAGAACTTCATTTGTAACAGGAACCTTTAATTATTTCCCGATTTTCATCCCGTCATCAAAGAGACGATACTGCAGAGAGGATAAGGTCTCCGACTCCCATTCGCTTCGTTCAACCCTTGAAGCTAATTCTATGCAATAGATCGGTAAGCTATTTAGTCAAAAAGAGCTCGTTGTATTGGAAAAATAAAACCTACGTTAAAGTGGAGGAGTTCTTTGAACATTAAATATAAACGCAGCCTCGTGTCTTCCTTCCATATAAACGAAGATGGAACGGTGGCAGACGCTCTAGTGCGTATACTCTGAAATAAGAGTGGATGTGGACAAAGAATGGGCAATGGCGAGAAGAGAAGGAAGCATCGCCCTTTTTAATTCAGTAGGATATGGTTACGTAAATCCATACAATATTCGTTAGAATTGTGTGAAGTTGAAAAGGAAGAATATAATTCTAATAATGATAATAATAGAGGTTAGATACATTACTATTACTGGAAAAAACGAAACAACACAAGTTATCTACAAAGAATGAATAGGAAATAATGTCCCAACCTAAAGAGATCATGGCATATTTTGAAAAGGATTTTGCTGTTATGAATCTATCCCCGAGTCTTTTACTATATGTGTTTTTATTGTTATTTAATCCTAAAAATAATTCTTTATATTATTGAAGTTGTGACGTCTACCCAGTTTTATAATTTCTTAACTTAAAATTTTCGATAAATATAAGTACTGTTTTGAGTACCCTCCCTAACCATTTTTTGAGAGTTGAAGTGATTTTATTGAAATAGGGTTTATGAGTCATTTATAGGTTTATAGTGAAGATCCGGTACAAAATGGAAAATATTTGTCAAACATCCAAAAAAAAATGTCCATAATATTTCAACTTATAGTGGGATCATTTCCAGTTCTGATCATAGATGTAAAACTTCATTTTACATTTGGACTGTCTTTATTAAAACACGTAAACAAATCCCTGTACAATAATTTTTTTTAATGTGTTCAATTTCGATGGTTATATTAACCGGATAATGTGTACGACAAAGAGTTTTATGTTTGCATAATTATGTAATTCTTCCACCAATATGATATTGGCCGTATTTCCACCGGACCGATCTTTCCTGCCTTTATACCATCTTTTACCTTGATGAGATGGCATCGCGTTGTTCATCTACCTTGACTTGAAAATGATGGTAGTCTATTTTGTTTTTCTACAAACTAAAACTCATATTATGGAAATACAGAGTGAACAACATCGTCCATTTTCTCTCTGTGTGCTGCAAGTTTCATCAAAGAAATTGTCAACGGTAGCCATTATGGGTCATAGCTGCTTAGCGATATAATATTGAGACCCATTTTTGAGGAACATATTGTGAAAAGGGGTGTTTTCCAAATGTTAAAATGTTATGGAACCCAAAAAAGGACTTCAAAGATTGTGTACACTTTTTCGGTCTAATTAAGAGTTAAACGTTTGTTTAAAACTAATTTAGTCACCCTTCATAAAAAGGAATTAGTATAGGAGACAAATATTTTTACATATTCATTTTAAATTTCATGAATGAGTACCAAATACCACATCCAGTATATTCACGTTGATATTAATGTATTGAAAACATAGACCAGGAATTTATCCAAGAGCAACCGAAATAATGTTTGTTTTCATTGAGCTATTAAATATAAGCTTTACATTTCAACTTATCTATTTCTCATATAATTTAATTACCAGCCCGAATGCATGAATATTTCTTCCTAGAATTTTGCATTTTCGGTTAAAATATTTTCACTATCTAACTCATACTCATCTGATAGAATTACACTAAGATAAAATTAATTATTATTGGGGATGAAAGGATTTTAACTTTGTAATTTCACAGAAATTTATTACGATACCTCCTGGGTTTCGACGTCCAACGTTAAATTTTACTAAACATTTGTTAAAAATTGACCATAACAGTGATTTTAAGTTTGAAATCTTGCATGTGGAAGGGAAGGGACTCAGACTAGACGCTTTGGAGCAGTTTGAAATTTTAAAAAGTGCACGCTTCAAAGAGAATATTGTTAATGACCTTTAGTACACCTCCCACTCCCCTCTCATAAACCTACTACTACTCGATACCTGGGCTAATGAGGGTAAAAAAACCCTCTATTTCTCCCCCAATACTCTCCCTTGACCTCAAAATATGTAAAGGGCTTTATATTTATGTCTATGAACCGTTTTTAAAACCCACCCACTGTCCTCTACCATTAGGAGGAGTGCTCCCCATTGGTGGTCTCCTACCGCTCTCCAACCTTCCCCCAACCATCACGCTCGCTTCCCTCCCCCCCCTTCTCACCTACCCGCCCCTACCTGAATGTAGTAAATATATAGATGGATGTCTGTGGAGTTGTTACATGAAGATGACGTTGGACGTCGAAACCCGGGTCGCATCGTAAAAAAATTCTGTGAAATTACAAAGTTATCATCCTTTCATTTCCAATATGAATCGATTTCACAAAGTTACGCCGAATGCCATCAATCATATTATTGAGGTTTAGAAATTGTTAACCATCTTCAATAGAATAGGCAAAAGGAACTTAATGTATTCAAGGAAACATGATAGCAGAACATTGAAATTTTTGTAATATATAGACAAGAGTTGGGGCATAAATATCTGCCTAACTCGAAATATCTGGGAGTTACTCAGAGAATATTAAGAAAAATAAACGAACAGGAGGTGCACGTTATTACATTTAGTATGAAATCAATCTAAACGTTTAGAAAGGACCTCAGTCGTCACAGTAATTTTCAATGGGGGCATTATACATTGTTCCCAGAAATTTATCTAGTCATGAAGGAGACGATAAAGCAGGGTGGAAAAGGTCTCCGACTCCTATTCACTCCGTCCAACGCTGCAGGCTAATTCCATGCTATAGATTGGTGGATTGTTAAGTCTAAATAAGTTTGTCGTATTAAATGAAGAACACAATGAATTATTCTACTGTTCTTTATTTTTGTAACATTAGTTTTAACCCTTAGGCGCCATCATCAGGTACACATTAATCAATATGCGGTCCATTTATATACCTATAATGTGGGGGAAGGGGTGGGCGAGAGAGAGGGGGAGGAGGGGAAAAGGTGGGGTTATAATCGGCGTAGATGGGAAGGAATAGAGGGGTGTTGGTCGTCAGCAAAGGTGATTGGTGAGTTCACAGTAAGGGGAGGGGGTAGTTGTGTCTTTCCGTGAAGGAAAGAGATGCTTTCAGGATTGGGGAGAGGTATTCAAACAATAAATCGTTAACAAAATGACCCGTTTTAAAATTCCTTGTGATTTACAGATCTTTCCAGTTGTCTATCTGGTGTATGAGTTCCGTGTTTAAATCACTCTCATGATTTTCTTCCCCTAGATGCTTGGCGAAGTGAGATTGCTTGAGGTCAAAATTTCTAAAGCAGCGTTTATGTTCCTCCGCTCGTGTTTTCTACGAAAATAAAGAACAGTGAAAAAATATACTGTGTTCTTCTTTTAATGAACATGAACTTCCACAAGGCTGAGCTTAAAATTTTTAATACAAGAGCTTGTCGCATTGGAAAAGGAAAGCCTATGTTATCAGCGGAGCAGTTATTTCAAAATAAATTATTAACGCAGCCTCGTATCTTCTATTGTAGTAAAAACGGAACGGCGGCTCTATTGCGTATATTCTTCTGAAAAAAGGAAAACGTGGGTAAAACTCAGGTGATGTAGATGAAAAAAGAAGCGTCCTCCTCGTTACTTCAGTGTGACAAAGTTACGCAAGTTCGTACAAAACTCACAATGGTCCGCAGTCATAAAAAAGAAGACATTGAAGGAAGAAGGTAAAAAGGAAGCAACGGTTACAGGCAATACTATTGCCGGCAATAACAAGGGACGTTACCATATCAACGATCAAGGATGAAGGAAAATATTGACTCAACATGGATTTTAAGTTTAACACACCAAAGTCTTTCACTGCCAGGAATCTGTGTCCGAAATTGCACGTTTCTTTTATTATTTTTTCCAAAAATATCCCTTTTTATTTTTGCAGTTGTAGTGCTACCATAGTTTCATAGTTTCTAAAATTATTGGTAGAATTTCTTGTCGGTAAAGTTAAAAGAATTTGCCCTCACTGATCGTTACCTTGAGTATTGAAGTAATTTCCATTGCAGTAGGGTTTATCTGTAAATTAGAGGTTTACAGAAAAGATCCTATGTAAGAACATAAAAAGAAAAATATTTGTAAGGCAGTAAGATTAACGGCTTGACTGAAGATTCCATAACATTTCAACATATATTGGGGGCATTACCAAATCTCATCATTCATATAAAACATAATTTTTCATTTGGGTTGTCTTTATTAAAACTTACAGATCATACAGATTTTTTAAATCGAATTTTTCATTGTTTTCAAATTTGATGGTGAATTTAACGAAATAATGTGTCTGACAGAGGTTTTTACATTTACCAATCAAAACACTGGCTTCGACTCATAGCTTCATTAACAATGGCTTGCTGAATCATTCCAAATGTCTCCGTAGCACTTTTGCCAAGTTTGAAACAGGATTTCACGCACACGCTGCGCTCGCTCGCCGTACGCTGTTCCTCTAGGCCTAGCTAGAAGAGCATGGCGACGGACAGGTTAAGACACGTATCGCTGCTGTTGCGTACCGACTCAACGTAAACAAACGTTCTAGTCTTTTCATTATTAGTCTAAAAATATAAATAGCCACTCTCGTCATAAGAACCGTCCTGCTCATCAAAATAGAGATTAACTGCAGACATCACTTCTTCACGGTTGGAAAATCTTTGACCATCGACCAATTTTTTCAAACTTGTGACCAGAAAACAATCCGATGGGGCTAAATATGGTGAAAAGAGTATATGAGGTAGTAATTCAAACTTTAATTCATGAATTTTGGCCATTGCGATGACGGATTTTTAGATGGTGCATTGTCTTGGTGAAACAACACTTTATTCTTATCCAAAAGCGGCCACTTGTGTGATTTCTTCGCTCAAACGTTGCAATAATTTTGCATAATACTCGCCATTGATATTTTTTTGCCGGTTCTCCCTTTTGAATCCATAGTTTTCAATGTTCTTTTATTTCTGGTGTAAAGTAATAGACAAATGCTTCATCCATGATTTTGAAATGGCGCAAAAATACTGCTTTGTTCCTATTACATCTACATCTACATAATACCCCGCAAGCCGCCGCAAGGGCGTGTGGCGGGGGGTGTTAGGCCCCCACCCAAAAAAAGGAAAAAAGAAAAAGGAAAAAAAGAAACACCGCATTCAAAACCAACACACACATGCAAACCCAATCCACAACAGTGCACACATTCATTGCAACACCCCATCATTCGACGCGAATGCAACCACACATCTACCTATCCTCACTCCAAAAGCATGCAAGTACATACGCTTACCTACAACAAATAATTCCACCCTAGGATGCAGCAAGAAACCTATCACGAACGTGCCAGCTAGTTTATAGCAAGTAGCCAGGCGAAACACCACCGCCACAAGAGCGTTCCACACAAAACTCTCTCCCACCCAAGGTGAGGAATCTGGCCCAACGCTGCAGGTGGGAGGAGGGCACACCCGCGGAGAGGGACAAGGGATGGAAGGGTGGAGCATGAAGTTCGTAAAGACGCTCGGGCATGCGGGAAGGGTTCTGACACAACACACAGGAGGCTAGTGAAAGTGCATGCAATTGAGTTCAACTAATTGTTACCTAGACGCGGAGGGTGGCAAGTGGCATTTTTGTTATCTCCGAGTGTAACCCTAGAGTTGTTATCCCGTATTGTCCGTGGGAAGAAGGAGTCCTTGAGTCTGCTAGTCCTGGCATCTATTTCCCGAATTTTGTACACATGATCCAAGCGACCTATATATGTTGGAGAGCGAATAATTTTCGAGACCTCGGTGCTGAAACATGCGGATCCGAATTTATTTAGTAAGTTTAACCTAGCATTGAGTCGTCTTTCTTCCAATGATTCCCATCCCAACTCCATAAGCATTTCAGTGACGCTTTTCGTTTTATCGTAACAGTTTTCCACGAAACGAGCTGCCCGGCGTTGGACCTTCTCAATTTCCCGAATGAGACCTTTTTCACACGGATCCCATACGCTACATGCATATTCTAAATGGGGCCTTACAAGAGCGTGATAACAACGTTCCTTGACCTTGGAGTAACTTTACCGACAATGCGTCTAATAAATCCTAATTTTTTATATGCTTGCCCGCAGACTTTACGTATATGGGTCCCCCAAGTTAAGTCTTTAGTGAATGTAACACCTAGGCATTTCACCGAATCAACTACTTCAAGGTCAACTCCAGCTAATTTGTAAACTAATCCCGTGGATCTTTTAAAGAAATTTACCACCGAACATTTATTAAGATTTAAAGACAATCCCCATTTTGAACACCATTCATTAATGCTATTTAAATCACGTGCTAGAATTAAACGATCCTCATCCCCAGATATCTCCCGATAAATCACTGTGTCATCCACGAACATCCTTATCTTACTTTTCACTTTGCGGTTCAGATCGTTAACAAAAATCAAGAATAGTAACGGTCCGATAACACTTCCCTGAGGAACCCCCGAGGTGACTCTTACGCTGGTAGAACTAGCGCCGTCAAGGACTACCCTCTGTTCCCGGTCTGAAAGGAAGTCTTCAACCCAATTTATTGCCCCCTTGTGTATACCTGCGCCCTTTAATTTATGGATGAGTTTACCATGCGGAACCTTATCAAATGCCTTTTGAAAGTCTAAAAAGATCGCATCCACTTGCCTACCACTTTCACCCGATAAAAGTAAGTCATGTTTGAACAATCCTAATTGGGTCTCGCATGAGCGGGTTTTTCTGAATCCGTGTTGATTGTCACTTAAAAAGTTAATGTTATCAAGATGTCTCATTATGGAACTGACAATTATGTGCTCTAAAATTTTGCAACTTATTGAAGTGAGAGAGGGTCTGTAATTGCTGGGGTCCTCCCTGTCACCACTTTTAAAAATAGGCGTTATTTGCGCGGTTTTCCAATTCTTAGGGACTTTGCACTCAGTCAGTGATTTGT
Organism: Hetaerina titia; assembly: GCA_037158775.1. Lineage (NCBI taxonomy): Eukaryota > Metazoa > Arthropoda > Insecta > Odonata > Calopterygidae > Hetaerina > Hetaerina titia. The sequence goes on from CM073779.1 coordinate 36,813,676, forward strand.
TAAATATAAATTCGAGATACGGGGCGATGTTAGGAGCAAAGTGTTTTAGCACCCGAGCTGGTATATTTTCGGGACCCGGGGATTTGTTTGGTTTGATGTCTTTGAGCAATTTGGCAATTCCTTGCTCGTCCACTGTTATTTTTGTCATGGGTTCAGTATATATTGTTTCTTGGAGATACGCGGTGGCTACATCGTTCGTGAAGACGCTCTGGAAGAATTCGTTTAGAATGTTGGCTTTAGCCTCACTGTCAGTATGAATGATATTGTTGAAGTCCCTTAAGCAAGCCACGGTTTGTTGACCCCCATTTATTTCCCTAACATATGACCAGAAAGCTTTGGGGTCAGTGTTCAAATACTCGCAGAGTACTTTACGTTTAAAATCTTGCAAAGCGCTACGTAATTGTGTTTTAGTTTCAACTTTAGAGGATCTATACTTGTCCAACAGCTGTTTATTGTCCAAGGGTGATGAGTTCAGACCTGCTTTCTTTAACCTAGAGTGTAACATTCTTTGCTTTCGAAGGGCTTTTTTAACGCCTTTGTTGTACCACCTTGGGTCGCGATTTGCTTTAACGTATTTTACAGGGATGAAATCTGTTATTCCTTTTTGGATTATTTGGACAAACTTTGTCCAAGTTTCTTCCACGGTGGCAAGACTTAAGCGCGTTTTGAAATCGTGTAGTGAAGAGTTTAAATGGCTGGCAAAAGTTTCAAAATCTGCTTTGTGATAATTATAAATTTTTCTTTTTGGCTTGACATTCTTTTTTATTTCTACGTTCAAGTTGATAATAACAGATTTATGGTCACTTATACCCTCGTCGGTTGATACACTATTAATGCGTTCCGGTGTATTCGTAAGAAATAAGTCCAATATGTTCTTTCCACGGGTGGGAGTGCGTACTGCTTGATGAAGCGAGTTTATTTGAACCAATTTTAGTAAGGACTTGCAAGATTCGCGATCACGGGTCCGAGATTTAACGCTATTGCTATCCCAGTCGATACCAGGGAGGTTGAAGTCACCACCAATTATATTGATGCATTTATTATTTTTGCGTGTAAATCTATTTATTTGTCCATTGAGGGTATTAAGTGTTTGAAAATCTGAGTCTGGGGGTCTGTAGAAAGAGCATAAATAAATGTTGGGGTGATTGGATCGCAGTATGGTGAACCAAACACTTTCTATGTTATTATTTTCAAATGCAAGTTGTCTGCTTTCAAGATTACTTTTCACAGCCACGAAAACTCCGCCTCCGGGTCTTGTACCTCTATCATGTCGGTAAACTGTAAAGTTTGTTGGGAAAATTTCTTGGTCATTGATGTCATTACAAAGCCAACTCTCTGTGCCTAATATTATATCAGCCGAATGACATTGGATTATGTGCTCGAGATCAGCTATTTTATTTTTGAGGCTTCTGCAATTTAATACAAGTATATTTAGATTGTTTTTCTCTTGAATCACGCCCTTGTTTGTGTCTGACCGTAATTTACGACACGTTTGTGGAGAAGTGCATGTCAAATGTCTTTCTACGTCAATGCCAGGGTTGTCGGTTACTTTTATATGTCGGTTGTATGTTGTATTAAAACAAGTTTGTGTTTGTTCTGTTATTTTTGGGATCTGTGAGGCGTAACCTGATCTCAAGTGACAAAAAGCGCTGGATTCTACTTTATTTATCCCAATATATGACCTGCGCTCTTGCCTTCCAACTATGCTAAACCCTAGAAACGTGTTCGTGTAACCTACGCGCTACACACTGTGATGCCACGGCAGTATAATGGACCCCGGAGCGATTTAGGGGTACCCGACACGATGAGAGGACAGGCCTCAGATCAACGAAGTCCGCTCCGATTTCCCGACAGAATCCCAACAATCTCTCGTTTATACCCTCTATTCGGCTCCAAACGAGCCTTCCGCGGTCAGTACGTGGCACAATACTACAAATACTTAATTTAAGAGGAACCTTCAACTCTGCCTCAACCCGTTTCACCTCCGAGTGCATCTCTTTAAAGGAGCGCAGGATCTCTTCAGATCCACGTTCTGAGGGACTGTTCTATTAAACTTTGCTAAACGCTCATTTGAAACATCTTCACGATTGTGGTTTTGTTCGAGTGCGAGCAAACACGGCACCCATCTTGCAAACAGCTTTCTCATGTCCAAATTTTCAGTTAATATAGTATGCGATGTGCCGCACTTTTTGAAATGCCTATTATGTCTGCTAGCTCGCAAATTTTCAATCGACGATCATCCAGTATCACTCTGTGAATTTTCTTCACCGTCTCTGGAGTTGTCGCCTCATTTGGTCGACCAATGCGCTCCTTATCTTGACAGATCGTACGGCCTCGTTCAAACTCTGCCACCCAACATCTTACTGTTTTAAAGGAAGGAGCAGACTCACATAGAGTATAATTCATTTCAGCTTTTACATTGGTTGGGTTGAGCGCTTTTATGTAAAAGTGTTGTATCACATAACGATGACCAATTTTCTCCATTTTCTCAAATTCACCCAAAACTTTCACTATTGATGGCTGCCAAACAGATACCAAGCAACGTGGCATCTTCAAACTTGAAATATATGCTTTATACATCGCATACTTTCTAATAGAACGATATTTTCAAACAACTACCCCCATATTTAGGTCAGACCGGGTACTAATCGCTTCTATATTGTTTATTAGGATAAAGTAAACATCTCAGGCTTTATACACATTATATAAGATAGCATTTCATTTATTTTCAAAGATAATCGAGAGTGACTCCCAAAGCAAAATTCTCAATATTATTTCATAAAATTTAAAAAAACTTAACTCCTTCAATGATGCTACATTTCATTATCGAGGCATGGAAAAATGTTCACAGGAAAGTCTTCCTTCACTCAAAATGAATCGCCAACTCGTGAAGGAAGATTGGCGGAAAATATTTAATGGCGGGTGCATCTAATGTGATGAAAATAACATAGCAATAAATTAGGAGGCATTAAAAGTGTATGTTAACACCTATATATAAATGAAGAGGATCCAGTCACACTAATTCATTAACGAAATATGTATTGCCGTATATTTAATATATTCAGTCACTATATCTTCGTTGAGTTCAAGGAATTGGAGGTAGGTAGAAGGGAATGTTTTATGGACATTCGGTTAAGATAGGAAGTCCCTAACGTAATGAACATATTATTTCAAAAGTTATGGAGGACTAAAAGGGAACAAATAACCTTATTAAATGCAAATTGATTGTTAGGAGTGAATTGAATGTTCGATTTTCTCATCGATTTTTACGTACGCACCTAGGTAGGAGAAATATTGGCATGCGCTCGGAGAACAAATAAAACTTAAGGGTGGGAAAGAAATGGTATGTTCTCACATAAATTACTTCTGGTGATTGTATCAGACAACGAAGTTAGTACGTTACCTCAGTTAAAGTATTTGGATCAGAGGCTATTGCATTTAATGCAATGGTTTAGGTCTTTATTTTAATTCAAACACTCCTGAAACGTGGGTACTGAGACCTATAGTTTAGATACGCAAGAAATATTCGTTTTTATTACCTGGAACCCATTATTTATTTTAAATAAACAAACCCCGTTGACCACCTGTCTTTCAAAGTGCTGCGTCGTTCCTATATTCGCCGAGAGCAGTGTAGACGAGAGAATCTATCAGAGAACGTATTTGCCCAATCGTATACAGAATTAAAAAAGAAAAAAATAAAGAGAAAAAATAAATCCTCTCTGATACACCATTTCCCTTGTAGTTATTTGAAGTTAAGATTAGAGATTCAAGAAAATTGTAATACGTATATTCGCTCCTCTTATATGAGAATATAGATATGTAAGAGGTAGATAAAATATAACTACGGGATTTAAGGTCAAGTGACCGGCTTGGATACCAAGCAGATTTCAATGCAAAAATATATTTTCACATTGAAATCTGACTCCAATTTTCCCAACGTATTTTCTTCCCTTTATTCCAAAGGAAAACAAAGGTATTTCGAAGTTTAAATGATGGATAAGCATACAATATTGTCCAATATCTTTCGATTACTAAAGGTTTAATTAAAAATTAATTCACAGTAAAATATAGTCATGATGGGTCGTAGTTACTTATTAATATAATCCCGTTTATTGCACGTACCCTTTGTGAGGAGCAAATGGTAAAGAGACATATAATTTCCCCCAAACACGGACTTTGAAGATTTAAAAAAACAATCTACGATCTCAGTAAGAGTAAATCGAGTTATTTAAACCAATTTACTGGCTCCTAATACACAATTAAATTATAAAAGGAAATAAATAAGTAATTGTACATTTCTATTTTACATTAGATATCTGAGCAGCAAATGCCACCGGCAGTATTATTACTTTGATTTTAATTAATTGCAGATATTAAAGCATTATTTCAGCCATAACCACCAACATTTCTTTCCATTCAATATCAGCATTTTTAACTAAGTATTACATTTCAGTTCTTCTAATTTTATCTTTTATTGCTGATACCTTTCTCAGTCTGTCATTATTATTTTGTTTTTTTAATTTTTCGATTTTGATCTTCAACCCTAATTCGTAATTATGGAGATTCGTCTATAGCCGTGCTTAAATTTATGGTTTTCAAATACATTTCGGTATGGTAAAATACTGAAGGACTTTGAGAAATAATTAAATACCAGATTAAATCTCATTAGGCCCTTCATTGACGCATCCAACGCTCGAGTGTGAATACATTACATTTTATTTCTCCGAAAAAATGAACTTTATTTTCCAATTATTTAAAAAATGAGAATTCAAATCCAAATATGGTTCACATGTGAACTTCAAACAGTCGTATGCTTTGTTTAGTTTATATTATGATCGAAAACCATTTTAAAATGGTGTTTATCTGTCATTCCTTCCAGCAGCGAAGATTAGGCCCCGAAAATCCTGAAGTCCTCGAGCTGAAAAATTTCCGTTGCTTTGATAAAGGACTTTATAAGCTTTTAACATATGTAGATTTTTGACCAGCCGAAGCCGTGCTAAAACTGCTTCCACCTGTGGCATGTATTTTAAAGCCACAAGTGGACAAAGCACCAGTGTGATGATATCAAGCTCACTGTGAATGATTTTAAAAGCCATTCTTTTTCTAGACCATTATTACTGGGTAATCTACTGGTTTAGGTACGTTTTAGAAGGACACAACTACCAGCCTAATATTTTTAGCAAAACAAAAACCAACATCCTACTCTACCAAGAGTTTCTTTTCATCTCTGTGTACTTCCTTCATCCCGTGCATGATTCCTATTCTATTCTTGTCCTAATCTCGTCTGCGTAGCATTCTCCCGTCTATTATAGTCTTCAACATTTCTCTTGATTTGAAATTGACAATTGCTTCTTTTAGGATGCATTCAGAAAGCCACCAACACACCTTCAAGTTACATTAAGTAATTTTCAACCAGTTTTTTAATATTATTCCTTCTAATTTTGCATGTATTTTGGTGCATTACCTGTGCTAATATTTGATTATTTGAAAATTGAATATTTGTGGGTGAAAACGCCGACGTTAATTCCCCCCAGCAATTGTTTCAAATTAACGTCTTGCAAAATTGGAATATTATTTGTTGCCATTTTTGAGCCAACGGAAATAAAATGACCGTACAGATTCAGTATCTAATAACATTTTTAAAGTCACTGTAACGCTCTAAATTTGTTTATGAAGCCTTGTATAGACTACTCTGCTAAACCCATAATAGAGAAGAAAGCAACGATTTATATTTTTTCCATTATTAAGTCGTGGCCGACGAAAACGCAGTGTAGCGAACATATTTCTTACTTGGGGCGAATCATATCAAAGGTATTTCACGACCATGGTAAATAAAAAAGAAACTGATATAATGCTTATTTTTTTAATGAACTAAGTGTAGAGAAAATATTATTATTTTAAGACAAAAATTAAAACCTGATTTTATTAGCACTCAAATCTTATTGCTAACTAGAAAAATCATTTCTCTTTTCGTATGCAGTTCGTCATATCTTACAGCAAATAAAAAATTGATAATAAAATAGGATGATAATGCAGAGAATATGAAAAATAAACATTTTCTTAGGATTTAATTGAAAAACCATAATTTGAACGTATTTTTATTATATTTTTAAGAAAATATTTCTGAGATTTAAACGAATTTAATAAAGTGAGTGTCTAATAATATTTTCAGATTGTTATTATATTCATCTTATAATATATATTATGTTATGTTACTTTAATAGTTAACTTATTTTTTATGTAATTTTCTGACGGACGTAAAAATCACAGGTATATCATTTCTACAAAAAAAATGACTTTACCGACTTTACAGATCTTCCCCTGGGTCTTATTATTTTTTGACCATAAATCAATAGCTGACTCTAGCATCGTTTTCTATTCTGTGGCTTTTAGTAGCATAAGGCCCTGAAAACAAATATGAGGCCAATTACTACTTATCCTGATGTAGCGCCCGCGTGACAACATATGGAAGAGTAATCAGATTGTTGGTGTACTAAAAAGTGCAACATGTTTTAACGTGGAAATATACGTCGCTTATATCAAATATAGTATACCAAATCTTTGTGTGCATAAATACAAAGTATTTATATTCAGATTTTCAGAGTGTTGAAAGATCAAGCCTGAATTCATTGAATTAAAACTCCCTTCTGTTTTCTCTTGGTTTTCAACGTTCAAAGTTTTTAAGTAAGTTTACCTTAAACTAAACACCTCAGAGGAAGTAAATGAATATTAATTGTTTAGTTTGGCTTGAATGAATAAAGATTTACTCCTTTCGTCCATCTATCTTAAAAAAATATAGAGCTTACTTAGTTTTAGCTTTGTGGATACTTTATATCCTTATTTGATTGCGTTTGGGAGGCATCAGTTAATCTATCCTTATACTAATAAATCACCAACGAATATTTGCAAAAATATTAAGTAAGCAATTCTCAATTAGATTTGACACATATAATTCAACAAGCAATTCCTTTGAACTTGATTATTTATCTATCTTGCTCTAAATTCGTAATTTTAAAAATAACGAAAAAGACCTGTCATTGTGATCATTCAAAAGACGTATGGTGGGTGACCGAAATTGCATCATTTTTGGGGTTTTAAATTTTCCGTCTCTGTTGAATCCTCATAACTATCAAACAACCAGGTCAATGTTTAAGCACCGGAAGTTCTTCAATTTTTGTTTGATTTAAATGAAGCCGTACAATGGTATTTATAATTTTCGTCAACAAAATACGATGGAGATATTTTTGGGTGCTTTGATTGAGGAGTAAGTGTAGGTCTCAGAATTATTATTTGACCCCAGCCTATGGGATCAGCTGAATTGGTTTTGAATAAGAAAAATGTATCTATTTTTAGATGAATATGCCGACGCATGTTTTTATTAAATATGTGAGAAAAAACGCAATTATTTTTTCTCACTTATTGGCTCGCTAACCATTGGTTATACCGTCTTATACATGGAAAATTAAAAAGTAATGCGCATTGCGCCACAACTATCCAATACAGCGCAGTAAAAACTGTTGGGAAATGTGGTTAAGGGAAGAGAAATGTGGTCCCCTTCCAACGCAAATGGGTGCCAGTTTGCTCCAAATAGTCGGAGCGGAATAACATGCCTCAGCGTGAAGTGTGTTTTTCGACTTTGTAGCACTATGGAGTGTTCGCATGAACAGCAATATGCCATCAAGTTTTGAGTAAATCTTGGAAAGAATGCAGCCAAGACATTCCATAAGCTTCAAGAGGCCTTTAAGGACAACTTCATTTGAAGTTCACAGTCCGAGAGGCGTTCGAGGAGGACCGGGAGAAGGTCGCCAACGAATCTCATTCTTTATGCCCAACTACGGCCAGAAACGACCAAAACATGAATCATGTACGCGAATTATTGCGTTCCGAACGCCGATTGAGCATACAATAAATTTCTGATACCCTACACATGTTCAAATTTGCGGTACATGGGATAGTGACCGAGGATTTGGAAATGCGAAAGGTCTGCGGGAAGTTTATACTCATAGTGGTGACGGAAGACCAAAAAGAACTTCGAGTTTCCCGCTGTCTATAATTGTTGGATTTCATTCAAAATGAGCCGAACTTTCTTAACTCTGTTGTAACCGGAGACGAATCCTGTCCCGTCGAATCCCATAATCGAAAAGGCAGAGCAGCGATTGGCACACAAATCATTCCCCCCGGCCCAAGAAAGTGCGAATGAGGAAGTCTCGTATCAAAACAATACCCATTTTCTTCTTTGACGTCCGAGAAATCGTTCATTTTGAGTTCGTAACACAAGGAGAAACTCCTAACTCAGTCTTTCATCTGGAGGTACTCAAGAGATTGAAACGCCGGGTCACGCGCGTGAGGGTTGATATGAAAGACACGGTCAAGCTCCCCCATGCAAATGCCCCACCTACAGGTCCTTCATCGTTACCGACTTCCTGGCCCGGAACACAATCCCGGTGGTCCTCCAGCCCCGTAACAGTCCCGAATTGGCTCCGTTCATCCTTTTTTTGTTTCCCCAACTGTAGAGGAAGCTGAGAGTAAACCCTTGGGAGACCGTGGAAAACATTTAAAACCATGTCACGACGTTCTTGAAAGACATTCTCGTTGAGGAGTTTCATGGTATCTTCCAGGCGTGGCACACACGTTTTTGCAAGTGTATTTATATAGAGGGAGAGTATTTTAAACATTTGTACAAGCATGATTAATATATCTATTTTCCCATTGAATGCGCATTACTTTAACAGAGAGGAGTTATTTTACTGGGTTGATTTGGAATCCAATTTAGTAAGAATAAATTTGGAGCGCTTTCACGCAATGCTTTCTTTTAATACCTCTGACGGATACTGAGTCGCCTCAATGTAAAAATTTTATAGTTATAATATTTAATTTATATCAAATAATATAATATTAACCTTATTTACAGAAACTTTACAATTTCCGGTTTCACTTCATGTAATTGTTTGATGCCCATGTTTTGAGTTTGTAATTTTCCGCAGGTTATGTGCCTGAAGTCTGTGAAAAATTACAAACTTAATTGCAATTATTCATGATCATACTCTTTTAATCGTAGGAAAATTTTTCCTCGAATGTATCCATTGACATTAGTCATTGAAATTCCGCGTTAACTCTAGTAATAGTATTAGTTTTAGGTGAGACAACCGACAGCTAAGATCATCCAACGGACGTCCTACTCACTCTAAGTATCTCCACGAAGCACTTTATGTAGAGATCGGGATACCACTGAAAAACATTTGTCGTCTCTAGGTTTCAACCACGGGCCTTCTCGCTGGGAAGCCTGTACGTTAGCCATCGTACTATACAGTGTTATTTTCTCTGAAATACACGGCACGCTCCTTATGTGTGCATTTATGATCTTGCTATATTTAAGAAATCACACCTCTTATTCCCTGAATCAACAGCATTCGTAGGAAAAAATGTAAACATAGGTTGAACGTATCCATTGCAATTAGGCTTGGAAATGTCACGCTAAATCTTACATCGAATGTACTTTTCACTTTTTCTTAGCATACCATTATATAAACCTTCGGGTAACCAATCGATAGCACTCAAGCAAAGTTGACAGTAATTGAACAATCGCTCCAATCACCTTCAGCGGGTGACGTAATTGGTTTGGTTTCTCCCGATTCAGCATCCTTCTATTAATAGAAGAAGAGTTCCATTAATGGGCTCAAATAGGTGTCCTCTGATTTTCCGGTTGTTGTAACAGCCTACATCTCCTTTCCCGGGACTGTTAATGATTTCAAATCCAACAGTTAAGTTCATTATTACCTACCCTCGTCGATGCGCTCCGAAGACATGATTAAAAACATGGTAAATCATTAATATCAAATGCTATTTTAATACTATTATTTAATTTTTGAAATTTTATCCCTAGGGAGCAGAAATGCCAATCTAGCTGAAAGAGTTATTGCTTCACAATGTTTTATCAGAACCTTTAATAAATATTCACTTCAAACGAATGATGAGGTCTCAGGCGTGATGTGGTGGAAGCGTAACATATTAAAACCACAGGTATTGCAATTTTCCACTAGATATTTTATTTCGACACTACCGGTTTCGATGTTTTCACATCATCATCAGGTGTGAGCACAAGCACTTGTGCTCACACCTGATGATGATGTGAAAACATCGAAACCGGTAGTGTCGAAATAAAATATCTAGTGGAAAATTGCAATACCTGTGGTTTTAATATTCACTTCAAATACTGGAATTTAAGATGAACCCATATACTCGTATATCTGTTGGGTTGTAAACATGGAAGATTTTCTAACGTTTAATGTGCAACACATTTCCCATCATGGAAGATATAGGAATAAAATACTGACAATGCTATTTAGGTTTGGTTGCCCTTTAATATAATATGCCGGAGTAAATAATGCTATCCATCCGAACTACATAATAAAGAAAAAGCTATTGTTTGCGCTGGTACAATACATTTGCCTTGAATATTTTGTCATTCTTTCGCGGTTTTCTTTGACTTTTGAGCATGATCATCGTAGAAACCCCATTATCTGCCCCAACTTGTTCTCCCTATTAGAGTGAATACATTTCATCTCTCTACAGAAGATACACGTTACACTAAAAAAGGCGAATATACATGTCAATTCAGATATTTAAATTTTGGAACGCCACATGACATCACAGCAGAAAGCGAGCTTTCCCCCAACATATGAGTATGTATACCACTCCATTTCCAACCTAGCGCTTAAATTTCTTCCCTTTGCACATGTTTATGTCACCAATGAATGTTAATGTTATAAAAACCAAGGAGAATTCATATTCCATTTTTTCATGTTTATGTAAGAGTTGACCATTGAGCTTTCCGACTATTGCCGGTAATTGCCACTTATCGTCGAGTATCAAAAAATCAGTATCGTTTTGGAAATATAGACTCAATATACTACTATCTAGATGAATTATGTGAAATAAATATAATTGAATAATTAATATTTTTTATTATTTTACAAATAATTTAATCTTTTCAAGCGGAAATAAAATTGAAAGTTAAAAGAAAAAACAAATTTTAGCTGCGGCGCGGAAGATGGAATAATGCTACATGAATTATTAAGAATCCAAAAAGAACAGATAGAGGATATATCAAAGAGTAGTATGATGAAAGCGCGATAAAAAAGGGACAGAAATAATACGGGGTAGCAATTAAATTTGGAGAGAATATCTTAATAGTAAAATGAAAACAGAATTAGTCTCAAGCGTTTAGTTAACATAATAACAAAGAATCGTATGCCGCGTATTAGTGGCTCTCGCCGAAGGTGATATGTCATGCAAATCGCTTTCTACGTGCGTGGAAAAGATCCCTGGAGGTGGACGATGGAATATCTCTTCCTCTCACCATGCCGAACAGTGTTGCTTATGAATTGAGAGGGAGCAAGCAGCCAAGACATTTACCTAACTCCGACGCGCTGTCTTCCAACCAGCCCGTTGGGGTGCGTTTTTATTTAGCACTACGGCCACCGCTCCAACTTTTTCCCTCATTCCTCAATCGAACCGTCTTCCCCAGAAAGAGACCCCAATTGTCCCCCCACTCTCCGACTCATCGTACATCGACCCCCCGTGTACCGCCCCCGTGAACACACCAACCCTACTCTGCGTGCACCGGCACCCGCCGCTCCCTACAAATCTCTATCTCCCTTCCTACAACACTCTCCTCATTTCCCACTCCATCTTTCTCTCTCTCTGTCAGTCTTTACCATCGTCTGCCTACGCTTTCTGTTTTCCCCCCGCTCCCTGTCTCCCTACGCCGGCGCGTCGGCTTCGCTTTCCCGCCCCACACGCCGAGCTCACTACTCCCCAACCAATAAATTTTCTTACGCATCAAAAACCTATCGCCCACTCTCTCCATCACCTCTCTTCTTCACTCTCTCGTCCTCTCTTTTCTTTACCTCATCAATCCCCCTCCCACTGTTAGAAGAGACACCATAGTCTCAATCTCGTCCCAAAATAAAGACGACTATCTATCTATCCCACACTCCATCTCCCGCTTTTTCTCCTCCCGCTTTCTCTCCAGATGGTTTCCATCCCACCGTCTCCCTATTATTTTCTCTCCAATACTCTCCCTGTCACCACTTCCTCCTCTTTCTCTGCCACTCTCGCTCTCTCTATCTCGTTCGCTCTCTCACTTTCCCTCTAAGCCAGGGCTACTTTCCTCTCTTCTGTTCTCTCTCTCCTTCCCTCTTTTTCTTTCCCACTGACCACCATAGCTTTTGGTTCACAGGCAAAAATATTTTTAACACCATACTATCTACTATGTTTGTAAGTAAGTCTTGGAGATTCATACTGAACATCGGCTACACTTCCTCCCTCCTTTTATCTTGCCTATAATTCTTATCCTATTTCTGCCCTTTCCCCATTTACCTAAAATTATCAACTCTACCACTGTCTTCAACATGCCACTACCGATCAATACGCCCTTCATCCATTTGTCCTGCCCTCTCCTCGCTCACCATATCCAGCACTTCCTCATTTGTTTTCCATTCGGTCCATTTCACCTTCTGCATCCTTCTTCACGCTCACATTTCAAAAGCCTCCAATCTATATGTATCATCCTGCTTCAGATGCCATGTTTCCGCGCCGTACATAACTACCCCCATATAAAAGTTTCAACGCGCCTTTTTTTAACATCCTTAATTAATACTCCTGCCATCAAATCCCTTCTTGTGAAAACCTCTTTGCCTAGTGCAATTCTTCTCCTTACGTTCCTAATAATTTGACCATTTTGGTCCAAAACACCTCCGAGATAAGTAGCCTGTTTTAATTTTTGCTCTTCTGTTTTGATATTAACCTTAGCCTTTCTCTTTCTGGAAAAGAGCATAACCTTTGTCATATTCTCATCCCATATCTCTCACACTACATTTCCTTTTCACTTTTTCCAACCACTTTAATTACGTGGAAAATCAAACTTCTTTTTCTGTAGTCCTCATATGATGTAACTTTTACCTTTTTTGGAATAGATACCCCTCCCAGAGATTTCCTGCCAGATTCTTTCAGTATAGATGCTACCAAATAGTTCATTTTGATTCTTTATCGCAAATTTTCCTAACCTTTTAGTAGGTCAGTATGAATTTTGCCTACTCGCACGGTATTATTTGATTTCATCTCATTTAATTCCCTTTCTATCTCATAATCGAGAATACCTGGACCTAAGTTGTCATTATCTACAGCATATTCTATTTTTATGCCTAAACCAGCTGCCAACTTTCCATATCCTCGCACTGCGTCTTCCACTATGATCCTTTTTCATTAATTGTAACTTATTTACATTTATTAATTAACTCTTTGTACTTCTTCTGCATTACTCCGTGTTCATATTATTTCATTTTCTGCTCTTACCTGACTTACCAATCATCTCATCCGTGATTCATGAATTTTTCCTGTTAAGAGTTCCTATAGTTTCTTTTGCAGCTTTCCATAGCTCTTTTTTATATACTCGTATAAGAGCCAAAGGAGGTGGTCGTGCCATCGAACTTTTCGGAAAACCTGTGAGAGTCCTTGTATGCGTATGTGTCCATCTATATTTGTGCTCCAACGCCATTATTTTTTCACACCAATAACTTTTCACGGGATCCAGTAAGAGTCATTTCGTGTAGGTCGAGGTACCGAGCCAACTAGCCAGTCCCGTTTATTCGTGCTGCAGGATGTTTGGTTCAGGGAACGTGGAAAGGAGTGGGCGGCGGCGACGTGGGAGGGGATTCGGTCAAGAAGAGCGTGGGGTGAGATGTAAGGACTGAGGTGTGGTGTTATTGGGTGGTTGGGAGGCGTGAGAGGCGGGGAATTTATTTCGGGATGGGGGTCGATTTATGTACATATCGGTAGGGTGCACTCTGGAGGCGGAGGTGACACGGCCGGGGGTATTCGTTTACTCGACGATAGTGAATAGCTCCGATCAAATGTGAGGCTGTGTATAAAAAGGAGGAGAATAAAGAGATGCCTATCGCGAAAGTCCTATTGAACCAAGAATCAGTGAGAGAAGAATATAAGCCCTCATTCCACTATCTCTTGGAAAGGACTCCTTTCCTAGGCGCAGGACTGGTCGGGGATTTCCACCGTTGCCCTCACAGACGGACGCCGTTTCCCAGAAGCGGAACTGGGCATGATTTGTCCACCTATGTGTGTGGATATTCTTTTACTGTCATGCTTCAATTCTGTGAAAGGAAGGAGTACATCATTAAAAAAATATCTGAAGCGTGCCTCTACGTAGTAATGATCCAAGTACAAGGGCACAGAAAGATAAAATACACAGTGAATGTAGTGACACACAAATATAACGAAGATCAAATTAGGTGAAGAAACGAACAACAAAGGAACCAAGCGAGAGGTGAGAGAGGAGTCAAACGCATGCAGTCAAAAAGAATTGAAAGAAAATTGTATTTCCTCTTTTGATAAATGCGCGAATATATAATTTTATATTTATATACATGTTAACATATATATGTGTGTGTGTGTATAACATAAACAAATTAATCAACCCGATGGTCTGTTTGGTAGGTGATGGTAGGTCTCGCAGAACTAAGCCCGAAGGCGTGTGAAATTCACACATCAGGGTAGGGGGCAAGTTTCTTTCTCTGTGCCGGGTATGGTTTCCCGGGAAGAACACTTACCTTGGGATCGAACCCGGACCCTCCGTTCAGTAGTCCAATGCCCTACCCTTGGATTACCGCGACCCAATTTTCACCTTTTATAACTAAACTAACCAATCTCCCTAACCCCATCTCTTGTTTAAAGAACCGAGGATCATGGTTGCTTAAGCTCCCCGCAGGTTGCAGTGTAAATTGTTTCCTCGATAGCTCCAGTGTTTAGGGAATCGGCCAGTCAAGTGGAAAGATCCTCTGGTTCAAGTCCAGGTCAAGGAAATATATTTGCACTTGTGATCGGATCGAATCAGCCTTTTCCACTTATCTTGTGTTCGTCTTTTATTTGTGTTCCAATCCCTTTACTGATATCTATTTCCATGCTAATGAGTATATGATCGTCAAATGGCAGGTATTTTTTATTATACCATTTGTATTATAATATGCCTTTTGCAGTGATACAATGCTCTGTAAAGGACCTGTAATAGCACAGAAACGAAGATTCTTGCCCTTTATCCTTGTTTTCTTTTCACAGTTCATATACCATCTTGTGAGTGTTCATCTATGTGCTGCCCACGAATTCGGGAAGAGTGGCAGTCACCGAAACAGAGATGCAGTTTTCAACTAATTCCCCGTACTTAACAGAATGAGTAGGGTGATATACGCACGCATAAAGGGTTTTTCATAAGTTCTCAAAAATGTACATTCTAGGAAAAGTTATTTGTTCATCTCCTGTTTGCATTTATGCGGAGATAAAAACTGCTTCAATTTATTATTTTTTCAAATTTTTGTTTCTAAATGGGTCCATTAAATTGTTCTAGTTAAAGCATGGAGGATATAAAATGACTTTCAGTGAGAAACGTCTTTCTCTTAGGCTAGTTCATGTTACATCAAACAGAATTGCTATCGTTTGGAAAGAAATTTAAGTTTCTACCAATCGTAAATGGAAAAATATATTTTTATAATATTAAAGTTAAGTATTTCTTAGCCTTATTGCAAAGCATATCAATATCAATATGTTACACCGCACAACAATATGTATAAAAATACATCCTCCAAAACACGCGCATCCTCCGTTGATCAGGCATTTTCCATTCGTCGTACACGAATACATCGATTGGATAACCAAACCAATAAACAATTTTTGAGACTTCTAAAATATAGGCGGTAAATAGACGTTGAATAATTAAAGGGGAGGAGAGTGGAGAAAATGGGGAAAAATTGAGATTCTTAGGCACTAAGTTTCTTGTTGATGATAATGGGAAATGGAAAAGCCACACAATTCAGGATGTGACGGATGTAAAAAGATGTTTCGAAGAAAATATGATAGTATGCGAGTGATATGGAGTGGCAGCTTGAATTTACGAACCATCGGTGATTTTTGGAATTGAAATTTCGCAGCACGTTCAAGTTGCCAAAACATTTTTTTTATTTTTTCCTAAAACATGAAATCAGAATTGTGTGCTTCTGTATTAACCAAAAAGAGAACTGGTGAAGCCTATCAAGTTACCAATGGATGGGTTTTCTTGGAAAACTATAGTCCCTATAACTAAACATTACCCTGATAAAATTTGTGACTGCGGCAAAAGAAGATAAAACTGTTTTAGTTTTTTCTTGCTTTTTGACTTTTTTTAACTAGTTTCTCCACATCTGAATTTAATTATCACTACAGAATAACGCTGAGGTAAAACATGGGTTTAATGTTTGATTAATTATTTAATTGACTTCATTTCACTTTTTTCTCAATCCCTTGTCATTTGCACATGATCAAAGTGAAATGACAGAAAATTATATCTTCCAACGCTTTATTTAAACAACTTGAGATGTTAAGCATGGCATGAAATATTTTCAGTTCTTTATCTCTCTCTGAAAGCGTAATGGAAAACGTCTTTCTGAAAAGTAGCATGTCAATAAATGGCCGCTCTGCTCTTTGCATAGAAACCGTCCTTTTCTTAATTGAATTTTTATTTATACATCCTGCAGTGTTCCCAGAGAAGAGAATATTCGTATAAAACGTCAGTTAGTATGCAAATATGATATAGTTGTCGCTTGATGATACGTATCAATTTTGAAAAAATATTGCGATGAGTGTCGGAAACATTAGTAGAACTGAAAACATAAACTTACTCATAGAGCGTATTTTGCTACATAAATACGGTTGAAAGAACTGAAAGAAATCTAAATTTCATGGAAATACGTACTGTAGGGACTGGATAATCGTTGCACCTTGTTTTCATATTTGCTTTCAAATTATTCATTTTTGGCTCTATTGTACGCTGAAAAATAGATGTAGACAAATATTTCACTTAAAAATACCCTTAACTAAAAAGTGCATTTGATAATGTTACTACAACCTAGATAATAATTGTCCCGTGTCTCTCTCTGGTGGGTAGAACGCCCCACATCGTCCGTTGCTTACAGCGGTGTGTTACATTCCCTACTTGTGACTTTAGGAGCGGAGACTATGAGCATGCCCATGTAATACTATAATTTTCTCTGTTTCTTTTCAATTCTGCATGACCTCTCTTGTTGTAGTGGAGGCCTGTCGTGTAAATGGAAATGTTTAATTTTTCATCCCTTTTTTCGTAAGAAAAATAACTAACTCATGAGGTGAGTTACCTCTTGTCTACCTCCGGCATGTGCACAAATTTCTTCGTTATTTGATGGATTTTTACAAAGTATTTTCCCTTTCCTCTCATATTTCTTCCCTTACCATCTAACCTTTCTACCTGGTGTTTGACTCAATAGCACACACCTTTTTGATGGATCACGAGGTATTCATATTGATCTCGAACTTTCCTATGCCCCTTTAATTCGTAATTACATGAAGGATAGACAATGGAAATATGAAACGGAAATGGAAAAGTTAAACGAAGAAACTACCCATCCACTTCGTCTTTCTATGTATGCATGTGTATGTGTAGACCTCCATGTCGGCTCCGTTTAATAACTCCGAGGAACACATTAAATATTTTCCCCAGTCCTTTTTTGAATAATAATTTTTTCTTCCGTATTTTATCGACAGTAATAATGCAGAAACAACGCATATGTTTATAATTGTTGTGTTCATTTTTTGGCACCACAGTTTATTCTTGCAAGCCATTCATATGATACGAATTTCATATGCTATGCCAGATTTTGTCTATATTTATTATTTGTATATATATACACACACGATCAGTTCATCAGATTAGGACATATGGCGTGCGGCATGTGTTCCTGCAGGGAAACATTTGATAGTGACTGCGACGTTAGGCGAAGGAAGAAAGGATGAGGTGGCTACAGTTTTGGTACGAGGAATGGCCGCAGGGAGAAAGAAATTAAATTCTATAAAAGACAGGCGTTAGTCAATACCAACACTTTGTCTAGGAATGCAAAACAAGTAAGTATGCATGGAAAATGTCACGTAACTGAGAAAGGTATCATTTAGATAATGTTACGTCTAGGCACAGATATAGGAACAGCGTCATTAATTTACTGTTTCCCGGGAGAGGATGCGGACCATTATTTCAATTTACTGCTCATGAAGCGTAGCGTCCGATTTCAAAAGATAAGGCAGAAGCGGAGAGTAATGATATGCAATTAAAAATCAGTTACTATAATGACAAGGAAGAAGTAAAGCCAGCCGTAAAGAAAAAACATGATTGAGGAAAAAGAACGGAGTGATATCGAGGAAAAATGGATATACATATATATATATATATATATATATATAGATGATTTCTTCGAAGTAACACGGAAGCGTTGAATAAAAAACTTAGACAGCTACACACAGCACGAGAACACATAAAAAGAACACAATAATATCTTGATAATTTCGACGGACTCGAACTCCGTCTTCTTCGGAAGATAAGATGACTCATAGTAGTATAGAGTCATATCTTATCATATATAATATATCTTATAATATATGTATCTTATAATATATATCTATATATACATATATATATATTATTAATATTAGGTTATCTACCGGTTAAGGTAGGTTTATGGATGGACACAACTATCAAATTAACATTTTGTGACTCCCCACCTAGCAAACTAATCCATCAGGGCCTCTGATCATCTCTGTGTACTTCTTTCCTCCCTTCATCCCGTCCAACATCCCTATTCTGTTCCTGCCCTTTCCACGCTAGCCCAAAATTCTCCCCTCTATTACCTTCTTCAACATTCCACTACCGCTCAATACGCCTTTTATCCATTTTTCCTGCCTCCATAGGATTTCTCTCAACAAACCCCTCTCCTCACCCACCATCTCCAGTACTTCCTCATTTGTTTTCCTTTCGGTCCATTTCACCTTCTCCATTCTTCTCCACACCCACATTTCAAAAGCCTCCAATCTACGTCTATCCTCCTGCTTCAGTGACCACGTACATAGCTACGCTCCATATCAGAGTTTTTACGAGTCTTGTCTTAACATCCCTACTCAACGTCCCCGTCATCAACTCCCTCCTCCTTGAGAAAGCCTCCTTGAATAGCGCAATTCCTCTTCTTACGTCCCTACTACTTTGACCGTATTGGTCCAAAACACTTCCGAGGTATGTAAACTGTTCTATCTGCTCTATTTTTCCTCGCCTATTTCAATATTTAGCTTAGCCTTTTTCTTTCTGGAAAATCGCATAACCTTTGCTTTGTTAATATTGATTCTCATTCCATATTTATCGCACTGAACCTCCAATTCACTCATCAATTCTTGCAACCCCTAGCTGACTGAGCAACTAATGCTTGGTCATCAGCAAACCTAACCGATTCTACAAATTCCCCTCCGACTTTCATTCCTACCTCCAGTTCTCCCCATGCCTATTTAATCATTTCCTCCACATATACGTTGAACAGCACCGGTGACAATGGGCAACCCTGCCTTACACCTATATGTGTGTGCGATTGTGCACCGGTGCGTGTTTGTGAGTTATGTTGTTCCACTATTAAACTGGAAGGGAATGAAAAAATTCGCATTTAATTAAACGTTTTTCTGTGAATTCTCATCGTCTCAATATTACTTAATTCCCTAGATTCGTCTTACTCGCTAAGGCAACGCCTCTAATGCCATAAAAGGAAAGAAAATGATAACTTCACATAAACTCTTCCACTTTAGCCTTTAAAATATTTCTTTTTTTACCATCGCCCGAGAAATATCTTGCTGACCACGGTTAGAGCGGGAGATGATATGTACTTGGAAATATATTAGCCTGACATATACAGGCATGTACATACGTACATGTATGTTCCAGGTAATCCGGCTCGAGGAGCACAAAATATATTATTCCACGATTAATTTTCAAGTTCATGCCGTCCAGTTTCCACCAGTTGTTTGGAGAATATTTTCTTATCCGCTCCGGAACCCGATTCACGCAGCGCTACCCCTGGTCGGCGGGAAGTAACCGCCCCCAATCCTCGGTTTTTCCTCCCCTCAACGCCTGAGCTCTCTCTTTTTCTATCATGCACGAAGCAAAACTATTGTCACCATTCCCAGCTACATGATCTTCATGATTTACTTGTTAGACCATTCCTATCATAGTTAGACATGACTATTTTAAAAGTTAGGGTTAAAAAAATATTTTTCCCTGGGCTACTTCTCGTGACGACTGCTGTATTTCCATTTTCTAACTCTTATCTTGTCCCACCACTCTGATTTTACTCTCACCCCAATGTTCTTCAAAGGGAGGGGGGTAGAATGCCTCCCCTTACCACCCCATCCTTAAAATATTTGCCCTTCCGACATGACCTACCCTACCACCTCCAAGCTTTAATCCCGGAGTGCTGTCTTCTCACACCCTTGTAATCCACACGCTCGGCTATTGCCGTCAACCTTCGGCCTTTTCCGTATCGAAACCGTCTCCCTGTCTTCCCCCACCCAAGTTACCATATGGGAGGGCGCAAAACCTATAAATACTCGAACACCCATTTCTCCAGCTCATTCTGCTACCAGCAGTCATCAGAAGGTCGGCTCATTCAGAAGGAAGCAGACACTAACACCTGTTGTTCCGGCCGTCAACATATTGATCCGGTTACAGGACGTCATCCAAGGGTTCACCACAAACTCAGCCCCGATCCCATCTCAAGACCGCGAGAAAGACGCCACCGCTTCGGCCACCAGGAGGGAGCAGTCCGCTCCACCCGCGGCAAGGGTAAGTCCCTACCGTGCACAAACTCCGGGCAACCTCACCCGGCGAAGTATCCCTAAGGACGTAGCGGGGCCAGCTATCGAATTTCTCTCGAAACGCGAGCGTGGGAAACCGGTAGAGCAGGGTTTCGGCCGGCGCGTTCCCAGGACTCACTCCTCTGCCGGATGAGGAGTTCCCATTACCAAAATTCAATAATTCCCTGGCATTTCCACTTGAAAGCAAATTTAATTGGACAGATTTTGCCACCGCTTTGCCCTGATTTTCGTTATTTTTCCCACTGCGGACGGAAGTATCAATGCAACCAGGAGAAGGATAAGTGGTCTATTTATTTTTCTTTCACAAGTTCTTTGGTCATGCACATACACGCGTGGTGGGCGCTTACTACGTAAAGTGCACAATTTAGCCTTTCTTGTCATCTGCCGTGGCGTGGAAATTATCCTGACCAACCTTCAAGTATTAACCATTTCGCGAATATACATAACCATCGCGGGCTTCAAAAGCAACATTTAGGGTTTTCGGAAATTATTCGCTTGGATTAGACCTAAGATTACTTTGATATTCTATAATGAAATATCCCAAAAGAAAAAGGAATGGAGTTTAAACTACTTCGCAGAAATCCATTTGTCCTTAATTCCCAGATAAGGCGATTCAAAGAAAAATTTTAAGAGGAATGAAATTTTTTCCAAATAGTTAATTCTCTTTCACCCTTCCACAATCGACCGTGATTACTTTGATTTATCAAGTTGCCGTGAAAAAATTGACACTATTTTCGCACTCATAAAAATAATATTTCTTAGTTATTTTCAATTTTAGATAATTATTATACACTATTAGTGCTACATTAGCGAATTCTGTCTCTCCGATAGGGAATTTACATTCAATCTTTTTACGAATCGGTTCCCTAGTAAAAATTAAAAGTCCTAGATTGGCTGTTTATGTCTAGTTAGCTTTATCTAGCCACCATTAAATCTTTTTATCTTACTGCCAATACACGCCTCAAGTTCACTACGGGTCTGTTTCTTTGTTAGTTTCAAAATTCTTCAAAAACTTCAAGAAGGAAATATTTTATTTATTTCTTAACGTCGAACTAATTCTTACGAAAAGAAGGTATTTTTTCGCCAACCGATACGTAATTTTCTAATTATTGATGTGAAAATGAAAAACTTTTTATAGCTACCAATACGCCATAAAATACGGTATCAGAACGAAATTAATGAGTTTTATGCTTAAATATCAATAAAGATCTCTTTTATCCTTCTTCTTTATTCCCGGTATGCATGAATCAACGAAATTTCTAAATAAAATATTTTCCATACATCAATCTTTGAAAATAATAAACGCATTTTACCGTAATTTAAGCTAATTTTATTGAGTATGACTCTTCAGTATTAAAACAGTCGCCGTGTAGACGCTCATTGGAGAATAAAGTTTGGTCATGTTTATTATTTATTTCGTAATAGTACAGAAAAATAAAATGAGCGCGTAATTTAACAAAACTGCATTAAGACAGCTTGTGGATTCCAAATTTCTCAAAGAGGGACAAAATTCAACACGAATAATTGAAACTCAAAACTTTATTATCTCTAATTTCCGAAAATGTGGACATTTCTGAAATATGTTTGTTCGAAAATCGGCGAAAACCCATAGTAATATCGGGTATATTCGCGGAGTTGGAAAAACATCCGCTGCGAACGGAATCAGCTTTTAATTTTTCCTGTTTATTACTTTCCCAAACATACCATTTATACACTGATTCATTAAAATATTTAGTCAGTGAATCCACTGTCAGTATCATATCAATTCCAGTGCATTGTAACCATAAAGCCTTAAGAATGCACGCGATAGCTGGAAAACCGTTAAGAAAAATTAAACACTAAATTTGTTAATATAATTTACATATAAAGTAGTAATGCCTAGTTTCCAAAATGAAATATTAATATTCTTAAAGTAATTAGCAATAAAAATAATTTTTCTTTAATTTCCGGAAAGGACGTTTAAACCACAGTGAAATATTACAGAAAATCGGACAATATGCATCGTAAACGGACAATCTTCTGCAAGAAATGAATGAATAGTTAGTGTTCTTTCTCTTTTTTTTACTTTGTAAAATATATTGCCAAATTACAAATATGAGCTTATAAATGGCATTATGCTCTTATCCGAGCTACATTTCAAATAATAAACATACTTGTATTCAAATCAGTCGAATTTCAGTCTAAAATATTCAACCGATAAATCCTAAATAGCATTTAAAAGCATAATAAACAAGAAATAAAGAAATAATAATAGTAATTACGTGTCATGTTTTCCATTTAAAACACGATTACAATCTCACAAGAAAATTTCAGCATTTTATAATGATTTGTTTTAGGAAATATTAGAACATTAATCGGAGGAGGAGAAATATCTTCGGCTAATCTTGTAAAAGTTTGAGTTTGTCTATTTCTTATAAGAGAAACCACCTATAAAAAGTAAAATGAATACACGAGACATTTTTGGTATTAAATGAAATAATATTTCCTCAAAGTATGTGCTGATGTGACTTTTTACTAATAATGCAAACTGATGTATCCCTGATATCGAAATAACGCAATTAATAATACATGATACTAAGAAATCCGGGATGTTGGATCAGAAATGAAGAAACATATAAACGTATATATTCGTATCTACAGCTAACAGGATCATATAATGACTTTTTCCTGGTGTTTAATTTAGTTAAATAACTGATTCTATATTCGTTTAAAGAAATATGTAAGGTCAAATATATTTTGAAATTTCGTACTCAATAAGTATTAAACTGAAATAACTATTCTAAAAAATGAACTCGGAAATTGATAAACTTTTAAATATTGCATGATGATTTCAAAATTCAGTCATTTAAAGTATTTTACTGTCTGTCAAGAGCCTTATCTCACTAATAATCTGAAATGACGCACTTTATATTGTGATGCATTAAAAAATCCGAAAAAATAAATCAAGGACGAAAAACTTGCTGATAATGGAATTAGAGGTCCATTTTTTAAATTGATGAATTTTATTAGATATCAAATATGACAGAAATTACTTTGTACAAATTATTTGGCTCTTTTATTCATTAAAAGACGATGATTATACGTATGTTGCCTTTTGAAGTAGATGCGTTATATTTTCCTTATATACTACCTCCTAATAAAGAATTTCAACGTTATCACTGCGTTATAACATTGAGCGGGTTTTAGAATTTTCGAATAGCTGTTTGAGTACTAATGCATGTGAAAGAGGAAATGTGTAATTCTGACGGTAATGGTTTCAGAATTACTTATAGTGTGTTTGTATTATATACTGTGTGTATAGTGTGTGCAAGTAGTGTGTTTGAAAATTGCCATTCGATTGAAAAAGACCAGGTCACCTTTGTAAAATTTGAATAATGGACTTACAGGCATCGCAAATACCTGTATACTCGAACAGACATTGAAGGCATGACAAAGCCATAAAATTTCATCTCATAACTAGTACTAATGCCTTGAAATCATACTAACGATGTTAATAAAATTAAGGTTCACAAGCAAATTGCATTGCTATCACAATGAAAATAACAGCTTTGCTTTTTTCATTGGGAAAATGAAACAATTTTTTTAATTCTTAAATTTTTCATCGTTTAGAAATTAACTAACATTTGTCAAAGCGATTATTCATTGTCATTAGCTTTGTAATCATTTTATTTTAACTACAGAAAATAATTGTACTTTCTCATTACTATTTCAGGTAAATGTATAGATAATATTAAGTACGTGGTTTAGAGATAAGACCCGCTTTTATAACGTTGAGCCTATAGTTAGGATATTAATGGTCCGCTTAACTCAAGTGTGGACATAATATATATATATATAATTTCGTGCAAATTTAAATTGGAAGTTAATATAACTTAGTATTTTTCACGAACCAGGAAATTTCAAACGGAACTCGAGTTATTTGTTCCGTTACCACATCTTCCTAATGTACCACAGGCGGAACAGAGAAAGGGTTTGGCTGCACTACCTTGATGAATGAACGTGAATGTCACAGGGCGTATGGGGCTCGTATGTTAGGAATAGGTGAGCTCTACCCTCATCTATTAAACCAATCTCATAGTAGATTACCGTGTTAATTGACTAAAAAATGAATATTTATGTGAAACATCTTAATTACTTGATATAGTCCCCCGCATATTTCTCTCAATGTTAAGACCGTGGTTTTTGGATGAATAATTTGCACAATTGAAGATATTCACCAGTGATTAATTAATAACAGCTACCATGGAACTGTAAATATTTCCGATTAACTATTCTATATGCTAACAGTCGGTTAATAAATCATTTTATGCGACTCATGTGTAACTTAAAAAATAATTTGTACAGCACTAACCGCTAAACTTGACTAAATCATTGCGATTAGTATTCTTATTTATCACGATGGACAGAGGTTTCTGGTGATTTGTCAATAAATAAGGATTTGGGAAATGGCTCCAGAATCTTATTCTGAAGATACTGGAAAAACATAAAACGACATAAGTGAGATATCCTTAGAATGGAGCGAAATATTGGTAATGTCATCCCCCAAAATCTTCAACGTTGTCCTTTACATCTTTCTTTAGCTTTTCCTATTTATCGTTATAATCCTCTTTATCTCAATTTGCCGTTCCTCCGTACTCTCCATTTACCTATTCATCCCCTTCTCCTTCGTACTCGATATCTCATTTCAGCGATACTCGATATCTATTTCAGCTATCTCTCCAAGATACGTATTGTCTTTTTTTCCCCTTCTAAATCCTCTCATCCTCTTCCTGTTCATCGTGCTCAATCTTTTTCTCTCCCGATCTCTTTTCTTCCTCTCTCCACCTTTCAGTCTCACTTTTCGTCATTCCTTCCCTTAATCTCGCTTTTTTCTCTTTATTAATTATCCACTCCCTCTACGTTTCTTCCCCTCTCTTTGTCTACTTTTCTTTTTCTCCCCATGTCATACTTCCTTCACCCTTATTTAGCCATTCACTTGTTCTATTCTTAATTTTTTTTCAATAATCATCCAGTCTTCAATTTTCCTGAGGTCACAATTTTTTGCCGAAACCTATGGATTCTTCATTTTATCCCCGCTTCCCTGAATTCTCCTCTTTTTTCTTTTCTTTCTTTCTACATCTTCCTATTTGGGACTCTAGATATCCCTCCCTCTCCTCTCCATGAACAATATTCAATCCTTATTTCTCTACCATTTTCTCTTTATAATAATCTCATTCTTTTTCTCTCTCTTCCTTTCACTTTCGACTTTGTCTTTCTCTTTTTTCCCATGCTTACCCTCTACCTCTTCTTCTTGCTGTGGTATTTCTTATAATCCTCACTTTTACTTCCTCTACATTTTCATAATTCTCTTTATCACCTTCTTTCTTATGCCATTCGAATTTCTCTTTATTTTATCAACGTTATTCTTCCTATTTTTCTCATTTCGTCTCTTTCTCTTTTTCTCCATCTCTTTTCTTCTTCCTCCTCTCACAGTTTCTAGGTCATTCAGTTTTTTCCCATTCCCGCTGAATCTTCCTATTCTTCATCCTTTTTTACCTTCTTCTCCCACATCTTACCAACCAGGCGTAAACTCTGCCATCTCCTTTTTCCTCTTATTTTCCGTAAAGGATATAATTACAGTATTTTGTCTCTTTTTCTCCACCTATCAAAAATCCTGCTTTTCTCTATTTCTGCCTCACTCTACCTCCCCATTAATCTTTAACCTTCTTTTTCTCTTCTTTAAATCTCACCTTCAATTTCATCTTTCCCTTATTCTTTCTCTATTCCCTAAAATCCTTCACTCTCTCCTAATTACCGTATTTTTCCTACTGTTCTTCATATTTTTGCTTCAATGGTTTCTCTTGTATTCCCATTCTGCTTTTCTTGATTTCCATCTCTCCTCTTTTTATCTCTTTCTATCGTTTCCTCTATCCGTCTGTATGTTAAATCTCATCTCTCTCATTTTGTGTACCGTTCTCATTTTTATTTCTTCCTTCATCAACAAATCATCCAATTTTTCTTCCTCCACCTGTGTATCCTCCTATCCTTCTTTCCCTGATTGTACGTTTTTTCAGTCTCTCTCCTTCCATTTTCTCCTTCTCTTATTCTTACTCCTAGTTTCTTTTATTCTCGCCATCTTACTCAGCATATTCTTTAACATCTTTCACTTTCTCTTGGTTCTACTTTTTCTGTCAGAAGGTTCTTCTTTGCTTTAACTAGTTTTTTACACACTGCTCAATTTGCTCCTCATTTTAATTTCTCTGTTACATTTTATTCCATCATCTTTCAATCTTTTTTATGTCCCTAGTCTCTCCCACTGTGTTTAATTCTTTCTTTCCCTATGTTTTGCTTTTTCTGCCTTTTTTATTCCTTCACAATCTTCTGTTCCGTCTCAATTGTTTTCCAATTTTTTCTGGTTCTTTGTCTTTGTTCCCCTCTTACTGTTTCCCTCTCACTCTCGTCCTATTTCTTTTTTCCCCACTCCATTTATTTCTGTATCCCTTAGTCGTCCTCTTTATTTTTTCTCCTTCCCTTTATTTCTTACATTTATATTTGCCTCTTCCAGTCAGTTTCTCACCTCTTATCTTCCTTACACTTTCACTTTCCTTCTCTCACCTTATCTTCCTTTTTCTCTAGATTGCCTCTTCTTCTCCCTCGTTATCTACCTATTCCTTTTATTTTCCTAACATTCTTCTTCTCCCTCTTCCTCTCATATTGCCTCTCACTCTCTTCCTCTACCAATGCTCCCATTCTTTGATATCTCTTTGTTCCTCTTCCTCCTTTTCTCTCAGATTCTTTCTATGTTCTATTCTTTTTCATTTTTATACCCCTCTTTCTCAGCCTCATTCTCTCACTGTTCTTTTCGCTTTTGTTCTCCATTAATTTTTATTTTCCGCGTTCAATATTTTATCCTTTTTATCTACCCCTTCTTTTACCTTAATGTTTCTATTCCTCTCCTTCTTCTTCGTTCACTCTCATGTTTCTCATTCCCTCTCTATTTATGCAAAACAGTCTCCAATGGGACTCTGGCATCACGCTCCTTTTTTCTCTACTCCTGCAATTCTCCCTCTCAACTTTTCCTCTTTTCTCTCTTCGCCTTTCCTTTTGTTTTCTCTATATCTTCTTTTTCCTTCTACTCTCTATCTTTCTCTCTTTTTTCTATTACTGCCTCTTTCTTCTTTATCTTCCTCTGACTCCAATTTCTTTTCTTTACTCTCATTTCTTCCCTCGATTTATATCCTTCACCATCGTCTCCCTTATTCTCTCACTCCATCTCTTTATTGATAGATTAAAATATAACTATGCATCTCATTATATTTTTCAAGTTTATTACCTTATCAAAAATCTCGTCAGTTTGAGTTGAACGTCTCCTCTATATCCCTCTAGGAAATCTTTCCATGTGTAGGATAAATATTTGAGCAAGGATTAAATAATGCGCCCAATATTCATCATCGAATTCACCATCATGATCAATAAAATGTTTGAGAACTAAATTTTCACTCGTGCTTATATATCTTTCTATACTATGAGTGCAATTTTATTTGAGGTTATAATTTTGATACCAATATTGTGAAGAAATAAGTAAAGGACTAACAATATCTTTTCTTGAGTTCCAAGAAATATTTAGTACTATACTAAACGGGTATGTACCTAAACTAAAAATTTTTTTCGAGTCTTCCAATTGAACAATGCCATGTTAAAATCTAAGTTGAAGGATTAGTAATGATAAACCTTAGTACTCAAATAAAAATTATTCAATTCTTTATTGAATAAAAATCTGTAGCGAAAATAGCTACAAACGACGACGCACCGTCCAGCACTATCTTTCTAATCACCGAGTACCTAGCAAAGCACAAAGCAGCCACCCTACTCCAGCCACTCTAATGATTGACTAATGTTTACTGGAAGGCTAAAACGTAAGTCAAGATACATGTATTCAAATATAAAGATAGAGCAACTAACAAATAGCCATTCTACAATGGTAGTCTTTGTGGATTTGTTTATGGTGTATCGAAAAGCGCATAAAAATGACAATTTGCGTGGAGTGAACAGAGGCTCTAATCACAACAGAAAGGGGTTACATTGAGTTCCATAGAAGAGATTATAAGGCATAATACCCTATGGTATGAGACGCTTAAGTACGTGCGGTATCAAGAAACTTTCAAAATAGGAGTAGCCCCTTCAATGCAAATAAAGATGAACTTACCTGTATTTCGAGATAAGTGTTCCTTAATTTCAGTACTTACATTAATACTATGAAATAATTCCTGAATCGCGAAATAATTTCTCAAGCAGTTTTAGTAAAAGTAAAACTGGGAATCTAAATTGACGCAAATAAAACCGTTTAATTTTATACAAAATTGATTATTTCGTTTGTAAACGAACGAACGACACATGTTATGCTTCATAGTATACATGGCATTTTAATGTCAAATTATTTACAAGAATTTCTTTAATTTTCTTAACAAAAAAATGATATTTAGCATATACTAAAACTTTCTTTAATTTCATACTAAGACGATAATATAAAATCCCAAGTAAAGCTCTTGATACTACTCTTTTCCCAATAAGTTTGCGCTCTTAGCAATGGGAAATTGATTCCCCTGTTTCACGATGCTTTTATTCGGATTAAGTTTGACAGGTGGGCAGTCTGAATAATCGCCGATCTTAAGTCTTCCAGATAACAGAGGTAACAGATACATCTTTATTTTTACAAATTTCCTACTGAATTGACTAATATTGCCTTCGCAGAGTGCCCG
This sequence comes from Hetaerina titia, assembly GCA_037158775.1. Taxonomy (NCBI): domain Eukaryota; kingdom Metazoa; phylum Arthropoda; class Insecta; order Odonata; family Calopterygidae; genus Hetaerina; species Hetaerina titia. The sequence goes on from CM073779.1 coordinate 36,843,168, forward strand.
TTCATGCAAATCCGCTCCAGAGGATTTTCGTGTGGTGTAGAAATCCGTCAAAAACGTATTAGAAAGTCTACTAGCTAATTTATTCTATGACCTTGGCTTAATAATAATTCTAGGTGAGCGTGAATGTACAATGTTCTGTTTACTCCCTGATTCTCTCATTTAACAATGAAGTGAATAAAAGTCCTGAAATGATTTACGTTTCAAATACCTCCCGCTGATAATGATTTTGTCAATCGAATTTAATCAATTGCTTTTGAAAGACGTTTGTGCACACGTTACTCTACTTGGATTTGGCCTAGATAAGAGTTAGGAGACAAGAGTGTATAAATAGTATATAAATTTCATTAGATATAAGGAGACAATAGTGTACAATAGTATATAAATTTCAAAGGTCTCATTGTAGGAATTTTTACATGTAACCCTTAAATTAATTCAAATACAACATAAGGAGTTATAAATCACCGTAGAGCCAAAAAAGTCTATTTTTGATTCCTCCAAAAATATTTTCAATTTTTATTCGCTCTTTCTATCCTCTTTGAGTTTTAAATAATTGATCCGCGGGTTTTTAATTTAATAATTACGAAAACATCCTTATGGTTAAGGTTATCCTAACGAAATCGGCATTGTCTTCATTTTAGCAATTTTTAATATTATTTCCTTCCAATAAGACAGAAACTCAGCAGACGGCAATCTATCCATTCAGAGTGACTTCCGTATATGTGATTTTGACAAAATATTCGAACGAGCATTTAATCCATTATTGTCAATTTCAAAATCAATGTGAAAGCATCTAAATATTCTTCGGAATTATCTGTCATGCATACTATTCATTTTTAGAGAAGACTCTGGATGGGTAGTAAGTCCTTTGGTCGGACACATGTGGTGAGCAGTCAGAGTTCATCATATCCTTTTGAACTCAATTGATGAGCTCAATATTTCGTAAGTTTTGAGCAAAACACTATGACGCTGGTTAATAATTAGTTGCTGGGTTATGCTTTTTGTGGAGGTTTAAGCTCAAAAGGCGGGCCAGCTTCTACACTGAAATGATCATTATTTTATATGCTTTCCCCGATCTGCATCAAATAAGATCATAAGTACCCATATCTAGGCATCAGGTCATAATTTATTTGAACATTGGAGCCCGTCGAGAAAGGTACCTCCTTTAATGCGGACCAGAGGGAGGCAAATACCCACTTGTTGAACTTGAACTCAACAAATGGGATACCCCGACGGCATACGTTTCGCTCCGAGTGTCAGAACTGAGCGTATTTTATGTCCTATTCAATACGGTTAGGGTATCCTAGTTGTTCAACAGGCTGGGATTTTAACATTTTATTATTTAAATTACCCGAATGTAGAGAATCATTATCCCAATATACGTCCACGACCATGGACAGAAAATGAGAATTTCAATAAGTCAGATAATGTGAATCTACATACTCTAAAAGGCTTATGCTCAATTATATCTACGCCTTCATAATTAGGATTATCACCTTTTTTTCTTGAATTTTTCAAAGATGTACATGCTTTAGGTCAATTAAAAACATATCCTGACACCGCTACGCTCTTGTGCGTGTTCGGAAATGCACTGGATAGAAAAGGTAGGAAAAAATTCTTTTAATTTCTTAATATCCGCTGAAAAGTTTTACCAAATATTCACCAATATTCTTATTCTGCGGACAATTTAACAAGCGTCAAAGTTCTACTTAAGATAATCCGGGATTTAAAATGGTACATTGATGAGCTCAACGTCTATATGTTTAAATTTTCATAGTCTCTCGAATTTCCGTTTGTTTTATTTGGTAACATTGTAAATTTCTTCCGAGTTCCAGACGCTACTGGAACTTCATTCATACGAAATTGCTTGTTGAAGTGGCATCACAGTCGTACTCTCCGTCCACGAAAATTAAAAATCTATTGGGAACTGACTTAGAGGCATGTCATGTAATGAATTCTAACTAATCTCTCGCCTAAAATATCTTATTGTTTCATTGAAGCTAATAACTGAGGTTTTATTCATGAAAAGAGGTGATTATTGAGATGGATGACCCTTAATTGGTTATACTGTTGTGGATGCCAAGGATTTAAGATGAAAATACCACATAATTCCTGATAATGGATGTCAGGGAAAGAAGGGTAAAACTTACCGGAAAATAAAATCGAAAATTAGCAAAGGAGGCGGCAACAGGGCTGAGACTACTCATGTGCACGATTAAACGTATCTATAATGAGCAATAAAAGATTCACAAGCATTGGATATCAAAGATACCTAGGTGAATAGTGAAATTAATAGACCCCGATACACAGAATACAAGCGAGCGACTATAAGCGGAGCAACTACAAGCAAATCTGAATGTTATAGGCCAAGTGTTTTGTGATAGAAGCGGAGAATAAGGGAAAAGAAAAATAAATTTTTGTTCGTGGAAAAGAGAAGCTGTACGTAGATAGGAGGAGGTCGTATCCAAATTCGTGCGGTGAAATTAGAGCCAGTGGAATCTTTCAACTGCGTAAAAATTACACTTCAAGCCGCTATGTAAAGGGAAAGGGAAGAGTTGCATCCGTCGGTAAGATTGAGGGAAACATATAAGACAATTTAAGAAGGGCGTGCAATAGAAAAGCTATCAGGGGGTGAAGAAATAACAAAAAATAATGTAAAATGAACAGCTGAAATAAACCGATCTCATAATTTAAATACTGGCAATGCAGATGACAAAGAGATATAAAGAAAACCGGTATTAAAGTAATGTTTATGGGATAGCACACGTAATAGCTAAAATACTGAAGTGTGTTTCAAGATTTTTCTGCCTTGAGATGTAGTAATATGAGTCAGCCAGTGAATAACACTAACCCCAGAGACAAATCAGGTGACAAAGGGTCTTCAAATGACCTTAATATATCTCTCTGCTCGAAACATTCCACCCTGTGAATTTCTTCACTGAAGACTAAAATAACTCAAAAAACTCTGGGAGGGTAAGCTGATTGCATAACAGCTTCATGTTGTAAAACACCTTTCTTCCTCGATAATCCTTTAAAAGGGTTGAAGAAATTCCGCGCGCCTGATGATAGTTCACAATTTGAAACCCAACGCAAATGAGGCTTCAGTTGAGGAAGCGATTTGATATGAGCGAAAATTTCCGCAATGCCTACATTACTCATTAAGTTTCATTGAGAGGAAGGAAAATAACGAATAACTTGAAGCTCGTCTTTTAATACAGTGGTCTCGGATAATGTTTGCATCCCACATTGTGCTCGCGAAGAGATTAGAGAGAAAAAAGGACATTAGGTCAGGGCATACTGAAGTGGAAAGAATATCAGCGCTTTTGAATATTGGTATTTATGGTAGTGTGCAGCATGAGTGTTAGACCCGTATCGCATTCCCTCCTGCTGGGGAGAATTACAGATATGTAGCATTCAGGATACGATTAAAATGCCGTTCAACGTGCATTATTTTCACATTTAACTTGTTTAAAGAAAGGAGATATCTTCATTAAATTATTTCAATACCGTTTGAGTACCACGAATAAGTAATTTTTTGGCTTATATTTACATATTCCTAACCATTGAGAGACTGCTAGTGATATTTCATAATGATTGACAAAGTTACCAGACGATACCATCATCTAGTGAAATCATTTAAGTAATCACAATAACATATATAACATATCAAGTGTACAAGTTATAGTCACGCCCTAAGTGGCATAACAAATGCGATTTTGACAATAATTTACGTGCACGTACGAAATATGATAGAAAAACAAATTAAGTAGGAGGTAAATTTTACCGGATTAAATTAATTTAAAGCCCTATTGGTATTTAAGCTTATTAGAAATTAATATGGAAGTATTTTTTCTCATAAATGGGAAGGGAAAATGGCAATTTAACCTTTTTGAAGGAAAATGGTTTTTAATAAATAATAAAGATATTTTGTGCTTAAAATGTAGATTTAGGAGGAAAACTTATCCCATTTAGTAAAATGATAGGTTTTCGGTTCACACGTCCAAACAACTATTCATTAAATATCTCAAGGTCTCTCATTTTTCCTAATCATTATTTCCTTTGTAATTCCTACAGTTTCCTATCTCTAATCATGTCGCCCAACACATCTGTTCTCATTATCCGTCCGCTTTATTTACTCCTTATGTATCTAATATGCACAATTTTCTCGCACCCTTCCACAACCCACTGATTACTTCCTCTAGGAAAATGTTTTTCTCCACGACACTTTGTGAAATCTTCCAATCCTTACTCGTTACTCAAAAATAAAATTATTTTATATATTCTTTGAAATATTCGTTGAACATTCTCCAAAGACGAACATGAGAAACCATTACGCTGTGATAAGTATGGATTAAAAAAACTTTGTAAAACTGCACAAAATATAATACAATAGCTCTAATAACTCTAAGCAAAAACAAACCACATCTCTTTATTCTAGTTGATGACGCAACTTGGTGGGCATTAAAAACAAAAGCCTCGGAGCAAAGATATATTTCCAACATTCTCTATTAGCTCTATCACAAAATTTATGTTTAACAATTCCATTTTGATAGAAGTGATAAAAAGAGCAGTATTTCCTCTACCCGGTACACACACCCACACCCAACAAAGTACTCTTTTACAACATTAAGGCTGCCGAAAAACCGCTTAACTAATGAAAACTTCGGCTTCAAATCCCTCTCATCCCATGTGAGATATTTTCCTCGTTATCGCGCGTACGTAAATAATGGATATATTCTCCATCGTTCTAATTATATGTCCGTTTATTTTGGCACATTTTCGTTTTCGAAGATGCGAATGCGTGCACAGGCACACACGCAGATAAAAGCAAGCCCCCTATGCCGTTGCACGGATCTTCGTATATTGCCTAAAGCTGAAATTTTCCGCGAGGGCTTAAGCAACACGTGCCGTCATCACAGTCTCCGTTCCATGCCCTCCAGCCTGTAGCTGTAGGACTTCTCTTGGGGCGACTCCCTAGTTGATTCATCCGGCTTCTTCGGGAGCCCATTCACTCCAGCTCCTGATACGCTCCCGCAAAATCTTCCTCCCGATTCACATCAATGATAATCTATCATTATTGAGCGAACTTTATCCAAAAATGGGTTATGGCTTTGAGCAATCAAAGTTATGCAGAATATTGATCCAAAGAAGCAAATCAAAGAATCATCAATTGGCTTTTATTTCGTACGATTTTCAAATCTATTCGAAAGAAAGAATAGGGGAAGGGCGTCTTTTAACGGATTAGGGTTATATGCATCGACGCAAAAGTTAATATGATTTAAAAATATCTTTTGCAACATTAGAAATATCAAAAGCAGAGGAATACGCAATTGCTGAGAAAGTAGAGAATTAATAGGGGGTTCTTTATTTAATAGACTACTTACTTTAGAAAGTAACAATGGTTCTAACCACGTGGCGCAGTTTATACAGGGTCGGACCCAAAAGTGGTAAAACTGATTTTCTCTGGTGCGAACGGAGCTGTGGAGGGGGGTCTGCCTGCCAGGGTAAGGTGGAGGGGACTCTTAGCACCAGACCGACATCAATCTCAGTCGCCAGCCTGTAACGGCTGTCGTGAGGACACCGTTTTTAGTTAAGCAAGTTTTTTGTCCGCGTCGAAAAACAAAATGAATTTGAATTTAGAGAAAGTTATTCCGTGAAGTTTTGTGCGTAACTTGGGAAGACGGCATCTGAGACCCTCGATATGATCAAGCACGCTTATAAGGACACTGCCTTAAGCCGTTCCACAGTATTTGAGTGGCACAAATTTTTTAAAGAGGGTAGGGAGCTCGTTGAGGACGACCATCGCTCCGGACGGCCGTCGACGACAAGAACCGACACAAATGTGGACAGAGTGAGGACACTGCTGAACACAGACCGACGCTTAACCAGTGAAGAAATTGCAGACCACATGGGTCTGTTTGCATCCAACGTCCAACGCATTATTTCACAGGATTTGGTTATGCGCAAGGTGTGCGCCAAGATGGTGCCGAAAATTCGTACAATGGCGCGCTCGTCGTCAGACAGCTCCTGGCCAAATACGGCGTAGCCACGTTGCCGCACACGCCCTATTCTCCCGATCTGGCACCACCGTTTCTTCTTCTTCTCCCTGATGAAAAGACAGCTCAAGGGACGACGTTTTGACTCGATAAAGGCCGTTCAAGAGACTTCGACGAGGGTCATCAACGGCATCCCCAAAGAAAATTTCCAGCGGGCGTACGGGGAATGGGAGCAACGTTTTACTATGTGTGTAGCAGCTCAAGGAGCATACTTTGAAGATTATTAAGTCGATGTAAGTATATCTTCAATAAAATTCTTGTGAAAAATCAGTCCTACCAGTTTTGAGTGCGACCCTGTATCTTTGAGAAACATTGCAGGAAAAGTATTCGTGTGACCGGAAAATATAACAGAATGACTGGAATTTGTTTTCCGTAAGCGCTTAAGTATAAAATGTAAAAAAATTATCTTTTGTAGCGAAGTTTGTGTTGTGCCGTACACAATGACTTCACAATAAGTAGACATTTTTCTCTTCCATCTTGGTTTCTGTGTCACTTTCCATATTAATGGAGTTATAATTTTCCGCAGACGTTATTTTACGATAAAAAGCGTTCTTCCGACTTGCGGCATGGTAAGATAACGTCTGTGAAACTTTGAAAACTCCCTTAATATAAAGTCACACACATACACGACGTGAATCCTGGAAGCGTAAGTATGTTTTGTGTCACTGCTTCATCTTTCTGTGAAATTCGTATACGTCGGCCATTGGTGTTGTGATAAAGTGGGTTGTGTCTGCCAACGTTGTGATTGTGATGCCAACGATACAGCTTTTCTGAGGTAGATTTTACACACACATAACCTATATAAATAGTATATAAAGCCATACATATGCATACATGTGAAAGATTAAAGGAGCAAAGCGAGAGAGGGACACGGAGGACACAATCGTGAAATGAGACTGGAACAGTGTAGTCCGAAGGGGCGTAGAGTAAAGTAGCATAGGACAGATCCCATTGGTAAAAAATAAGCATCACGGGGAAGATAGATAGAATTCTCTATTAAGGTAGGCACTTATAACGTCTTTGAGTGACATTTGAGACGGAAATACGCATGGTAGAAGCAGAAGGACAAGGCAAGTTACCGAATTAAAAACATCCTTGTCAATTGAAGAAAGTAGAGACAACCTAACCAAAGGAGGACCTTACACAGTTATCACATATGTATTATCATGTGTATATACGAATATACACATATACTCGTATAAATACCCATTGGACACCGTAGAGTTAATCTTAATTTCATGCCCCATCAGACCTCAACTCTTCCATTATCATTATAGCACACAAAAACTCGGCTTAGAGCATAGAATTTAACTCGTGCATACTTCCTCCATTGATCTCTTAATTTGTTAAGAATCCTCTTAAAAACCTGTCAGTCTAAGTATAGTCCTTCCAAATATTCACCTCTTTAATAAATAGAATGCATTATAGCCTGAAAAAACGAAATTGTAAATTAATAATAATTCATGAGAGGATGAATTCGAAGCATGAATTTTCAATTTATATTCTTTCTCTTCTTTTTTCATTTTTTCTGTAAATTTCATAATTAGTCTAAACTTTGTACAAAATGTTTACATATTAATTGGACAATTTTGAAATTACCGTTAATTATTTAATCCCCAATTTACGGCCTCATGACGTACATAATATGTGAAGCTAGAGCACCCTCAATAGAAAGTACAGCAAAGTGCGGCATTAATATATTTAGGTAGCGCCGTTACATTATTTCCCTGTTCTATTCATAGTATACCATAAAGTTCTAGTACCTGATATATAACTAACACTGGATATTCTTTAAGTTATATTGTAGGTTCCTTTCGTCCATTTTATTCTTTTGTGTCTTGTGTGACTTGGATCCGCAACTTCTTAATAAAATGTTCCGGCCGTGCCAAATGGCTGGAAGGTAGCTTCGGTACCACCCATATTTAAAAACGGAGACAGGGAGGACCCCAGTAATTATAGGTCAATATCGCTCACTTCAATTTACTGTAAGATTCTTGAACACATCATTGTTAGTTCCATCATGAGGTACCTCGATAGTCAAGATTTATTGATTAATAACCAACACGGCTTCTATAAGGGTAGATCCTGCGAAACTCAACTCGCAATTTTTGTTCATGACATATTGAACTCCGGTGAAAGTAATATTCCAGTTGATGCGATATTCCTTGGTTTTAAGAAAGCTTTCGATAAAGCCCTCATTCCAAACAACTCGCGAAATTACAAACTTATGGAATACACGATAGTATTATTAACTGGATTAAACAATTCTTAAGTGATCGTGTCCAAACAGTCGTCCTGGACGATGTATCATCCGATACTATCAAGGTCACGTCGGGTTTACCACAAGGAATTGTCATAGGCCC